>OV743716.1:112082670-112652345 GCA_928272305.1 Volucella inflata | reverse complement strand
CCCCTCTCCGTGGCGCCATCTGGGAATCTCACTAGAGATTGCGAAGTGAAGGGGACTAATGGGGAGTTCCTGCGCCATAAATTAGGATGAGTGTCAGAAAAACAAAACCACGCCCTTATCCGGGCTACTCCCGACATATTTGGAACTCAGGCCGGTAAGGATTCCCAGGACTTAGTCAAGGTATTGGAAAAGAGATGGAGTCGGACGAGCCCTATATGGGCCAACGGCAGCGCTCACATTCCGGAACGGGTTACTTTAGTATTCGTGTTAGAAGTACATTCTATTTCATTTACAAAATGCGGTTGAAGGCGCTGTGGCAGTGCTGAAAACTTATTAACAAAGTTCAAAGGAGCTGGTTTTCGTACGATATGGATAGTAAAATGAGCCACTGTTGGCTGAACAATACGCTTCATTTAGTTCGAAATATGAATAAACCTCATCTTTCAAAAAGTGATCCAAACATGATTCAGACGTTGCCCCTAAACACTCAATTTTCTTCATCTGAAATTCCTACAGCCTCATCAGCAAACAATTTTTGGCACTCATTTCAATGAAACATGGTCAAATGGATTTTTCACCACTGCGTCGGTCAAAGTTTTTTCTTCAAATAAGACGAGCGCATTATTCGAGCCCTGATGGAATATCTGCCTTGTTTTATAAATTGGCGCCTATTGACCTACACCTAGTAAAGCTTACCCACCATATATGATTCTTCCGGTATATTATATATGTATATTCGGCTGCATTTCTTAACGAAAAATTGGCAAGCAATTTAAATGTGATTTTGGAGCATGTTCCTAAATACAAATGGTAATTTAATCAGATTCTTATCTCTGATTCACCAGATTCCGCTTTAACTCTGACAGCTCAACAACAAGAGATATTACTTGATTTCGCATTAAAACGTAATTATAATTTTCATAACCTTGAAAAATGGAGTTTAACTGGGATATATTACTACTTCACGATGTAAACCGATAATGAATAGATAACAGACATATACAGATGACATCTACGTTCTCATGGATGGTAAAAAGCATATTTACTTGTTGGCTTAGTGAGTTGGTTAAGTGAGTACTTCCCCTGGCTTAGAGCTATTTGCGGCATTTAAAAAAACCTGTCGATCTCCTTTGCACCAGCGAAATGCAAGCATTAGCTGGTAGACACATTGAATCACATAACGGCATTAAGGAAAGTCTAGTCAACATATGTTCAAAGAGATTGTCGCGAAAATCATAAGCCTCTAATAAGCTATAGCAAGAAAACTTAGAGTTTAAATTACTGTTGGTCTTGCCATTAAGCTTTTACAATATTTTAACAAATTACACCAAAGTAAGCCTTTTCTCAAATCCTCGTTAAGTGATATCAACATTGCAGATGAATCCTTTCTGTAGAATGCATTTTTCTCTTAGAATGTACCTAAGACTCATTTCCCAAATTAGACTTGACGTATTAGGGGACAGCCTGTATGTATGGCTTTAATTTCTTTGTGGCCCAAGCTATTGCCTAGCCTACTTTTTGGGTAGTGCTATATTTTTGTGTTAGTAAATGTTTTGCGTCATGATGTTGACAGAGAACTGTCCCGATGCTTTATTTGACGAATTTGTTGTAAAGTTATGCTATAATCAGGATATCGTTGAAATATTGTCATTGCCCGTTTCAATTTTTCAAACGGTTCTTGTTGTTTCCTAATCTAACTGAATAGAAATTTTTTTCTTTATAATGTGTTAAGAAGTTCTGATGTTTTGCTTAAGCAGAATAAACTTAAAGCAGTAACCTACCAAGCTCAAGATCAAGGAGGATCAAGCTTTATTCTTTGATTTACAATAACATTCCCAACATAAGATTGAAGTTGTAGTTTAAGATATTGCATTATCAACTATGAGTTGACCATAAATACGAGGGCGGGTCAATAAGTCCGTGACTTTCGGATTAAAACACAGATTTTTTGATAAAAAAATAATTTTATTCTTCAACGTAGTCTCCCTTGAGCTCTATACACTTTGTCCAACGCTTCTCCAATTTTTTTATCCCTTCCAAAAAAAATGATTTGTCGAGGTCCTCAAAATAGGCCTTTGTTTGCGAGATGACTTCATCATTGGAGTCATATCTTTTTCCACCAAGCCATTTCTTCAGGTTTGGGAACAAGAAGTAGTCGCTCGGAGCCAAATCTGGAGAATAGGGTGGATGAGGGAGCAATTCATAGCCCAATTCATGGATTTTTGCCATGGCAACTGCACATGTGTGCACCCTTGCATTGTCTTGGTGGAAAAGAACTTTTTTCTTGCCAAATGAGGTCGTTTTTTTTTCAAATCGTCATTGAATCGGTCCAATAAGTTGGCATAATATTCCCCATTGATTGTTCTTCCCTTTTGAAGGTAGTCAATGTGGATTATCCCGCGTGCATCCCAAAAAACAGTCGCCATAACTTCATTGGCTGACAAACCCACCTTGGCCTTCTTTGGCGCCGATTCACCCTTAGAAACCCACTGTTTTGACTGTTGTTTGTTCTCTGGTGTGTTGTGATGGATCCATGTTTCGACCACGGTTACAAACGGCGCAAAAACTCCTCCATATTGCGATTAAACAACGCCAAACCTTCCTGTGAAGTTGTTACACGATTGCGTTTGTGGTCGACTGTGAGCAAACGCGGCACCCATCTTGCGGAAAGCTTTCTCATGCCCAAGTGATCATTCAAAATTGAAACCACTGAGCCATGCGAGATCCCTACGGCTTCCACAATCTCTCGCACTTTCAATCTTCGGTCGGCCAACACCATATCGTGAATTTTTTCGATTGTTTCGGGTGTAGAGACCTCAACTGGGCGTCCAGGACGTTCGGCATCTTCAGTGCTTGTACGGCCACAACGAAATTCAGTAAACCACTTTCCTCAAATTAGTGAGTAGTCTGATAAAAATAGCTGTCAAACACAAACTCACTGACGCAGCAAGTTTAAATTTTGACAGGAGTCAACTGACAGATGCCTGTTGACAGGAGCAGTGTTGCTGTTTCAGTAAAGAGGTCAGAAATTCAAAAAGTCACGGACTTATTGACCCGCCCTCGTATTTATATTGAAATCGCATTGTTTATGGCTGGTAGTGGCTCAAGTGGCAGTGAGTTGTTTTTTTTGAATCAGACGGATCCGTGAACTCCAAACGAACCGGAAAGCCATTAATTTTTTTAGTCAATTCAAATTGATTAGGGTGGGTAGTTGGATAGAAAACAACAATAACCTAGCTCTTACTAAAAAACAACAACTGAGTCTAAACACCTTTCTACTCTCTATGTCCAACTGTTCAAAAAACGTAAACCATGCTGGTTATTTTAAAACAAACTGCAAAATATATACGTTCAACAGCAGCAGATAAAATTTAAAGTGATAAAACTTCAAAAATAAATTCGTTTATTGACGTCAATACTACATTTTCACGTTTTTCCAAATAGGCATTGTATCTGTTAAAGATGCGGACTTGGAAAAGAGATTTTCGTAACATAGGTGTCTTAAATCACGAAATTCGCAGTCGGCGTCTGAATATCTTTATTTAGAATTGTCTTCAAAAAACTCTCGAATAATGGTAAAAACGACTGTACTTGCTTCAATAATGTTTAATAGATTTAGGAGATTTTTAAATACAACAAATACAATTAATGTTAAAATTTTAACAGTTCTGTCTAGATGTATTTTATAATTAGATACCACCCTTAAAAAAATTGGCGTTAAGAAAAAAGCCTATAATTGTAAACACTTATTGCCTCACATTATTATCAATTTTGTGTATTTTTGGCTGTTTGCTTTTAGTGATTGGTTGCTCTAGAAAAAGGGCAAGCACTTGGAGCTGTCAAATTAAAGATACTCTGGTGATGGTCGATGTTCATCCGAATTCGACTTGCCAAAATTAAAAGCGCTAGTGCTGACGAGCAGACAAAATAGCAGTACTATAAACGGGACAGCGGGTGTGATTCCCAAATGAAATCAAGGGTGTAGTAATATCCTGGAGTAAAAAATTACAGCTTATCCGGATTGTTCCGACATATTTGGAGGTAAGGATTTCCGAGATTGAGTCAGAGCCTTGGGAAAGAGATGGTGGCTGACCACAGTGGGCAGTGGTCACATCCCCAAACGGTTCCTGGCTTCGGTCTAATCAACCTCTCATCCTAGTAGTATCGGAAATGGAATTGACCTTCTAGGTTGGGGAAGATGCTGCTTCGAAAACTACCTGGTCATCTTTGCTAGTACTATCGGAAGGTTCATCCTGCACGACACCACCTTCGAAAATGAGTTTAGGCTAATCGACTTTATGGCGGGACGATTGACCACACTGAGATCAATGCAATACATTCCTGCAGTATAACGGGTGTCCAAACATTCAAAGGAGCCAAAATCGACTGCTGCCATTACCTAGTTGTAGCCAAGGGGCGGTTATGGATACCCCGAACAGTGCACCCTCCGAAATGACAGCCGATGGCTTGGTAAGGAGCATACATCAGCGCGAAAGTATGCCCGACGAATGGAGCTTTAGCATTGCTTTGTCCGATCCTCAAGAAGAGATCCTATAAACTGCGCCAACCAAGTAGGCTTACGTGCTCTTAGCAATACTTACAAGATCTTATTGTACCGTAATTTATAAACGCCTGAAGCCTTTTCTACAACAACCTTGTTGATCCTTATGAGCTTAATATCAAGCCAAGAAAGTCCATCACCGACCAAATATTCACACTACGGCAGATCTTGGAGAAAACCCAAGAATTTGAAATCGATACACACCACCTTTTCATCGATTTTCATTCCGCATATGACTGCATCTATAAGTGCGAGCTATACAGAGCAATGTCTAGTTTTGGCATCCCTGCCAAACTCGTCTGTCTGTGCAGGATGACGATGGAGCATAAACGCTGTTCCATCAAGGTCGGTAAAGATCTCACCGAGACTCATGATGTCCAGAAAGGATTTAGACAAGGCGATGCGCTGTCATGCGATTTTTTCAATATCGTACTTGAAAGAATAGTGCAAAACTCACGAGCAAACACAAGAGGCATTATCTTTCAAAAGTCCGTCCAACTACTCGCATACGCCGACGATATTGACATAATCGGGAGAAAGCAGCGTGATGTCAGTGGCGCTTTCGCGAGTATTGAGACGGAAGCGGCGAAAATGGGTTTAGCGGTCAATGAGAGCAAGACTAAGTATATGCTGTCAAGCAAAAAGGACAACCCACATTGACGTCTCGGAAAGAACGTCACCATCAACAAATATAACTTTGAGGTAGTTAAGGACTTTGTCTACCTAGGCTCTGGTATAAATACAGACAACGATTTCAAGCGAAGAATAACTCTTGCCAGCAGCTGTTTCTTTGGGCTAAGAAGGCAATTGAGTAGCAAAGCCCTTTCTCGGATAACAAAAGTCGCTCTTTATAAGACCTAAATGATCCCGCTCCTGCTGGCGCAGAGGCATGGACATTATCAAAAATGGATGAGGGTATTCTTGGTTGCTTCGAGAGAAAAATTCTTCGGGCGATCTTTGGTCCCGATGCATTGAAGGAGAATGGAGGAGGAGATACAACAATGAATTCTACCGACTGTACAGTGACGTCGACCTAACCAGAAGAGTGAAGATCCAAAGACTGAGATAACTGGGTCATATATAGCATACGGACACCAACGCTCCGCCCGAAAAGTCTTCGAATCCGCTTCCGAGGGACAGCGCAGTAGAGCAAGGCCAAAACTCAGATAGCGCACGGAAGTGGAAGGGGGCCTCAGCCAACTTAGCGTGCGAAACTGGAGGCTCGAGGATCGAGCTGGCTGGACACGCTTGTTGACTAAGACCCAATGTAGCGGCACTTAGAATAAGTAAAGTAAGACTATTAATCCAATGCAGCAGAATCAGTGTTCCCCTGTTTAATTGATTTAAAAATAAATCATCTTTACCAATTGTTAATTTCCTAACCCTCCAAGGATGCTTGCTTGGTTCCAGTATCCATTGGTTGCTCATCATCCATTATTATTAAAATCATAATAACCATCTTAAAATAAGGCATATAAAGATATCTTACTAAAAATTGTATCCTCTCTCTTTGGCCGCCAGTATCGAATTCCAGTGGCAAGATCGCCCAGAAGCCGTTAAAGATGCCGCCTCTAATGTACACTCGACGAGTGCCGACAAGTACATAAGATAAGCAAGATGCGTGTGAAGCGGCATTACATAAAAAAAAATAGATAAGTTCACTAAATCTGGAAAATAGAGAAGAACACCGGCTTCTCAGGAGGAAAATAAAGAAACAAAAACAGGGCGCGATCGAGAAAATCGAGATGTTCTATTCCATGATCAAGATTAGGAAGTTTTACTTTAATGTAAAAAATTCAATATCATTTTCGACAATTTGCGTTTGTCTGTTCATTTTATGGAAAATTCAACATAAAGGTATTAGTCTAAGCCTTACAAGCTCAGTGAATAGGCCCATCATTAACCTGCATTGGATCCACTGTTTTATCGGAAACTTGTGTTCAGCGGTGAAACGAATTCTTGGCTCAATGGGTAGGTTAAGTAATGTAAGAGTAGCTGTTTGAGAAAAATTCACTTAGGCCTATTGACCCGTTGTGATGCCACGTGGATCTATTGTCCTGTCGCTCTTGGAACTGTTATGAGCTTTTTACGGTCTATATTGTTGGATAGCTAAAATAGTTTATGAAGAAGGCTCCTAAATCTAGCCTTTTTCTTTTGGAGAGAGCTAGACATGCCCAAAGTAGGTGGAGGATTTGCTCTTCCTCCTCCTCGTTCAAGTAACTTCTGCAGAAGTCCTTTCTATATATGCCAAGCCTTCTTGCATGATTACGTATAAGACAGTGTCCAGTTACGACAGTTATGATAGCGCTTATATGTTTTCTGTTTGACCTATCAAACTTAGAGAGCGATTCAGGTCCAGCTTAGGCCAGATCTGTTTGGTCGCTTGACATGTTGACCTAACTATCCCCTTAACGGTAGGATGAGTATAGAAGTTCCAATTTTGGTAAGTCGGACTATTGTGCCTTAGAATATCTCTATGGGTCGGGGAATGTTGAACTACTCTACCATCTCCATTTAAGATGAACGCAATCTAGGACGGTATAAGAGTTTAGCAAGCATGAATTCAGGGATCTGATAGGTTAGGTTAGGTTAAACATGGTTTGTCACAAGACATATCACTAGGCACCAAAACGGACCCAACGTGATCCTAGTGGGACCAGTTGAATTTAACTTCAAGGACAAAAACCTTAACATCCGATTTCTTTACAAAAGCCAAGAAGGCCTTTGAAATCCATGCCGTCTATTTCCTTTAAGTTTTCAAAGGAAATTTTACCTTCGACTACTCGATATTGCTTTTCATTCACACGGTTTGCGTGTTATGTCCTCGCCACAGAATCTAAAAATGTCTGTATCTGTCATTTGAGTCTCTTTGCGTGCTTCAGCAGGAGACAGCGTCCTGTCAGGATTCCTACTAAAGACCTAAACTTATCCCTGTTCAGTTTAATCAGTTCTCTAGGTCTTTTACCATCGAGAAGTGGCCATAGAGCTTTGGATACTCTGTGTCCTTCCATATTTGGCTCCATGCGATAACTCCTAACGTATTTATTCCTAACAAAAAAAAAAGAATTAAAACCTAAAATTTTACATGCAAAGTTAATAGTTATTACACATGAAAGAACTCCTAAATATTGGATTTATATTCATCGAAGTTAGGACTTTTAGTATTGCTAAGTGTTCGGAGTTATTTCATCAATGTTAGGAGTTACTTCATTTTCCTTAAAATCATATTTCTTAAGTTAGTTTTTGTTTTTCAAACTGCAATTTTTTCTTTTTGTAAAACGTTAAACTATCACAATTTGTCGTACCCATTGTCACTTAAAATCGTTCAGGAAATCAATTGGTAACTAGCGTTCTTGTTGACAAGTTCGTTCGGTCGAGTAAAAAAAAATCAATGGAATTCGAAATAATTAGTGCAAAGAGAAAGAATAGTCAATTATTATATACGTATTTTAAAAGTGAATAAACAATCATACTTAAAAAAAAACAACAAAAATTCGCAATAAGCAATATTACGTATGCTATAACCAAGACTGCAAGGCAAAAGTCGAAATTGTAAATAGTGTATGTTCAGTACCAGTGAAGTTTGTGGACCATAACCCTTCTGATAATGAGGATCTCTATAAAGAACTAATAGCGCTAAATTCTATTAAGACACAGTGTATTGATGCAGGACGTGTCTTAAGCGATGTAAATTCTTTGACTGGCAGTCGCAATACGTTCCAAATGATTTGTTATAAACAGAATTTAACAGCATAAGTTTTTATTACCTCCCCAAAATCTGGCCTGGAGGTTGTTGAAGCTTTCCAAAAAGAGCACATTTGCAATAATTTCTGTGTAGCTTTACACAAAGATGAACAATACAACTTGTTTAAAGCCTGCATTGAGGAAGAAGACTTTTCCTTTTGTATATTTTCGTCAGAAAAGATTATAAAATTAATGGAGGAAAATATTCCACGGGCAAACCGTAACTTCCTGGCGGGTGGGACATTTTCTGTGGTGCCTAAGTATTGGATGTTTTAACCAACTACTGGTAATATATGTTGAATACTTCAATAAGGTAACTTATCGAGGGGGGTCGTGGCCAGCGCGGTAGTCAATTTGAATATAGTGATTTATATATCCACAGGTATTTCCATTCGTGTTTGTCCTCTTGGATAAGAAGTCAAAGAAGAGTTACACAACAATGTTCACATACATACATAAAAACATAATAACTTTGATATGTCAAACTATGATGACTGACTAAGGAGTAGCGCTTCAGAGTGCCAGAAAAGACAGTTTTAGCGTTGGTCAAATTTACGGTTGCTGGTTCTATTACTGTTAAGCAATAAGGAGAAACATAGAAACCAAATTTAAAGATTTGGCATGCTTTTTGCGAAGACCTAAGCCGGGCTCTCAGGCTTTTCATAAACTGCTTTCTTTGCCCTTGTTACCATCTACACAGATAAGACTGACTTATGAGATAATTAAAGAAAGTGTGAATAATTTTGATGCTGAAGGAAGGTTTTTGAACTTTTTTACTTACTTTGAAAACCAATGGATGGTAAATACTGACCAATTGGTTTTTTCCTTTTCTTACAGGTCAAACCAGAAGGATTTTTCACTTTTATGAGGAACACTCGGACAATGTCAGCCATAGAAGCCTATAATGGTATTTTGGGTCAGATAATTAAAAAAAGGGAATTTCTTCAAATTTGTAAAATCTGAGCAAACAGAAGAATTTTCCAAAAATAGAGAAACATTTTGAACTGTGTACCGAATGCTTCGGTAAGTTACATACGGATGAGGACGAATTTATTAGATGGCCTGTACGCAGATCCGTAGTGGTTCACAACATCCAAGCTTTTAATTAAACCTAAACTGACGCTACATTTTTTGACTTTTTTCATTTTTTACTGCTAGGAATTGTTTCATTGTGAAAGAACTCCTAAATGTAAGGATTTATTTCATGTTTAGGTTAGAAGATATTTCATTCGGACTTAGAACTTATTTTGTTTGAAAAATTAGGAATTATTACGTTTATTGTTAGGATTTTTTCCATTAGGAGTTAATACGTAAGGAGTTATTGCATAGAGCCTCCAGATTCGACTACCTAATATTGGCAGTCTTTCCTGTCTTTTCCTTGACAGTGCCTTTTACTGTGCAGAGTGATGGTTCTGAATGCGTATTGCCCTTCTTTGAACCGCCAATTTTCCATGGATCGTTTTCTTATTTATTGCTTTCCACTATGCTAATGCGCCATATGTATGGGTCCCACCACCACCGTATATAGCCAATACACCATTTTGCATGTAATAAGAGAATTATAAACCTTTTTGATTCTTTACGCTACGTTGAGATTCCAATTCAGGTTGGTGAATTGCGGTATCTTGTTCTTTCTGGTAAAAATAACCAATTCTGTTTTCGAGGGGTTGACATTGAAACCACAGCTGCTTGCTCAAGTACCGATCGTCTTCAAAGCAAGCCCCAGAATCTCACTTCAAGTGTTTAAGTATTTTCCCTGCACTAATATGACCACGTCATCCGCGTATGCCGTGACGCTATTGCCCATTGAATTCTTAAGGATGTCGTTGATGCCCAGCACCCACAAGAGTGGGGTGACTCCCCCTTGAGGGGTTCCCATGTTCATTGACATTCTAACCGAGCTTTACCCAATTACAGTTTCTTACGCAGTAAATGTTGCAAATCCAGTTTTTTATCCCCTGTTCCATATTTGCGTCTACTAGAGCACTTTAAAAGGCGCTGAACTTCACGTTATTGAAGGCTTCTTTTATATCGAGGAAGGCCGCCATCGCCAACTCACCGTAGTGTAGACTTCTTTGAATTTACCCCACCACTTCGTGTAGGGCGGTTTCTACAGATTTGCCTTTAATATAAGCATGCTGTGACTCGGTCAAAAAATCGTTGCTGCATCTGTTCCTTATATGAATTTCTAATAAACGCTCTAGGGTTTCAAGCATAACAGATTTATTGGTCTGAAATTCTTTGCTGCTACATGCCCCTGTTTGCCAGCTTTAGGTTTAAAACCACCCTAACTTTCCTCCAAAGAACGTATCCTGTTTTTAGACTATGTCTCAGAATTTCCATAATTTTTTGGATTGCTAGCTCCGGTGCTTTCTGAAGCATGATCGGTGAAATACCATCCGGACCGGGAGATTTATACTATTTAAAGGACTGGATTGCCCACTTTTTTTTTCTAGTTGATAAGAACACCTATTTCTTCTTCGAAGAGAGAGAAATAAATGTTCTCAGTATGCCGAAGTCAACTGATAGTGTGGATCTAGGGAAATAGGTTTCCACCAATGTTACCAGGACTTCTTGGCTACTTTTAGCCCCCGTTCTGTCATTTTTTCTGAGAAGGCTAGGGACGCTCGCCTCTTTTGAAAACATTGTTTGCAGCCCTGAATCCTCTTTTTTTCCACGATAGGTTCGCAGTACCTCTGACATGGCGCCCTTTTTGACCTCCTAACTAGGTACTTAAATCATAGTATTCGTTCCACGGACTGTCATTTTCGAAGAGCTTCGCCCTATTGTTGAGTTGCCTAACCCCTTATGGTCTTCTGTTCGTTGGACAGGCTTTCTCCACTGCCATATCCAAGTTGTCAATATTATTATTATATTATTATGTGTTTACCACTTCTGTATACTTAACCCAATCAGCCTTCCTGGGCTTCCTTTGAAAACTTTGTGCCCTATTCTAAAAGTTCATCTTGAAACATATCCATCTGTGGTTGGACATCGACGCTTTATCGACTACTCTCCGTTCCCTGATTTCTAATCCTTCTGTATTTGAAGCAAGAGTGATATCTATCATCTCCTGCCTGTTTTTCGCTTGCCAGAAAACCCAACTTCTTGCAATGCCCTTCTCAGGAGGGAGATGGACGAAGTCGATATTTCGCCTTCACTCACCTCTAACTCTTCCTGGACAGGGATTGCTTGTTTTGTCAGTGTTTTTATTTTTTTGTTTTCCATTTTTTATCAATTAGTTTTATTCCCACGAGTGTGGCAGCCCAGGCAGCGCCGCCATACCTGGGTAAGGCTTAGTACAACAGGCCCGCGCCAAGGCGCCTGAGAGAGCTCGTTCACGGTTGGCTTTACCTACAACCGTGCGTCATTCGGCACTGGAATCAGGTCTCGTTGTTCCAAGTTCGCCACTCCTCAGCCGACCGTGGTCAGTTGAGTCATTGCGGCTTAAGCCTTCACACCGGCGTCATTGAAGATGACGCTCACAACATGGTGCCTGCCGCGCGGAAGGAGAATGGCATAAGCAAAACTAAGTAGTTTGTTTACTTACTTATATGGCGCTATAGTCCGGCCAACCCCGGGCTTCAGCTAACATGCCCTTGCAGCTGGCACTAATAAGATGACCTGGCTATTCGCAATTAAAACGTATACTCTATTGTCCATTTATAAGGGGGCCCCCGCCCCATTATCAAGGCTTCGCCCATCAATGACGTTGTCTAATAAAAAGCGGGGCAGAGTAAATACTGGACCTACATTATCAGACCCTTCCCCTCTGATGGTTGCTATGATTTGTCTAGTAACAAGCTGCCGGTCATAGGTCTTGATGAGTGGCAAGACCACGTTACCGTGGGAGTTAGGAGCCCCCCGAACTTCGGCCCGGGCCTAACTTGTAGAGGTAGGACTCTTTTGGGAACGTCATGGTGGCTCTGGTTTAAACCTTAATCTCAGGGGGGGTGGCCCTGATAAGGCTCAATACCCGCAGTGGAGTTGCTGGAGGCTTCGAAAAATATCTAGGATGAAACTGTGCCTTCAACACAGTTCCAAATAGGTATTAAAGAGAGTTAAGCCATCAAACAATATTTTTATAATTAAGCTTGGAAATTGCCTTCCATCATCTCTGCTGCGTATTTCTCATTACGGTTTTGTAGCTTAGTCATATTCCGTTTTATTTTATGGTAATATTTTCAAACTTCATTCTTCATGTAGCACCTATTTAAGACTTTGATCGAGGCCTTTATTTTTCTTTTAAAGGACATGTTGTTCCTTCGAACTGTACAGTGATGCCGACCTCGTCAGATAATCTCGGATAACTCAGCTTGATGGCCAGGTCGCTTAGTGTGCACAGACATGTATGCGTAATACTTGAATGTATGTATGTATATGTAAATATATACCTATACTTGTTGCCGTTTACTCTGTAAATAATTATAATTCTATTCATTCATTTATATACAGTTCAAATAATTACCAAAACTTATAAACATTTTGCTAAGAGGTGTGCAACACTCATATTCAATATTGAAAACGTAGGTATATTTACTAACATGTAGTATAATTATCGATGGAAATGAACTTTTTTAAAGCACAAAAAATGTATTATTTGATTGGTTTTTTATGCTTGTGCTTTCAATAACCCTATCTACACTTTATATGTAAACACAGCGGGTGACATAACTATATAGGCACCATCTTTATCAGAATTAAAACTCCTTGAAATTATTAGAGCTGATGATTCTCAAAATATTAAAAGAAATTTAAAATTTGTATATGCTGTACTGTGAGAGAAAAATGGAGTTAGTACCTAATCAGAAATAAGACACAGTACATATACATATATATAAAATTATTCACATTTGCGATATTTTAAATGAAATAAAAGTTACCTAAGGCTTTATTTAAGAAGAATTTAACTAAGACGATGTATTGAATTAATTGAATAAAATTAAGTTGAATAGGTATTACATTAGTTTATGTCCTTATATAAGCTCCTTAAAAATATGTATTGAAAAAAAAATGTATTATTTATCATAGGTATTAGGTATATATTTTGGTGCCTAAGTGAAGAATTATTAATACACCTGCTTGTCTCACTTAAATCGGGAAAGGAAGAATTTTGCATTAAGTAGGAATGCAAAGATATACCTAGATGGATATTTCATTAGCATATCATATAAAGTAAGAATTTTACTTTGAATCAAATTTTTTAACACTTTTGACGTAACAAAATGAAGGGATAGATACCCTTCTACGATGTATCAAAATAAAACAAAGGTATAGTGATTTAGATTTTGAAACACAACGAAAAAACGAATTATTGACGTCTTCCTTTTAGAATTTATTTTGGCGTTCACTTTTGCTTATGTTCTGGCACATCTCATCATATGTATGTCTATCTTTCTTACATACAAAATATTTTTTTTTTATTTTATTGTTGAGACTTCGTTTAGTTCCAATCTGCTTTATTTGTATTGTACCGCCAGGAATTTTACTCTTCCTTATTTTTCTATTCATGTTCTCTATGACCAGTTATATAACATAGACGCTATTTAAACCACCCTTTTATAAGAGCGAGATACTGGTTGTTAGGTGTAGACACATTCGAACCGGTAGGAAATGAGTGCGATTTGAACATCGAAAATACTGCAAGGAAAGAGAAATAACCCTTATGTTTTAGCTCCACCTACTGGACTTATTTGGATTGGTCAGATGAAAAAATCTACCCCTACAAAAAAATGATAATAAAAAAACACAATGAAAAACGGAGCCTGAATATACATATATCCTGCTTCTGGTAGATAGTCTGTTTGATTCATTCCTACTACGTTTACCTATTCACAAGTTAGTAAAACCTCTATAGTGTTTGATGAATATACGAATGTTTGCATTTTATAATATATATGATGCGCAGACACATTTTACTTGCGATAGATAGACATCCATTTATAGAATTTGGTATTATTAGCTTTATATTAAAAAAAACCTACAGAAAACTTTTAAGACTTACTTGGATGTAACATAGAAATAAACGTACATATATATGTAAAGATATTTTATTTGAAATTTAACAAATAAAAAATTCTGTGAATGGTTGAACATTTGTTTAAAGGAAATTATCCAGTAAGGAAATTGGAAAAACATCTTCTTAAAACGATATCTACTTAATTTTAAGACTTTAGTTGTTTGCTTTTAAAATAATTTAGCAAATTTGTGTGTGGGTACAGCAGGTTCCGCCAAAGTATAAAAGTGTTAGGTATGTTAGTATGTTCATGCGTCAAAATTGCAAAAGATTAGTTTGAAATACAATATACAGGTTTATACTCGTATATTATATTAGAGGCTTACTCTTAGCACATCAGGAGTTTAGAAGAGTTGCGTAGCCGTGTCCAGGGAGCCGCTTAAAAAATTACGTAACGGCATTATGCGCGTCTTCTCAAAATAGCTTTTGTTCGAAGATGTCGAGTTTGTATCAGAGTCGATGGGAGACAGTTTGAACATTTACTCTAATTTTAGTTTAAATAAAGTTTAAATAATGTTTAACATCGTTTCATACTACATCCCTATGAGCATGTACAGTTAAAGATAAGAAAATATCAATATTTAAAATGTTTGATGTTTAGTTGAATTTCCGCCTTCTGAACATTAATAGTAATAACTACGTATTTGCATTAAATTAAAGACTGTATTATACCATTTTGAAATCTGTACTAAACACGTATTTTTTTTTTGACAGTTGGCCCCTTAGGTTTCCATACATTGTTTTTACACCCGAACTACTTAAACCTTAAAAAAAAAAAATATTTTGCAAATTTCATGCTAAAAATGAAAGTTGAAATGTTTTTTTTTTTTCAAAAATGGAGCAACAGCTACTTATAATATTTACTGCATATCAAATGATATAGTCTATAAGCAATATATTAATATAAAAAAACCGATATATTTCATGTTTTTCATGGTGTAGTGTTAAGAAACCTAAAGTTATGTGGAAAAAATAGACTTTTTTCTAAAAAGTTACATATCTTATGTACTAATTGGGATAGATCCTTTTTTGTATTTAATTTTGAGCGCCCGATAGCCCACCTATGAGGTGTTACAGGCTTATCCATTTTTTCCTGGACACCGTATATATCAAAACATACAATATGTATCAAACAAAAAAAAATATTTAGATTGCACTCTATTGAACCAAATATTTGCAACATAATGGAACGGTGTTAATGTGGACTGATATCTAATAAGTATGCTTATCAATATATGCATACGAATTTATTTTTGTTACCAGTGCATCTGTAAAATCAGAGAACTCACTTAAAGTATGTTTTAGTTTTAACTCATTCTAAAACACAAAACTGAACAAACTTAAAGTGTAATGTTTTACACAACTAAAGAGTCCATAAATAAATTCAGTAATGAAGTAATTGCCTTTTCAAGTACCGAGAATGTGTTGTATATAGTAAGGTATATTTATAAAGATAAAATTATAAAAAGGCGTCAAAACAAAAGGTACAATTGATATGTGTAAACCTATTGGCGAATTCCGAGATCTATAGAATTTTTGATGTACAATTTGAATAAAAACCAAAGATTGTTTTCTGAATATATTAACTTACTTTTCAGTGTGATATTCCCTATTGTAAGTAGGTACGTACATCACAATATCAAGAATAACAAGTTTGAATCTGTAGCTTACCCAAACAATTCAATATACCTACTTGAGTTGTACCCTTACATTCGAATAGAACGCTTTATGTTTTTTGGCATATCGTTGCGTTGTTACAAGTTTTATCAAGTTTCCTCAAATCTGAAGCAAGTATTAAAAATCTTTACAAATGACTTGATCACAGTTTCATGAAATCAAAATGTTGCAAAGTTACTCGTATCTTTATATGAATGCTTTGTAATTTAATTAATTATCATACTTTATGCTACACCGTGGCGATGGCGATAGGGCCTTTTGGCGGGCAATGGCAAACTCCCGAAAGTAAAATTGCCTACGAAAAACCTTCTAAGGAGTGACATTCAAACTCGGCGATAAGCCGTAGACCCCGCTCAGATGTGGCAAAAATGACAACATGAGCAACAAAAGCTAGACCATGGCCCATACTGGGCTGCTAGCATCACAGTGTGTGTGTGTGTGCTACACCATAAAAAAAGTATAATATTTCAACAAGGATACAAGAAGCAGATAGATGAAAAACATTTTTTTGTTGTGATTCCCTTTATCTACAATAAATATTCCTTATTTTTCGAATTTCTTAATAACCTGTTTAAGTGTTTAATACCAAGCAATTTAAAACAGCAATTACATAGAAAAGTCAAGAAGTAGATGTAAATTGGTACCTAGAAGTTTAGATTTATGTACTCTTGCATTCCACAATTTTTGATATTCCGATTTAAATCTTTCATCTTAAAATGACTTTTAACTTTTTATACTTGAAGAGACATCGATATGTAGGTGCTAAAATAAATAAATTAATAAAGTGCGCCCATTGGGAAATGCAAGGAAGTTCCTGATAAAGCGAGCTTATAGTATTCCCCAATAGTGCTTGACATTCCACATCTTATTGGAGTTTACGAAAACATGATCTAAAAATGGTCAGAAAACAGATTAGGTGTGACCAGATAAGTTTGAAAGTTTTCCGTAAGACTAAACAAGAAGGCTGTCGAGTAAGAAGAAGTTGAAAATATATTTGAAGTGAATTGAAAAAATGTACAAGCCTTTAGCCAAAACCTTCAGTCAGTGATTTACGCTGAATATATTTACATAAAAGTCTTTTTTATCCGGAATGCTCAGGAACAACCGCCAACTTTTGCGGTTATAAGAGGTCAAAGCAAATCAACAAATTATTTTTGTTAACATGTTATTACGTTAATTCATATTAAAAGACATTTCTTGCAATAACAAATACGACGAATGCCAATAATCAGGAGGTGATCGCAAAAAAAAAATTTACCGTTCGTTTTTTTATTGGAAAAAAAAAAAAAAAAAACACATGTTTGTTGGATCTGAATGTGTGTGTGTATGTTCCGAATATTAGAGGTTTCTCCGGAAAATAAAGTGAATATAAACAAAATAGATCCTTAACAGAATAACAGAATAGCGGATATTAGAGGTTGCTGGTTTTTGGAGTAACGGATAAAGGAGTTTCAACTGATTTTAATATGTAATCGGTGTATGGACTTCAATTTGTTTTGGAACAATAGGTCCGGGTTTGAGTACAGTAATTTTCGTTCAGTCTTCTTTTTATTAAAGGAATGAATGGGACTATTTCCCATAATAAGTGTTATAAGTTTTGGTAACCGTTGTTTAGGCTTTTAAACAAATGAGCCGTGTTTCAGTGATGAATCCTCTTTCATGAAGCATGTAGCTTTTATTTTATTTAAAGAAAAAAATTATTAAATTTACGTGAAATCTAGGATACTTTATACAGTAAAAGCTTGTTAATTTGGAATGGTTGGGGGGAAATTCAACGAAATTCTTCTATAGCGAAAGTTTTCTCATAATTATTTTCCTGAATCCAGCCCAGCTGAGCAGCCGATAGGTTCAGTAAACAATTTTCTGCTAGTGCAAATTTCCCCAGGGCATTTTTCTTTTTCTTTTTCATCCCTGATCCCAAGTGACAGATCGTCACACGAATTTTAACCACCATCTGCGTGGTTCGGTTTTTTTTTGGTTCGAACGTTTTTTTTATAAGTTTTGTTCTGCCGGTAGCCCGGCAATTGACAATAATTTATTCGTTTTAATCGGGGAAAATTGTACAACAGTTTTGGCGCCCAACGTGGGGCCAAACAAAGACCGAATAAGAAAAAAAGTGAAGATTTTCCGTGCCATTTGGATTTGCGCAAATTAATTCTTAGGGAAATGTTGTTTTTTTTCTCGTTGGCAAATTTACTTTTGTTTTATTTCTCTTTTAGGTTAATTCAAATATCAAGCCATCTAATTATTTTATCCATCGGAATCGGTAGTATCAGTGGGATCATATGCAAGTCAGACTTTCTATTTCTTGTTTTAAGTGGTTCACACAAAAAAAAACATTGTCTACATGTATATCGACATACATATATTTAAATTAACATACATTTGATATCCATACAAATACTTAACGGCCATACAGACAGCAATCGCTGCACTATTTTTGCGTTTTTTTTGTGAGAAAAATTATATATAGTTTTCGTAAAAGTGAGACCATTTTTGTTTTCCTGATTTTTTTTTTGATATTTGGTATCATATTTGTTTTAACATACTATACATATATATATATTTTGATTTAATTGCATTTGTTTTTATTCATTGCTATATTTTGATTCCTTTTATAATTGGTATTTTACCTTATTTTGCATTTAATATTTGTTTTTCTTAAATTTTTTTTTTGAATCATCGTTTCTCCTCTTTTGTGTGTTGCTCAATCGCACTGGGATCCCTTTGGGTTTTTCTTGCTTGATTTCGGGTGCGTTTTTTTTAAGTGTTTCATTTTGATTTCTTTTCCTTTTGAGCTTTGGAGTTTGTGCAACAGTGTCGGGGAAGATTACTTAACTTTTGCTTGGTAGCTTAATTATTTCTTAGGTCGTGTGTGTTTTTATTGGTTAAATTCTTGCGTCGTGTGATTGTTGCTGAGCGAGTGTGTTTTTAACTATGGAGATTAATCGGCAATCACAGGAGGAACTGGCCTATGAGATGGAGGCTCGCGGTCTGTCGGTTGGAACCGTGGACGCGATGAGGAAGTCCTTAAGGTCAGTTCGGCTTCTGCAGCGTCGGGGGTCGATGGGTACTACCCAAAGGGATTACCCATTTACCTTCGAACGAGATAGCATGGCGGTCAGATCGAAATTGTGTGAGATTAAAAATCTTCTTGAGGATCCACCAGTAGATCCGAAGTCTTCGGAGTACTTGATGATCCTCACGAAGATAGTTTGGGCCATGGGTAGGATTAATAGGGCGAGTGTGCAGGGTAAAGAAGATATTGCTGAAAGGGGCAATATTAAGAACGAGTTGCTTCTGTGCTTAGGGCGTTTGACATCGGACGAAGACGAGGAAGATGAACGAGAAGAAAAAGATGACCAGGGTAACTCGGCGGCGGCCTTTAGGACTCCAATTTCATCACCTCGACCTATTTTTCGACCTCCAACCACCCCCCATCCTCGACAGTTACCCCCTGCTACGGAATACCAGGTTTTCGAGCGCTGCACGGAACGAATCGAAAAGTGGGGCGTGAAGTTTACTGGAGAAAGGTGTGGTTCTTCAGTGAATTCATTTCTTGAACGAGTCGAAGAGCTTCGTGAGGCGCGCGGTGTATTGGGGACTCATGTATTTAGGGCAGCAGTAGATCTTTTTACTGGGAAGGCACTTCTGTGGTTTAGGGCGATTAGGGCGAATGTCGGTAATTGGCAGGAATTGGTTAGGGAACTTAAGTTAGAATTCCTTCCACCGAATTACGACACTGCCACATGTTATGATATTGGGTGCAGATTTTTGGGCACTGTCGGGAATAGTCCCGGATCTAAGATCTAACATGTGGAGTTTTTCGAGCCAAGAGTTTGTGGCCTCGATATCGGCCCTTCGGGAAAAGTCAGAGCTGGACCAGACCGAACTGGGAAGATTAGAAGCAGTGTTAGACAAGATGTTCGAAGCAATGCCGGAGGGTTTGGGTTGCACGAACTTCTAGGACGCCAACAGAACCGATTAAACAAAGGTATTATCCTGTCTCACCAGCAATGCAGGTACACATAGATAAGGAACTTAAGGAGATGCTGGAAGCAGGAGTTATTGAGAAAACAAGCACTCCCTGGGCATCTCCTATAGTCCTTATTAAAAAGAAAGACGGTTCGTTTCGGTTCTGCGTAGACTATAGGAAAATAAATAGGGTAACAGATAGGGATGTTTATCCACTGCCATACATATCGACAACTTTAGACAAACTCAGAGACGCGAAATATTGGCCCTCCTTGGATATCAAGTCGGCCTACTGGCAGATCCCGGTTTAAGAGGGATCTCGGCCGCTCACAGCCTTCACGGTGCCAAATAGGGGCCTTTTCCAATTCAAGCGAATGCCATTCGGCTTACACAACGCACCTGCGATGTGGCAAAAATTCATCGACAGCGTGCTCGGTGCCGATCTCGAGCCACACGTCTTTGTGTACTTAGACGATGTCATCATCGTCACAAATTCTTTCGCAAAACATCTTGAAATATTGGAAGAGGTTTTTAAACGGCTGTGTGGAGCCGGGTTGAAAGTTGGACGGGAAAAATTCAACTTTTGTAGGCCATCATTGAAATTCTTGGGGTATGTTGTTGATAGAAACGGATTACATGTAGATC
This sequence comes from Volucella inflata, assembly GCA_928272305.1. NCBI lineage: Eukaryota > Metazoa > Arthropoda > Insecta > Diptera > Syrphidae > Volucella > Volucella inflata. Next base: position 112,631,727 of record OV743716.1, on the reverse strand, counting down.
CGGAAAAAGTGGAAAGCATGGTTAGGATTCCTGCACCCAAAAACGTGAAGGAAGTTAGGAGTTTCATAGGGACAGCGTCGTGGTACAGACGGTTTGTACCAAATTTTGCGAATTTAGTTAGGCCTTTAACAGATTTGTTAAAGGGAGGTGAAAATGATGGCTAAAGTTGAGGCAAATCCGCTAGTCTTTCCAGCGTGGAGAGTGGAGAATGGTCACCTCTTTAAGTTTGTGAAATCAAACCACGTGGTAGTATACAAAGATAGTAAGGAATGGAAGTTAGTAGTAGGGAAGACAGCTAGATTAGGAATTTTGAAGGAATGTCATGATGGTCCGCTATCAGGACATATGGGGGTTAGGAAGACTTATGCTAGGGTATTAGGAAGACTTATGCTAGGGTATTAGGAAGACTTATGCTAGGGTATTAGGAAAGTATTATTGGCCTAAAATGAGATGCGATATCACAAAATATGTTAAAAATTGTAAAGTTTGCCAACAGGTAAAGCCAGTGAACGACAAGCCGGCTGGTCTTATGACGGAGAGGATAGGTATTTCAAAACCTTGGCAGATGATTTCAATTTACTTGGTAGGCCCACTCCTAAAATCGAATAGGGGTCATATGTATATATTGACGGTCGTTGACTATTTCACAAAATTCCCTTTACTTTTCGCCTTGAGGTCTGCAAAAGCAAAAGCGGTGTGTAGGGAGTTAGAGGATAATGTGTTCCTTCTCTTTGGTGTTCCTTCAGTCTGTGTCTGTGACAACGGTCCCCAGTTTAGAAGTAAGGAACTGGCGGCGCTATGCCAAGCCTACGGGTCGCAACTTAGGCTTACCGCTCACTATCACCTACAAGCGAATCCTGCAGAGCGCATTAATCAAATAATAAAAACAACTTTAAGAGCATTCGTCTCCGAGAATCATCGAGTCTGGGACACCCAACTGCCAAAAGTTGCATGCGCAATACGAACCGCGCAACATGAGGTTTTAGGCGTTACCCCTTATAACGCGAACTTTGGGAGGGATATGATCACTCACGGTAGGGAGGGTCCAACCGTAAGTGATCATAAACGAGTAGTGACTTAGATTTAGGAGAGTTGGGAGAAAGATTTAGGGAACTTAGGCAAGACATAGGAGACAAACTAGAGGCGGCAACCAAGAAGTCTGCGAAAGCCTACAATCTCCGACTTAGAGACGCACAGTACCTACCGTATGAGATTGTATGGCGACCAAACTTCGGTTTATCAGATGCCGCAAATTACTATGCAGCCAAGTTAGCTCCTAAATTCATAGGCCCTTACACAATCGTAAAAAGAGTATCACCGTGGACTTATGTCTTAGCAGACGAGACCGGGAAAGAATGCGGCACGTGGCATTGTAAGGACCTGAAACCGTACTATGACACAAATGATCCCTAAATCTAAAGCCCCAAACAAAGTTGTCGTTTTACTGCATGTATATTTTCTTTTAATTTACTTTTAAAATTTTGTTGTTATTTGGCCTCACCTTAATTGTATTTTTATATGGGATTAAGACTGGTGTATTTGCCCTGATGTTCTTCTCATCCTTGACCCATAGAAGCCTCTGGAAATGACTTAAGTTGCTTTGCAAGGTAAGTACATATCCTTGAAGGTAAGGGTGGGGTTTGTTACGGTAAAATTTACCACAAAAAGTTCTACCCTTTCCCTTTCCTTTCGGCCTCACTCATCCACATTCTTTCCAGTTGGTTCTTCAAAATCCTAGAAGGGTGGTGGGCAGCCATGGGTCCATCAGCCATTGGTGCACCCTCCCAGTATCTTGAAAGATCAACTACAGCAGGTAGGACGGACGGTCCGTTGAAGCAACCATTGGGAGGAAGGTGCGAGACCAGCGTCCAACGTTAGTAAACAGGAGGCATTCACAAAGTCGTCGGCTCTTGCTCATGTCTTGTGCTGTCTTTCCTATCGGGTAGTTTCCTTAGCCTTAGAAGGCATCTCCGCTCCATCACTGCCTCTCCTGCCCGATCCACTTTTTGCACCACCCGTTCACTTTATGTCCGTTGTCTCCTTGGAGAAGTATATTAGCGGAAAGAATTGGTGGGTTCTTGAACCCTGTCTTTCTGCTTTTATGCTTGTCGGAGGGGACAACCAATAGGTCTACCAGAAGAAGAGACAGGAGTCTCCATGAGAGTGCCGGGCGGTTACTCCCACCCAAACCCTTTACACCTAGAACCCTCTGCGTATAACTGATACCACTGACGCTCTACTTGGTGACGGACGGTCACCCACCGCAATCCGGGGAACAAAAGAAAACCATTTGTAATAGGAATAGTTTTGTTAGGACTGAACCCCTATCTGCGTGCCCCACACTACCGTAACACTAAACCAAAGGGATTCACCGGGATGTCGGTAATGAATATAGGGCAGCTTTTTAAAAGTAGAACTTCCTCCAAAAAGGCCCGTCTTAGTAGTTCCTCGTTTCGCCCTCACTTCACCCCAACTGATCATTATTAGAAACGATTAATGATCAGGAAGTATGAACTCGGTTAGGCCATATATTGTTGGCAAATTATCTTTTTCCTTTTTTTGTACAATATATTTTGAGAGGGACTGGTGTTGCATTGGGGCTGAATGCAACCCCAATGTCGTGGGAAAATATTACCTCGGGCTAAAGGGAAATCCCAATCTTGGAAGAAATTTCCACAGATGTGGGAAATAAGAATGCATGAGTGTGTGTGAGAGGGAAAGCAACGGTGGTCCAAGAAACGGTGGCACACTTCAGCAAATTTGCGGAGTGGTGCATACAAAAGCAAAATTGGCCCGTTGCGACCGTCTGAACGGTGAGTGAATGGGGATGTGTGTGTGAGATCTACGATCCGAGTTAATAGCTATGGGGTAGGGTTAACCACTTCTTGGTTGACCATCAAAAAGTTTACACAAAAAAAAAAAAATATATACATAGAAGAAAAAAAGGAAACAATAATAAGCATTAACCAAAAGAAAAAAAAATTATTAGCTAAGAGAAAGGAGACTAGGAGGAAACAAAAAAAGGAGAAAGCGCTAGGTAAAACCAAAAAAAAGAGCAAGACTAAAAGCTTCAAACAAAGTAGGAAGTGAGGAGAAAACAAGGACGAATTGAAGACTGACAGAGGAGGTAGTTTTACGAATGAAAGATAAGTACCCATTGTTTAGAAGCAGGTTTTTCTATAATATATAGTGTCGTGTTACCCCGGGTGAATCTTTTTGGGCATCCCGTAAAAATTCGCGATTCAAGTGTCGGGCTCCGCAATTAGCGGTTCATTCTGTTCTGTGGTACCTTCTGTACCCCGTTCAAAAGTAACGTTGTATTGTTGCCGCTTCCCGGCCTAATATTGTTCCTACTTTTTTGGAAATAAATCCCTTTTGTTACGTACTTCTTGGATTTTGTTTTTGTGTGATTTTTCCTTGCGATTTTTATTACGGCATACGGTTTTGCACTTCCGATCGGAAAAAGTGCATGACGCGTAACTATTTCAACGAAATTCTTCTATAGCAAAAGTTTTCTCATAATTATTTTCCTGAACCCAGCCCAGCTGAGCAGCCGATAGGTTCAGCAAACAATTTGCTGCCAGTTCGAACGTTTTTTTTTATAAGTTTTGTTCTGCCGGCAGCCCGGCAATTGACAATAATTTATTCGTTTTAATCGTTTTAATTGTACAACATAAGAGAAAGAACTCTTAGTCATTTGATCCACAAAATATTTAAGACCATATTATTTATTCGTACGCAACTTTACTATTAAAAAAGATCACAAACCAACTTTTATTTCTTTAAGAAAAGGAATCTAAGTTTGTTTGGTTGTGACCATGAGGTGCTGACGGAAAATCACGCACACTATAAAAAACAAACAATTATAATAAAACCGAAATATTACAACATAATATTTATATAATACAAAGGCAATGGATAGAACATTTGCAGTATTCTTTTAAAAAATCCCTTAAAACCAAATCAACTGAATTCTTTGCTGATAGATGAAGAATTCTACACAGAAGTAGACAATACATTCGCCGAATTTATATAAAGTAAAAAAAAGTTATTCTTTTCAAGAACTATGTACAAGACATCGAGAACAAAGAAAGTCTAGCTGAACCAATTAAAAAAGAAATAAAAAATAATGACAGATCGATAAAGTATTTAAGGAATTGAAAAACGAAATTTATCATCCCTATTTAAAGGCTTAAATCATAAAATTCCTATCCATGGTCAAAATGCACGCTCTATAGAAAATATGGCTGCTGTTAGTAAAGTGTTGAAGAATATCCAAAGCTATCGCTTTCAAGACGAGTACAACCTACGAGATTCGGACACATTACGGCGAGTGGTTGCATTTCAACACAAATCTACACCTTTATAAAGAGTTCAATTTGGCCAAACATTGAAACCAGCTGACCACGAAAGGCATAGAACATAAGTTGATTGGATGCTTGAACTTCACAGTTGGGATGACGAATTTTCATAAACAATTTTCTTCATCAATGAGGCTATTTTTCACTCAGTGGATACGTTAACAAACAAAATTGCCTCATATGGGGAAGTGAAAATCCACATGCAAATATCGAAAGGCTATTGCATTTGCAAAAAGTCACTGTATGATGCGCAATTGGTCCATATTCTTCGAAATCAAGTAAGGTGTAACCGTCATCGTCGATTCTTATCGCTGTGGCCAAATGTTAACAAAATTGCTTTTGGCCTCAAATTCAATTTTGGCGGTGGAATTCGTAAACTCTTGACGCTCAGATGTGGCAAAAATGCCAACATGAGCAACACAAATGAGTGCCAAGAAGCCAGACCATGGCCCATACCGGGCTGCCAGCATCACAGTGTGTGTGTGTGTGTGCTACACCATAAAAAAGTATAATATTTCAACAAGGATACAAGAAGCAGATAGATGAAAAACATTTTTTTGTTGTAATTCCCTTTATCTACAATAAATATTCCTTATTTTTCGAATTTCTTAATAGCCTTTGTGTTTAAGTGTTTAATACCAAGCAATTTAAAACAGCAATTACATAGAAAAGTCAAGAAGTAGATGTAAATTGGTACCTATAAGTTTAGATTTATGTACTCTTGCATTCCACAATTTTTGATATTCCGATTTAAATCTTTCATCTTAAAATGACTTTTAACTTTGTATACTTGAAGAGACATTGATACGTAGGTGCTAAAATAAATAAATTAATAAAGTGCGCCCATTGGGAAATGCAAGGAAGTTCCTGATAAAGCGAGCTTGTAGTATTCTCCAATAGTGCTTGACATTTCATATCTTATTGGAGTTTACGAAAACTTGATCTAAAAATGGTCAGAAAACAGATTAGGTGTGACCAGATAAGTTTGAAAGTTTTCCGTAAGACTAAACAAGAAGGCTGTCGAGTAAGAAGAAGTTGAAAATATATTTGAAGTGAATTGAAAAAATGTACAAGCCTTTAGCCAAAACCTTCAGTCAGTGATTTACGCTGAATATATTTACATAAAAGTCTTTTATATCCGGAATGCTCAGGAACAACCGCCAACTTTTGCGGTTATAAGAGGTTTAAGCAAATCAACAAATCATTTTTGTTAACAGGTTATTACGTTAATTCATATTAAATTACATTTCCTGCAATAACAAATACGACGAATGCCAATAATCAGGAGGTGATCGCAAAAAAAAAATTTACCGTTCGTTTTTTTATTGGAAAAAAAAAAAAAAAACACATGTTTGTTGGATCTGAATGTGTGTGTGTATGTTCCGAATATTAGAGGTTTCTCCGGAAAATAAAGTGAATATAAACAAAATAGATCCTTAACAGAATAACAGAATAGCAGATATTAGAGGTTGCTGGTTTTTGGAGTAACGGATAAAGGAGTTTCAACTGATTTTAATATGTAATCGGTGTATGGACTTCAATTTGTTTTGGAACAATAGGTCCGGGTTTGAGTACAGTAATTTTCGTTCAGTCTTCTTTTTATTAAAGGAATGAATGGGACTATTTCCCATAATAAGTGTTATAAGTTTTGGTAACCGTTGTTTAGGCTTTTAAACAAATGAGCCGTGTTTCAGTGATGAATCCTCTTTCATGAAGCATGTAGCTTTTATTTTATTTAAAGAAAAAAATTATTAAATTTACGTGAAACCTAGGATACTTTATACAGTAAAAGCTTGTTAATTTGAATTTCCGATTCACTAAATCTTGTTTCTAAATAACAGTACATTTTGATTATTTGTTCCAACTTCTTCATATTTGAGATCTATCTGCTACATATATTCAATCATTGAGTTATTTAATTTTTACATAAAAAAATTGAAAACCGACTCTCATTTATTCGGAAAAATCTCTTTTATTCGGAAACTGTATTAGTGAAATTTGTAGGTTCTAGTATTCGATATTTAAAATCTTTACTTTTCATTACATAACTTAAATAATTCTAGCCCAGTTAATTTTTTTTTGTTTTTTTTTTTAATGAATTTTTTATTTTCTAAACTTAACAGATTCAACTGGTGAAGTCTATAGATAGGTTCTATGGTTGTATCTTACCACGATGTAGGTACAATACGTGTCGCCGTTTAAGGAAGGCAGTGAACAAGCTAATAAAAAAAAACGATAAAGGAAAATAAAACCGCTAACTAAATAGAAAATGAGTGTTTCTCTTTTTAATACAAGCATTGGGAAAACACTATTGACGGAAAAACCACTACAAAATAACTTATTCGGCAATTTATTTTTAAATACAAATTTCGGGCATATATTCTCTTCAGTTCACACTTTTTTACGCGTCTCGGTGCCACTGCACCTTCGAAAAAAAATGCTGTCCAAAAACGATCAACAATACCGCAAATAGCGGTCTCAGATGGTTGATTGTATCGAGTGGAATACGATGCAAGGCTTCTATTAGCTTGCCACACAGAACCATAGATTTGGAACCAAATTCCAAAATTTGGTATCCTTGTTAAAGCGTGTTTGTCATCGCAATAGAATTGCAAAGATTACCGAATAAAAACGACACTAACTGTTTGCAATCACTGTTTTAGTTCCTTAGAGCCAATTGAATAACTTGATAGACTTCTTGAATAGTATGGCGACTCTAAGGAACTAGACTCGTTATCTAGCTTAATTGAATGAGCACACCCAATATTACAGGCTTATGACGCTTTATCGCAGCAGCTCTTTTCAGACCTTATAAAAAAGCAAGGAAAGGAGTTTAACCTAAGAAATTAAATTTCAGGCAACATCTTGGTCAGAAGTAAAGGAAATACTTTAAAATAATTTTGACGACTGATCTACGAGTAACGCGGAATAAATTTCAAAACAAACTTCTTAAATTTCTACAATGAAATATAGCGCAGCTAAAAATTTAAATAAAAAAACTTTAGTCATATTCTGTTTTAAACACATCAAGCATGAGTCTTCAATCATTCATTTTTACTTCAATTTTGAGGTGAAAGAACGTGCGGTTTCTTGTGCGATTTAAACTTAAATCGGTTTTTTTTATAAAAAGAAAATATGAGTGACCCGGACGATCGCTGCATCGATTTGGGACTAGCGCTAGCTTCGAAGAAGAAAAGTAAAAAGAATTGGAAGAAACGGGTGTGGATAAAAAGATGGCTGAAAAACGAAACGGTTTTTAACGCGAAAATCTCCTGAGTGTGCTGAATTAAGTTCACTGATTGATATTATAAATTTCCTCCGCATGGACGAGGAGGCAGGTTTCTTCAAATGATAACACTCAAATTTGTACAAATTTTTAAATTTCCGTGTTTTTGTGTTCCACAACGCAGGCAGAGAACGATAATAAAATATGTATCCTCCATTTTCGAACATATAAAACCCTCTAAAAAAAACTTCCGCTGTATGACTGCGGTGTTGTCTCTCCGCTGACCAGGCGATAATGAGCAAATGCATGATCAATCAGTCAATCACGCATATACACTATATCAAGCATGTCTACCTGGTTGACGAAAAATCCAAACATTTTGATTTAGCTTCAAGCAGACGCACAACGTATACGTGTCTCATTTTCACTAGTACAGTCTTACATGCTTGATGTAAATTTGACCAATGTATATGCCGCTTAACTGAAACTGATATCAGCACTAGTCCAAAGAAAATTAATTTATCGTTAATTCCCAAAACAACTTAACAAATTAAAGAGTTTTTAGGTATATCAGGCTATTACCGTAAATTCATAAACGACTATTCAATGATTGCTAAATCAATAACTAAGTTTCTAAAAAAGGATGCAAAATTCACTATCGCTGATCCAGACTACAGGAATAGTCTGTAGACTGGAGACACATCTAACTATACTCTTGGAGCAGAACTCTCACAAGACAGCCGTTCAGTTTTCTGCGCAAGTCGTATACTTAACGAACATGAATTTAATTATAATATAATAGAGAAAGAACACTTAGTCATTGTTTGATCCACAAAATATTTAAGACCATATTATTTATTCGTACGCAACTTTACTATTAAAAAAGATCATAAACCTTTTTTTTTTTTCTAAGTTTTCGGTTGTGACCATGAGGGAACTAAAATAGTAATGCTGACGAAAATTCACGCACACCATAAAAAACAAGCAATAATAATAAAACCGAAATATTACAACATAATATTTATATAATACAAAGGCAATGGATAGAACATTTGCAGTAGTCTTTTAAAAAATCCCTTGAAACCAAATCAACTGAATTCTTTGCTGATAGATGAAGAATCTTACACAGAAGTAGACAATACATTCGCCGAATTTGTATAAAGTAAACAAAAGTTATTTTTTTCAAGAACTATGTACAAGATATCGAGAACAAAGGCAGCCTAACTGAACTAATTAACAAAGAAATATGAAATAATGACAGATCGATGAAGTATTTAAGGAATTGAAAAACGAAATTTATCATCCCTATTTAAAGGCTTAAATCATAAAATTCCTATCCATGGTCAAAATGCACGCTCTATAGAAAATATGGCTGCTGTTAGTAAAGTGTTGAAGAATATCCAAAGCTATCGCTTTCAAGGCGAGTACAACCTACGAGATTCGGACACATTACGGCGAGTGGTTGCATTTCAACACAAATCTACACCTTTATAAAGAGTTCAATTTGGCCAAACATTGAAACCAGCTGACCACGAAAGGCATAGAACATAAGTTGATTGGATGCTTGAACTTCACAGTTGGGATGACGAATTTTCATAAACAATTTTCTTCATCAATGAGGCTATTTTTCACTCAGTGGATACGTTAACAAACAAAATTGCCTCATATGGGGAAGTGAAAATCCACATGCAAATATCGAAAGGCTATTGCATTTGCAAAAAGTCACTGTATGATACGCAATTGGTCCATATTCTTCGAAATCAAGGAAGTTGTAACCGTCATCGTCGATTCTTATCGCTGTGGCCAAATGTTAACAAAATTGCTTTTAGCCTCAAATTCAATTTTGGCGGTGGAATTCGTAAACTCTTGACGCTTTGAAAACATATATTAAACCGATAAAAAGCTATACAAGTAGGCTTATTAATAGACCAAAAAATCAAATGGGGACCATGAAAACCACAAAAAGTTGATTAAAATATTAGAAGGCTAATGTAAAGCCAAAGAAAAAGTTTCAAAAAGGAATCCCCACAATTAAAGTAAAGAAAAATAAATAAACATTTTGATTTAAACACAACACTATGTGATACAACAACATTCCTACACAAAATTACAACAAAACCAAATATCTTATCATAACTTTGTACATTTTGTTTTGCTTTCAGAGTAAAGCAAAATGAACTAAATAACATTAGTGATAGCATACGCAACCAAAGCGCAAACGATTGACATCATATGAACCGTTTTTCATATTATTGATACACATAAGTTCACAACAAAAAACTATATAAGATAACTTTAAAAACATTAAAAATGTCATACAAAATAAAATAGCAGCAATTGAAAACGATGTGATTTTCTCACAAAAAATTAGTCAAGTTGATAAGGACATAGAATAATTGACGACATAGGGCAAATAATTTTTTTTTAAAGCTTTTGGATTATTCCAAAAGATATTTTGAGACAAACAGAACAAAACTTAACCACAGAAAAATCGTCATTAACCTTCACGAGACAATTACGGTCATCATCTTACTCATTTTTCTATATTCCATCCAAACCTTATCCAGACTTATTTGAATCAATTTCCAATAAAGAAAATACACCCTCGTATCTCGAAACAAAAGAGGTTTTAGTATATTGTTATAAAAATATCTTTACAACAAATGTAAAAGATAGTCTTTCAAAACCTTTTGTGAAATTGTAAGTCGACTGTAAAAAGAGTATTATTAATTTTAAAGAAGCAAATTGTAGAACAATAACGTACCTAGAACAAGAAAAGGTAAAAATTGTAAAGTTGAAGAAAAGAATAAAAAATATCTTAACCTTGGATAATATAGTAATATAGGTACGATAAGCAAATATTACAAACTTGCGTGACAAAATCAAAGGAAAACACTTCAATAAATTTTATAAAATTAGAGCATTTATATTTATCGAAAGCAATTGACCATTGAAATGTTTTTTTTTTCATTGATGAAATATTATATGCTAATAAAAATACGAATGTAATAAGCCTAAGTATTGACTTTACTATACTGTTGATTGTTTCAATACTTATAACCATATTTGTAAACATCAAACGGAGTAACCAATTTCTTTAAATTTCGTCAGTGCCTCAATCAAATGGTGATCTTCACTCACCCATCGCCCTTAATCATCTAATTATTTATCGCGTTGATCATCATACTGAATTATTCCATAAACCATAGCGCATACATAAACGTCTGCAGGTTCAATTGTGTTGAACGGTAAACATATATTCTTAGCATATTATTTGGTTTTACGTCAATATTATATGGCAAATGAAAGGTGTTTCAAATTGTGTTATTTTAATGAAAATAATGAAATATTTGTCATACTCCAAGCACCATCAATGAAAAATTGAACAAGAATGTCATAAATCAAAAGGAAGCATTTAAGATTTAAAATTTTTATACTTATTCTTCCTCAAACAGAGAAAAAACAGACTTCAACTAAAACGATCTGCTGCATTGTAAAAAGTTCAGTCGGAGGCTTAGTATTTTTTTTCATTCATTTCATTTTACTTTCTAACTTTAAAATCACTCTCCTGAAAACTCAAGTTTTTTGAGATATGACGTTGTTGAACGGAGTGAGCGATATGGGAATCAATACCCATCCTATAATTGAAATAGTTATAATACATACAAACATATGTAAATTGATTTTTCAATACGAAGCGTTGAGGAAATGGAATATGAGGTTTGGAGTGTGGAAAAAGAATTCAATAATGGAATGCTGAGCAAATAAAAATGTACAAGAAAAATTTTTATTTTTTGTTTACTAAACTTAACAATTTCTAACTGTTTGTGTTTTGTTAATGGAAGAATCGTTTCTTGTGGTAACCCGGGACTAATTTTCCATTTTTGTTCTGAAAACTATTACTGAAAATTTTGGGCAACATACAATAGTATTTCCTCAACTATAAGCCTCTTATATGATGTGTTGACCAGCCAGAGGGAGTGATATACTATAAGTATCTTAAATATGTATAGATAATTTAGGATTATAGTGTTTTGGAACGGAGAACGCAAGAGTGTCGCCTTAAGCAGGAATCTACCACTTTTCAAAAAGATATGCAATATGCTATACAATAACCGATAATTATAACAAAAGAAATAATATAGTTTAACTCACTTAATTGTCTCTTAGTTTAAGACATGCGAGTGTGAGTAAGAAAAGACCAAGTCAGGTCAAAACATTTTTAACTTCGAGTTTTTGTACATTTTAAAATAGAGAGCCAACAAAAATCAAAATGGGAATCTTCAGCCACAAAATACATCACAATCATTATTATATATTTTTTTTTTTAAATAAATTAATAGGACATACTATAGGCTTTCTTATATTACATGCTTTTTATATGATTAAAAAAAAACTGTTGATTCAGTTCAATCTTGAATCACATTTTTGTCTCGGCAAAATCTAATAATCCAAAAATAAAATCGTTTCTAATTTATTTCTTTAGGTTTAGGTGCAAAATGAGGGTGAAATTTTTAAATGTTATTTTTTTTATTGTTAAATTCTGTAGGAAAATTACACCACACGCTATAACTAATTTCTGTAATCTTTAGAACAATAACCAATCCCTGTGACAAATTCAAAATAAGTGAGTCATTACTTTGAAATCGGTTTATTTTATTTAATTTCTGCAGCCATCGTACATGAATGATCCTCAACCGCGAATCAGGTTGCCATATTCTAAGCTCGATAACGTGATCCTCGATTACGTATGCGAAAATATGCCACCTGCTTTTGTCACGAAATAAGAGGTTCAGCGATGGCAAAAATATATATAAATTACAGTTTCTTTCTGTTCAATTATTTCAGATCAAAAGAAAATTGTTTAGAGCGTCCATCGGATGCTCTTGCAGAAACTACCGGCTTGAATTCAACAGTCAATATCATCAAATACCTATAAATAGTATGTATAATATTTTGTTCCACTAATAACAACACGATCCACTCTTTACCACATAGCAAAAAAACAGTCAACTTCCAAACAATAGAAAAAGAGAAACCAGAAAGTTCTAACAGCTCAATTCATCCCCTCTCTTCTCTTGCAAAGAACCAACCTACTCCACAGACAGCATTCGCCTCCAAATCTAAAACCAATCCAATTATTTTCTCGCTCTCAAACTGCACTGAACCGGAAGATGTCGACATACAACAGCAGCAATAACAATATTGCTTTTCCAGTATCGAATTGCAATTGCTCTCCCGAGAGTAATGGCATTGCGATAATAGATTAACAAACACAAAATAATAATCGATTTAACATTACCCCCCTTAGATCACGTTAACAAAACAATTTACATAGTTTTAATCAATCAATGCCATACTTAAAAATTTTACAGTGGAACCTGAATGGGTACTTTAATAATTTGCATGAACTTCAATTACTCATCCGAGAGCATAAGCCAGGTATAATCGCTTTACAAGAAACGCATATTAAAGACCCTTCTTCCGTCCTTCTACTTAGAGAATATACGCCCTACTTCCATCCTGATTCTACGGTTTATGCCAAACAAGGTGTTGGGCTTCTAGTTCATCACTCATTACCACATCGTCCCGTTTCAATTAATTCGCAAATATCAGCAGTAACAGTTGAAATACGTCTTAAAATAACCCTTACTATAATCTGCCTCTACATCCCTCCAGACCAAAATTTTACGCTTTCTCAACTCCACAATATTGTTAAAAATATAAATTCACCCACTCTTTTAAACGGGGACTTTAATTCTTGGAGCCAACTCTGGGGATCTCAGTCGTCTAACACTAGAGGAAGAATAATTGAGAATTTCCTCACTTCATCGAATTTATGTCTTTTAAACAATGGGTCACCGACACATTTTTCGACACATAAAACATTTACTCATATAGACCTTTCGCTTATTACAGCTTCATATACAATTGGATCTCGGTGGGAAACTCTCCCAAACCTTCATGGAAGTAATCATTTCCCGATCGTTATAAATATTCCCATAGACAAAAAACACAAACCAATAAAACTTTTACCTAAATTTAAGACTATGGAAGCCAATTGGCCATTGTTCAATCAAACAAATCTTAATTACTTAGCCCTAAACCCATCATCCTCGAACATAAATAAAGAAGCTGCCATTATCACTAAATCGATCCGAAGCGCCGTCCACATTGCCATTCCCCAAACTAAAAGCGTTTTACATAAGACAGTGGTGCCTTGGTGGAATAAAGAACTTGAAATACTTCGTAAACAGAAGCTAACAGCCTTTCATACACTGAAAAGGTATCCGACAGACTCTAATATTATAACCTATAGTAAACTCAATGCCCTATTTCGTAGAAACGCAAAAATTGAAAAGAAAAAATCCTTTGAAGCGTTTACAGCTAACATCAATCCAAATTCTTCTCTGAAGAAACTTTGGAATGATATTAAAACCTTAAAAGAAAACTATACACAACATTATATACGAACTGTAACATCTGGCCCCCAAATTCTGACTTGCCCTCACCAAATCGCGGAACACTTTGCCCAAACTTGGTCGGCGCTAGCCAACCTAGTGCAACAATTGAAGTAAATGTTTCACATCAAACACTTGATCTCGTAACTGAAAGCATCGAACACTCTATCAATATGACTGAGCTAAACTCAGCAATCAAATTAGCAAAAGGAATATCTCCCGGATATGATAGAATTGATTTTAATATGCTCAAAAACAGCTCACCAGTTTTTAAAAGTCGTCTAATGAATTTATTCAATAAAATATTTTCAACGGGTATTATCCCTCAAGTGTGGAAGACCGCTACCGTGATACCTACCCCTAAGTCCCAAAACCAATCCACTTCAAGCAATGAATACCGACCAATATCACTCCTCCCGTGCCTAGGTAAAATATTTGAGAAAATATTATCAAAAAGGCTTTATTGGTTTTTAGAAAGAAAAAACTTACTAGATATAAATCAAGTAGCGTTTAAAAACGGTCGTGGAACAATGGATGCACTACTGCATATTGATAACTACGTTACTACAGCTTTGTCAAGCAAAAACCACGTCTCTATTCTTTCAATTGATTTTGAAAAAGCATTCGAACGCATCGGTATTCATATTATACTAAATAAAATTGCTAAATGGAATATTGGACCAAAAATGTTCAAAATTATGCAGTCCTTTTTAAGTAATAGAAAATTTCGAACAAAAGCTAACGGAGTCTTTTCCAGTATTAAAAACTCAGAGAAAACTAAGTGTAAGGAACTTGACATGACATCATCATTATTTCTAAGAATTGTAAAAGACCTTGAATCCTGGTGTTAAATTTCTGGCTCCAAGATTTCAGCACAAAATAGCGCAATTTTGCACATTTGCAAGAAAACTAGTTGTAATAAACGTATCGCTATCAATTTTAATAATACTAACATAACTAACACCAATTGTCTTAAAATCTTAGGTATATACTTTGATAATAAGTATAGTTTTAAGAACCATTACTTAGAACTTAAGAAAAGCCTAGCTGCCAGGTTAAATATTATAAAGATATTAGGATCTTAGAATAGCTGTTCTCATGTCAACTCACTTATTAATGTAACAAAATCAATTATGTTATCGAAGATTGACTATGGGCTAGTGGTTTATGGTGAATGTTCCAAATCAAGCGATCTCATCAGCATAACATGCCTCAGTAAGAACAAGTCTCAAAGCTTTTAGAACTACTCCAATCAGAAATATCCTCGCAGAGAGCGGTCTACCTTCAATTCGAGATCGATTTCAGTATCTTAGCTCACTTCTTGTTGCGAAAATTGCCTTAACAAACAATTCCCCCATCGAGTTAGACCTTAAAAAAATAATAAAACGGAAAAAAATATCCAGATACCCTTCCGCAATAGAAAATTCAATAGCTAGATCCAAAACAATGGAAGTAATACTCAAAAAACAAAAATCGCGTCCTACTAATTTTCCACCATGGTTCTTACCGAATGATTCTGTAAATACAGAGCTTGCAGCACTTCCGAAAATCTCAACCAGCAACTCAGTATATAGACAACTTTTCGAACAAATTAAAAATGTCCATCCCGATTGGATCACAGTCTTCACAGATAGCTCTAAAACGCAAAGAGGCACAGCGTTTGCTGTTGTGAATGATAAGGGACAGATAGAAACCAAAGGTTTGTTGCCAAACTTTGTCTCAGTATATACAGCTGAGACTATCGCAATTCTAAGAGCTACCGAATATCGTCTTGTCAAAAAAAACCCTTATCTACAAAGACAGCCTATCTGCCATCGAAGGAGTGCTAAATATGAACAATAAAAACCCGATAATTACAGCTATCCGTAATAAGCTTATACTAAATAATGGTAAGCTCAAATTAATCTGGGTTCCCGGACATGCAGGTATTCCGGGAAACGAACTCGCCGATACTGCAACGAAAAGAGCCTTGAACGAACCTCTCATAACTTTCTTCATAAACAACAAAGAAGACATTGAAAGAAAAACTAAATCCATCTGGCGGAAAAACCGCGATGAGGAGTGAAGTATGTACATTCATCACTATTCTACAATCAACCCTAAAAGAATACCGATCGTTTACCCAAAATCTTCATCAAATAAAATGATAAAATGCTTTTTAAGACTTAGACTCGGACACACATTTATCACACATAGCCACATAATAAATAAAATGCCATACCTGTCAAAAAAGTATTCAATTAATAATACAACACTTAATATACTCGTATGATTGCCCAAAATTAAAAGAACTATCTAACTTATTTTTTAATAATAAACAACTGAGCAAAGTTTCGTTTCCTTCTGAAACAAATATTAGACAAGTTTTTAGCCTTCTAACCTATATCAAATTACAAAATAGTATTTAATATTAACCTTTTTTTTTCGTTTTCTTTAAAAACTAGCTGAAGGCCTTGGTAGCTAGAGCTATTGATATTTTAAGTTAACGTGTCATTCATTATATGTTAATAAATAGTAATAATTAAATAAAATAAATATTTTTAGATGAAAAAAATATTTGTACACTTAAGCACACTTATTTACGGTAGGTGGGGCGACAGACAGGGGTGGACCCAGGTCTCAATCTACAAGCGTCTCCAGCCACCTTGGTGTTTTGCTAGCTGTCTCCAGTTTCGCACGCTAATCGAGCTGAGGTTCCTTTCCACTTATATGCGCCACCTGAGTCTCGGTCTTCCTCTTTTTCCTGAACTTATAGCGGAGCCTAGGTAGAGAAAGTCCTTAACTATCTCAAAGTTATATCTGTCGGAGATGAAGTTGTTTCCAAAAGCTCGGTGTTGGGTGTCCTTTTGATTTGACAGGTCTTGCCCTCGTTAACCAGCAAAGCCATTTTAATCGCTTCCGTCTCAATGCTCGCAAAAGCGCAACTGATGCCACGATGCATTCTTCCAATTATATCAATATCATCGGTGTATGCGAGAAATTGGACAGATTTTTGAAAGATAGTGTCTGTTGTGTTGGCATGTGAGTTGCTTTATTTTTTTTGGAATTATGTTGAAGCAATAGGAAGACAGTAGATCGTCTTGTCGCGTTTTACATCGTCATCCTGCATAGACGGACAAATTTGACAAGGATGCCTAAAATAGACAATACTCTGTATAGCTTGTCTCCATAGATGCTGTCTAATTGAAAGATACCCCTTTTCGACCTGAAAGGTCTTTTGCACCAGTTTTTCAGAACATTGATTAGGGTAGTAAGCTTTCTACCTTCGGAATGAAGTTAGTAATTCTACCAGCAGGGAGCCCCTTAGTTCAGCAGGGTCAAGTTGTTCCCTGAAGAAGGTATTCCTTCTGATTCCGTTTAGGGCTGGACAGTCACACACAATGTGTTCAGCTGTTTCATATTCTTTAAGACAAAGCCTGTCGTAGACCGGGAGTATCCTCCCAATATGAGATGCACTTCGTGTGCTCCCAGCCATTTGTAGCTAGATTGACTGCATCTTTGGGGATGCAGCAAAACAGTTCAGGTCCATTAAAAGGAGTGTCTGAGCCCCTTCTGACCAGTTCTTCGGCCTTTTCATTACCATCAGTTCCCTCATGCACAGAAATCCACCATACTTGAGATCAGTTTTGGGAAGGTTTTGAAGCAGTACATAACTGATTTGGAATCAAAGATGTGCGAGTTAAGGGCATTTATAGCCGCTTGACTATCCGTGAATGTATGGATGTTGGTGTCTTTGATACCAGAGTTACAGATGAGGTAAGCGCATTCTTGAATGGCGTGTAATTCAGCTTGGAATACACTAGGACTCTTTTCCATACCAATTGATATGTTAGTGTTTGGTCCGTGTACACCAGTTCCCACTCCCGTTTCCATATTTGAACTATCCGTATAGCACTTTATGCCGTTTTGGCTTATTGTTGACCGTTGCTTCTATACTGCGAATCTCAGTGGAGAATCCTTTGTTGAAGCATAATGGTTTTCTGAAGGCGGTCTGCTACCGCGCAGATCATTTCAAGTTCTGGTATTTCCGAAAATAAGATCTTTAGTTCCGAGTGGTAGCAAAGATCTACCTTTTTGTTTTGTGTCATACTTGCTGAGCTGCGTAAAGTCACTATTTTGATAAAAAAGTGTTCTCTTTTGAGTTTTAAGATGGCGGTCGTTTGCGTGGCTCCACCATACAACAGAATCATATTTTGAGGTGGGCCTGACCATAATTGAATAGATCCAATGAGTGACCTTTGGAGAGATCTCCCGTGTGCTGCCATACATACGACGGAAGGCCCACAAAGCATTAGAAGCTTTAGTTACCTTATTGTTTAAATGATAGTTCCAATGCAGCCATTTATCAAGATATATCCAAGATATTTTACCTCATTGGAGTACTCAACGATCGTGTCGTTAAGTGAAACTGAACCTAGGTTTAGGTTTCTTCTTCTAGTGAAGGGAACTATGATAGCTCTGTTTGGGTTAATGGAGAGGTTTTCCATTATGCATCAGTTTGGGACTATCTTAAGAGCGTACGTGAAGTGACTTCGCTTGCTTTTCTACCTCTAATGATAATAACTAGGTCATTAGCACAACCAATTGTGTTGTATGTTGCTTAAATTAATGAGAAGGCCGGCTATGACTAAGGACCACATGAGAGGCGAAAGTACACCTCCCTTTGGACTGTCTTTTAGGGCTGATACTGATGGTGACATCAGTCCTGATGAGGTAGTAATTACGCGACTTTCCAGCATCGATTTGATCCTGTGTATGGTCAGTTGGTCATTCTTTCTCCCGAGCGAAATTTTTGATATGGAGTCATATCAAGTTAAATCGAGAGCACTCTTTATGTCCAGAAACGCGCAGATTACAACTTCCATGGTACGGAAGGAACTTTTTATTTCTGCAGTCAGCTTTAGCAGAGCTCCTTCTGTGGACTTAGTATGTGTATTGACATTGGTGCAGAGGCAAGCTATTTTCTAAGCTTTCTCTGATGTGGACGTCAATAACTCTTTCCATTGTTTCCAAATAAAACCATAGCAAGCTTATAGGATGGTATAATTTAGGTAGTTCACTTGGCTTGTTGCCTGATTTGGGGAAAAATACTGCGTTTACCTCCCTTGAAGTTCGTAGTATGTAGCCCTAGTTGAAACTTAACCTAAATAAAGGTATCAGGGTAGGACAAGCAATTCTAGACCATTTTTTAACAGAGCTGGGAAAATACAGTGCGTACCTGGTGCCTTAAAAGGCTTAAATTAGCTATTAGCCCATTTCAACTTATCCGGGCTGAAAAGTCTTCCGGATAGACTATTTGTTCTTCCAGGGTTTCTCGTGAGTGAAGCCTCAGCTGACTGTTCGTTTGACATGTCAATATCGAAGGACCCTGGAAAATTAACTCGAAGTAGAGTGTTCAGGGTTTCTTCGCGGTCGCATGTGGTTGTGCCATTTGGTTTGATTAGCAAACCTATGCAGTGTGATCTTTACAGAGAGCCCTGTGGAGTCGTGCTACTGCCGGAAGTTTTTTAAGTTTCTCTCAGTTGGTTGTAAAAGGTTAAGAAGGATCTATATTGTTCCCGATTTCCGATTTCACTCTTTTCCGAATAGTTTCAAGGTTCTCATTCCACTATGGTATGCACCGTTCAACCACAGTTTGCCTTATTGTATACCTATTTTCGAATAAAGCTGAATGCAATGACGAAGATGTCATTGTACTGGGATTATGCCTCGTCAGCATCCGCTGCTGTAAGGGGTGCTGACAGCAGTAGATCAGCTTTGACCGCTACGTTTTCGCGATATGTTCTCCAGTTGGTTAATCAGTTATAATATCGTACTGGCGCGTGTTCGGTCTGATAGAGATGCCTCATCGGACACGTGCAAATCTTCTACAATGTTTTGTAGAAAAGGAGAACAGAGAGTGAGGTCTAAGACTCCCTCTCTTATAGGGTTTCTAAAAGTGGGTTTATTATCCTTATACTATAAAGAAATTCTTAAAGTGATTCACCTCTTTTGTTTGTATCCCGTCTGCCTAAGATTATATTATGCGCGTTAGCGTCGCAGTCGATGATTATGTGTACTTGTTTTTCATCGCAGTACTGAACAAGTTCCTGTACTAGTGCGGGAGGCACTTCTTCATTGTCTCCTGCAAAGGACGCCGATGCACATACAAAGTTATGCAATGTGTTAGAAATCTAGTACTCGAAAACAAAAAAAAAAAATTTTTTAATTTTTTAAGAAATACATTGTAATCTGTCAATTATTATTTTTGACTCTTTTTTATGCTTCTTAAATAATTTTTAATTGAAGTAAGACGTAAGAATAGTTCAATCTGTTTTAATAAAAGCAATCTTCATTCGTTTCACTGATAATTTGTTTTAAATTAATCTTTTCATACAATGCTTGGCTGTTGTGACATTCGATAAGGACCACCACCAGGTCTCTGGTGATGAAGACTGTAATGAGAGAGGATTTTATTTCTTTCGCAATAGAAAGACCTGCCCTCAGTCTTAAAAGACTTTTAACAAAAACTATCTGTCTGGGCTTACTAGTTCAACCAAATACCTTACCACTGTTTGCTCATGGCTCCTGGATAAGTCCTATAGCGATGTCCTCTTCAGCACATCGCTGGCTAAGGGTGTCCGAGGCGGTGTGTTTCGGAAGGTCTTTCTCACCAGCAAGAATCACTTCGAGGTCACATTTCTCTTTGAGCCTGGCGAAGTTGCTTTGCAGAGGAAGCGTCCGCGCAGACGATCAAAAGCCAGCCGGATTTGAAAGTTGCGGCGCGGTCTCTTCATCACGTAGTTCGTTTGTAATGTGCATAATCCTTTCTTGTATCGGAACCATTTGTTCATTAGTGAGAGGATTGCAATCGAGATCGACCAGTACAACTCCCAGTCTGACAGAGCTCGCTATATTGCTATACTAGGTATCGAGGTTTCGTCGACGGTAGTGTTCGCGATGCGAACATCATCATTGTTCTTTATTCCATATTGAATAGTAATCAGTTGTCCTTTTTGATAAAAGGTAAATGTACATCTCAGTTTTAGTTAAAACTAATTACAAAAAAAAAAACTGTTGAAATACCATACTATATATTCATAATTTGAAAGATATGTAAAATGATAAAAAAAGTTATTTATAGAGGAGTGGTCAAAAGAAAATAGCATCTTTTTTATTTCTTGGGCTTACAGGTATCAATTTAAAAAGTTGTGATGCAATAACAGCATAAAATCGGGAAAAGTAGATTGGTAGTACAGTAATAAAGTTTCTAGAATTGACGTGTAAGTTGCAGTTTGCATGTGAGATGATTAAAGGGGAGAATACCAAGATTTCTGTACAATTCAAAACTGAATGTTCTCGATTAATCTTAAAATAGTTATCAATTCACTGTTGTTGACATTGTTGTTACATAATTAGCTCTGCTTTGAGCTAAATAAAAACGCAAGCTACTCAGTGTATGGTAATATAAAAGGAGGTCATCGCATTTTAAGCCCATAATATTAAAGATCATAAACTTTGTTTTTTCTCTAATAACTAGTTAATGGTAAAGATCTTAGTCTTAGATCAGGATACGATTTTTTGGAAAAGTTAATAGCTACATCGTCAAATCTGTTATCTGTTTTATTTTTCATTTCAAGAATTTGATCTTCGGTGCTCTGTCGTCGGAATTCTGGACCTGATTTTTAGTTGATCGGGTTTGTCATTGCTTGGTGCTGAGCTAAGGAAAATATCTAGGTTTGTGTCTATGCTATGGGCAATTTGTAGCTTTTGAATTCACTGTTACTTTAGATAAAATCGACGACACTTGGATATTCATGACGAATTCGGCAGATTTGATATTATTTTGAATGATTAAAGTACGAGTAGTAAAGTTTAATGTAAAGTTTTATATGCATGTATTTATAAGTATTATAATTTTGAATGGCATTATATTTGTTAAAATTCTTTGACCTGAAGTGGGGTATTTCATTGTTTTTCTTTTAAAGATTTGTTTGCTCTTGGAAGGCATATAACAGATTTCTTATATGGGTCGTTTGACTATTACATTTTTCATTTTTAGTGTTATGACGCGTGTAAGATCGTTTGATTCAGGCTGCATCTGATGTAACCTTGCTAGACATCACTGTAATGAAGGAAGGTATTGATAAAACCAAATTTCCACCTTTCGGCATTGCACTAGTTTGTGTCCATTTTTATCTTTGCTGCAGCTTAGTTAGACATTCAGTTCAATCGTATATTAAATGCAATAATAATCCCGGAGTGATACTCACTCTCCCATATACGGCTTCACCACAATCCTTCATGTATGTAGAGTTTTATCGAAAAAGGATCTCATTCGGGCTTATCACCATATACCAATGATGCATAAAGATAGACTTTTAAATGTTTTAGATTAGTTATAATTTATTTCTTATTAATATATATTGTTTACATACTTGCTAAAATTATTAAAAGGACGCTAAATATATGGAATAAGTAACATTTAATAACATTCAGTATTTTGGATACAAGACGTATAGAAAACAGTTTTGAATGCAACTTCAAGAGGCTGTTAGAATTGAAAAATGAAATAAAATTTTGGGTAGTGACCCATTAAAAACAATTTACAAAACTCAAAATTTAGATACAAAAAGAAACAAAAATGGACAAAAATTAATAGAAACCGATTATTGAACTAACAAAAGTAGAAACTTAATGAAACTTATAAAAGAAATAAAAAGTAAATAAAAAAAAGCAAGTTAAATATAAAGTTGGAATAAATTACATAAAAAATTAAGACGCAAAATGCAAATAATTTAGAAATAATTTCAATTATACCAGAATGTCAGAGACATTAGATTTGAAATTCAATTCAATTCAATTCAATTAATTTTTATTTTCAATAAAATCTACGTTTTATATGCGTTTCCGCGAAACCTTAGGGGCTTTTCTGCAGAATGTTGTGTTTCTAACATTAGTGATTGAAATTAAGTAAGCTTAGTTCAATAAACATTCAATAAAAGATTTACACGAAAAAATTATTCGACATAAGTAATTTTGATCGCTTTGGACTTAGATTTACTTTAAGATTAAAAGGTTTTAACAATTTAACTTTTTTAACATTGTATTGAGATTAAAAACATTCAGTTGTTCGAATTTTGATTTAAAAGAAAATTCTTTATGTTTTTTTTTTCTAGTTTGTTTGTGCACGTCTTCTTGTGTTTCTCCCATGGTTAATTGGAGTGATGAATCTTGTGTCGTCGTTATACTCTAATATAATCATCATCTTGAAGATGTCTTCCACTTTAAGGAATCGGGCCCGGTTTCGATCCTTGTGGGACGTGGTAACTTTTGTTAAGACTTTCATTGATATGATTTGCAAATTCTCCTTATAGTTTACCCGTGCTTTTCTTTTTCTGAAAACCGTATTAATTTTCGTGGATGATGGAGTGTTTTTCAATAAAATTCTGCAACCTGTTTGTTACGACTTCTTCGAGGCACTTTTCTACTACTGGCAATATGGATATTGGCCTGTAATTGTTGAGCTGACTTTTTGTACCACCTTTGTATATTGGCCTGACCACTGCAGTTTTTAAGGCTTCTGGAATTTTTGCTTGTGTAACACTCAAATCAATAAATTTGCACAAAATCGGCGCAAAAATTACCGCGTGAGTTTTGATATCCAACGCTCGAGTTCCATCAATACCAGGTGACTTGTTTTCGTCAAGCAAACCAATTATTCTTGACATTTCAAATACAGTTGTTCCTTGAATAAAAACTGATTTGTCTAGCGTTTTATTTAGGTGAATCGATGTAATCGAGTCGCATTGGTGCACAATGTTTTCAATTTGTTCTTTAAAGTTTTTTGCACATTCGCTCGCGAGATTGCTCACACACAATTGACCAGTGAAATTCTTAATTATAGTTTCATCTAGGCTAGGCTTTTTCCTTCCCATTATCTCGTTGATTAGGCTCCATGTTTTTCGGGGGTTTGATTTGATTTGGTTGAACTTGGTTTTGTAAGAAAGAGATTTTTGCGTTGTTATTTCTTTGTTTAGTTTGTTCCGAAAAGTCTTATAATCCTGTTCGAAAGTCCTACTCAATTTGTTATTTTTCCATCTTTTATATAACTCATCTCCCTTTTTTTACACTTAGCTATTAAGTCATGTGACATCCATGGGTTATGCTTTCTTTCCTTTTTTATTGTTCTTACAGCTGTAGACTTTTCATATATGCTTTTCATTTTATCGACAAGTTTTTGGTAAAGAGAAATTGCATCATTTTCATTAATCACTTCTTCCCAATTTGTTTCGGCGATTAATTCGTTTACTTTCGCGTTGCATATAAGTGATATGCTGGTCAGTTTTTCTTTTACGACTGATTGTTGCGAATTTACAAAATATAGCTTTCAATCACCGCTGAGTTTATTTGGTAATCCGTTGCATTAATTAAAATCTGATCAATTGTCGATTTTGTTCCCGTCTTCGGATCTATTCTAGTATTACCTGTTATTACATTCAATAACCCCAGTGACGCCAGCATCTCTAAATATTCTTTTACGCCGTATAAATCTAGATCTTTAACGTTAATATTCATATCTCGCATTACTACAATATCTCTTTTTCCCAATTGTTCAATATCGTTTCTGAATTCTTCAATAAACGCTTTTTTGCTATAACCTGGTGGTCTGTATATTTCAAATACATATTTTTTTTTATTGTTTTCCACAATTCGAATTCGTATGCTTTCGTATGACACGCTTTCAGGTGTAAGTGGTGTGTATTCTAAGCCATCTCGAATTAACATTAAAATTCCACCACCTCTGCGATTTTTTCTATTCAGAAATTTAGTTTGAAAGCCATCTAGCCTATAAAACTTTTGTTCTTCTTCCTCTATATTTGTTTCAACCAATACTATAATTTTTAATGCATTAACAAAGCGGTTTATATTCAAACAGAAGTCGTTCCAATTCCTACGCAAGGATCTTATGTTAAAATTCAAGTATCAACATTTATTTTTTGCTAATTCATTTATGTTGATGTCGCTAAAACCATTCATTACCCTACAATTCAAATCAACATGTAAGCCATTGTTTCTATTTCCGTTTTCCATTTTGACATTAAAAGTTTTTGTGTTTCTTTTGTTTACAAACACTGTTATTATTGTGTGCGTGCAATTTTTATAATATCGTCAACGGAACTTATTAATATGGGCTGCGTACTCTCATTTTGTCTGGCCAATATTCTTCCTGCACTTTCCCACACAAATCTCCAGTTTTCTTGTCTCGCTTTCTATTTTGCCATCCACATCAAGTGTTTGTTATATTTAGTCAGCTGATTGTTGACATACACCGTAGCATCAGGCAGAGCTGTGTTCGCGTTTGTGCAGCTGTTGATTTTTTCCATTACATCTTAGTTTGATTGAGCGAGTGGAGCGAGTTTGTTTGATAAATTGCATTTTCGTTATTCGGGATGCAAATGTTGCAACAATTGTGTATTTCTCAGGATTTTTTGTTTTCGTTCGATATATATCTGTGATATCATTGTCGTTTATCTCACAATTAATCGTTTTACCTATGCCCTTTACAATTTCTGTTAGGTTTTCTTGTTGTGAAGGGGGAATATTTTTAATATCAATATTGTTTGTAAGTGCTTGCTGTTCGAGTGTGTTGATCTGTGATTGCATGTTTTCTATTATCTCATTCTTTTTTTATTGCTTTCTCTGAGGTCTTTCAATTCTTTGTTTATGTTTTCTATAAAGTCGTTATTTTTCTTCATGTATGTGTTGAGTTCATCGTACTTTGCCGCTAGGAAATCGCAGCTTGCCGTAATTTCTTTGATTTCCCCTCTCAGTAGACGTATTTCCGCTAGAATAGTCGAGTTACTGTGACTTGAGATGTTGTTAGCTAGGTTGCCGGGGGTGCTGGGCTCTCTCATCCTTTTTGATGGGTGTTCCTGTTGGGGTGAGGGGGCGCTGCTAACTGCAGCCGTACTTTGGACATCTCCACTATTTCTGCATAATTGGCAGTTCCACACATCTTTTCTCGATCCCATGATTCTCCATGATTTTTCTGTGACCGTAGTGCACACGAAATGAAGCTTTCGCTTACAAAACGAACACACAGCAAAGTCACTTTCGGCGGGGATATTATCACTGCAATGTCCGCACACATACATGTTAGGGGGTGGAGAATTCAAGCTTGGGAATGACTGTTAAATATTATTTTAAAAACGCAAGGGAGTTGTATGATTTCGATACACTATTTCCTTTCGTAAAGACTTGTTTTTTAAAAAAAGAAAAAAAAAAAGAGAATCACTGTCTTAGGATTGTTTGTTTGCTATCCCGCAGAATTAATACGTTTAACACTTTTAAACTTTGCTTTAAGAATCTAAATCACGAAGCGGTTAAAATAAAAACACGTCCTCATACACTAAGCTCACTAAACTGTATAGTAATAATAAAATAAAAGTAGTTGCACTGAAATAGCCGATTTTTTACAAGTTTAAGAAATATTCCAGATATTGATATAGCCCTGATGGGCTATACGACGAAACAGAATAAAAGTTACGAAAGGCAGTAGTACCAAATATGGGTACAGATAACATATTAGACGAGTTTCCACGAAAGTTTACCAGATTTCATGAAGAAGGTCTTTAATACCTTAAACCAATAAAGGTGACGAACAGGAAGATTTTTCAGATCACACAAGAGTTGAAAACTGGGATGTCTTCTAGGTTTAGGGGAAGTTTTTCTTATGATGTATCTCTGCAAAATTAACCCTTTGTTAATTTGTTAATTCCAAAACAAATCTCCCCAACAATCAATTCCGTATTAAAGCTTAGATTGAACAATTCCATAGTAAATAGCTTTTAAAAGCGACATGTCATCGACATGTATAATATTAGGTTTTTTTGAAGACGAAGAATTATTTGCCATTAATTTTTAAAATTTCCTTTAGCTGAATTAAATGGATTACGAAAATATTTATCCCGGCAATTAGGAATCACCTTTTATATTTCAGCGCACAATTTTCTATATTTAATTCTTAGGCTCATATGACTGGGTTCCTGTGGCATTTGATCCTAGGCTTATTTTTGTAATTAACTTTTTCCACTAAGAACCTTGAGATTCAAGGTTTACGCTATCTTGCCTCCTTTTTAGCAGGCAAGGAAGAGGAATAACTTAAAATGTACATATTTAGGATATAAGAGAGGACAGTAAAAGAGATTAAACGATCAATACGTAAATAAACATCACCCTAGGTGTCACACAACAGACTGGTTTTTGAGTTACTGAAGTTAACTTTCATTTAGGATTTAGGATTTTTGTAAATATTGCTTCTAGAGTAATTTACTATGAGTCCTGTCATGGAGTGGTCAGTAAACATAAGATCAAGTACACATTTTTTCAATTTAATGGAAGAGACATTACTAAAACGTCCATAGATATGATCTAAACATGTACCAGATGCAAACCTCATTAATGAAACAAGCTAGGCATCATATGGCTAAAGAGCTAAAAAGAGCTAAATAACTCGAAACACTTTCACAACTATTCAAAATGGCGATGTTAAAGTCCCCAATTAAAAATTAAAATTTTCGATTTTTCTTTTTCCATAAGATCAGAGAAAATAACAACATCAAACATATGTAGTCTGTCTGATGGCAACGATTAGTATACGGCCTCGTATCGCAATATCTTCCGACAAGTGCTGGTTCTTTAAATAACGAGAATGAGCCTTTGCAGCCGAACATTTTGCAGCTCTGCTAATTAGCCGATTTCATGCTTTCCCATGGCGCCAACTGGGAATCTCACTGGAGTTTGAAAAGTGAAGGGGACAAATGGCGAGTTTCCTGCGATAAATCACTATAAGTGTCAGAAAAACAAAATAAGACCTTATCTGGGCTACTACGAAATATTTGGAGCTCAAGCCGGTAAGGATTTCCAGGACTAAGTCAGGGTCCTGGAAAAGAGATGGTGGCTCACTGCGCTCACATCCCGGAACGGATTACTGGCTTCGGTGTAACCGACCCCTAATGGCCCTGGGATTAAAAAAGGAACTGGTCCTCCAGGTTGGGGGGTTGTGCCACCGGGGTATCTACCCGGCCATTTAAGACAACAAGAAGTTACGAAGCATCACTAAGCTTCGGATATGGACGGATCTACTGTTGACAACCCTCGCAAACGATTTAAGAACAATCAGCTTCGGACATGCACTTGGAATGTTAGGTCCCTTAATAGACCACGTGTATCCGAACAGCTAACGGAGGCCATAGACTGCTACAAAGCAGACATAACCTGCATCCAATAAATGCGATAGGATGGGCCGGGCGAAAAGAAAATGAAAAACTGCGACATCTACTACGGCGATCGCTATCGACGGCAAAAGCAGCGTTTTTTTGGATGCGGATTTGTTGTCGGAGGCAGACTAAGACAAGAAGTCCTGAGCTTCCGGCATGTGGCGCCTCGTAGCAATCCACATCAAGGTCAAATTTGCAAACATTAGACTTATATGCGCGCACGCCCTCACAGAGGAGAAAGATGACGACACCATGGATGCCTTCTATGAGCTCCTTAACAAGACCTACGAGAAATGCCCTAGCTATGACCTTAAAATTGTCCTGGGTGATTTTAATGAATAGCTAGGAAGGGAGGGAATCTTTGGTGGAACGATCGGAATATATAGCCAGCACAACACCACCTCTGATAACGGATTCAGGCTAATCGACTTTGTGGCGGGGCGAAAAATTTTTGTAGCTAGCACGCGGATCCCACATCTCGACATACACAAGGGGACTTGGAGAATTCCTGATCAATCAACAGTCAACCACATTGATCACGTTGCGATCGACGCAAGACACTCCTCCAGTATTATGGATGTCCGTACGTTCCGAGGAGCCAACATCGACTCGGACCATTACCTTGTTGTAGCCAAGGTACGGTTGCGGATATCCCAAACTATGCCAAGACAAACTAATGCTGTGAGAAAATTCGACGTCAGACGGCTACAATCGAAAGAGATCGCCAAGTCCTTTTCCGATCGAGTGTCTCTTAATCACCTAATCCAATGCCGCCAGCATCAAGCATCGAAGACCACTGGAAATACTGCCAAAATGCCATCTGAGATGCCGTGTCTGATGTGCTGGGTTTCACGATGAATGAAATGACGAATGAATGGTTCGATGACGAGTGCCGGCAAGCACATGCAGCTAAGCAAAAAGCACGCAATGCGGCACTGCAAAAAAAAGACCAGAGCTGCTCATGAGCTCTATAAGCGGAAGAGGAGAGACGAACACCGGCTTCTCAGGAGGAAGAAGAAAGAGCATGAGAAGCGCGCGATCGAGGAAATTGAGAGATGCTGCTCCAGGAATGTTTCGACAAAAGGTAAAAATAACATGCCACGGAAACAAACCCCGAACCGAAGCCTGTAGAGATGAACAAGGGAACATCGTAGTAGAATCGCAGTCGATGCTGACGATTTGGGAAGACCATTTCTGCAGACTGCATAACGGCGATGACGGACCAAATACTGCTGTCAGGCAGAATCAACCAATCAACCTTTCAACTTGGACGATGATGACCAACAATTCCGTCCAACCTACCTGGATGAAGTGAAGATAGCTATATCTAAGCTGAAGTCCAACAAATCTGCTGGAGCGGACGGTCTGACTGCCGAGCTCTTCAAAGCAACTGGCGATGACTTGGTGGATACACCAACACATCTGTAAGATATGGTCGGACGAAAGTATGCCCGATGAATGGAACCTCAGCATTGTTTGTCCGATTCTCAAGAAAGTAGCCCCTCTGAACTGCGCCAACTACAGAAGCATCAGTCTCCTTAACATCGCTTACAAGATCTTATCTGCCGTATTGTGTGAATATCTGAAACCGTTCGTTAACAACCTGATAGGTCCATATCAGTGTGGTTTCAGGCCAGGAAAGTCCACCATCGACCAGATATTCACACTACGGCAGATCTTGGAGAAGACCCATGAGCCTCAGATCGATACACACCACCTATTCATCGATTTCAAGGCCGCGTATGACAGTATTTATAGAGACGAGCTATACAGAACAATGTCTAGTTTAGACATCCCTGCCAAACTCGTCCGTCTGTGCAGGATGACGATGGAGAATGCACGCTGCTCCATCAAGTTCGGTAAGGATCTCACCGACATCTTTGATGTCCAGAAAGGATTTAGACAAGGCGATGCGATGGCGATGAAAGAATAGAAAACACAAGAGGCACTATTTTTCACAAGTCCGTCCAACTACTCGCATTGCATACAGACAACGACACCAGCGCTGGGATCAAGCGAAGAATAACCCTTGCCAACCGCTGTTTCTTTGTGCCAAGAAGGCAATTGAGTAGCAAAGACCTCTCTCGGACAACAAAAGTCACCCTCTATAAGACCTTAATAATCCCGGTCCTGCTCTATGGCGCAGAGGCATAGACATTATCAAAAATGTATGAGGGTGTTCTTGGTTGATTCGAGAGAAAAATTCTTCGGGCGATCTTCGGTCCCGTCATATACCAATGAACTCTACGGACTGTACAACGACATCGACCTAACCAGAAGAATGAAGATCCAAAGACTGAGATGGCTGGGTAATGTAGAGCGTTTGGACACCAATGCTCGGGTCCGAAAAGTCTTCGAATCCGCTCCACAGGTGGCGCACGCAAGTGGGAGGGGACCTCAACCAACTAAGCGTGCGAAACTGGAGGCAGCTAGCCAGGGATCGAGCTGCCTGGAGACGCTTGTTGACTGAGGCCCAGGTCTACCCCGGACTGTAGGACCACTTAAAGTAAGTAAATAAGTCCGTCTACACATACAAAAATAAACACTTCCTGGTTAATTTTAAGCGAAACTTTAAGGACATCTGCAGATAAAAAATCGATACGTTGAACACCGTGAATCACATATTCATCTCTTACGAGTACAAAGCACCTGACACCCGCTGCTGCGTAATTTTCATTCGTGTTAAGATAAAAAGTGAATCCGGAAATTACATAATCTTTTGTTTCAAAGCTGTATATACAAATATCAGAAACAACGATAATAGCTGGAATCTAACTAAAAGAATCAAGATGAGTAACAAGTTCTGCGAAGTTTTCTCTCAAACTTCTGACATTCTGGTGCACAATAAAAAGTTTGTTATTGCAATTGTGGTAAAAACATTATCACAGTTGGAAGTAATAGGATAAGGGAATGAAAAGTTATCTCTTATACAATGTTTTTTAGAGAATCTTACAAAGATTATCGTTTTAAATTTTGATGATTTGGTTTGCATTTTTTTTAACAAAGCATCTATCGACCTCACAGTCAGGGACATCAATGGATAACGATTTTTTGATAGTTGCTTCGCTTGGCCAAATACATTTTCATCATTGATATTTGACATTCTCGCAGTATTAAACTTATTGCTTGTTATTGCTGCCAGTTTAATTTGCTGTTTAGGTTATTCACTCTCCTTTTGGCTCCAAGTTTTCCGTTCGTAATTCGTTCATCTGTTGTAAAAAACGATTATTTCTTTCTTCTAGATTTGTGAGCTTCGTGTAGATCATCTCTAGAGTATATTGGTTTCTGTTTCTACTGTGAGCACGGACGATCGAATGGCTGTTGGTTTAACGTTTGATTTATCAGATGGATTTTTATTTGCTTGCGCACTTTTAGAGTTTTGTTTCGGTAAATTACTAACGTGTAGATGTAAGGACCGCCGTCTTAGCGCTCCACACTTGTCGCAACGGAAAGGAGTGCCACTTGCTTTCATGTATTCTGCGTCTTGTTCGTTGATTTTAGCACACGAATAGTGAAAGAAGTGCTTGCAATCATGGCAATCAATATTTGCCGAACAATTGAGATCAATCTTTTGGGAACACACGGAGCAATTCATTTTAAAATATTTTATAGTGGTGAGTATAAGTTTCAATGAGATGCGAGAAACTAGTGACAACTGACATAAAGACATCCATAGAACAGCAGTAACCACCCCTTTCAAGCTATAGTATTGGAGCTTTTTACCTATAGTATGCCATTTGGTTTAAGAAATGCAACAAAATCTTTTCAACGTTTTGTGCATCACAAATCATGGTGATGATGTGAAATATGGTCCATCGGAAAAAAAATTAGCTTCATTTCGTTTTTTTAAAGAGATTTAGGACAAATCCGCTTTATTTTCGATTTAACTTTATTTTACTTTCTAAAGCGAAATAACGCCCGTTTGGTCTTACTTTCACTTTAATAGCCAAATAAAAACCAAATGCAGCTTACTTTACTTTGTTAATGTGAATACGATGCCCAAAAAACAGTGAACATGGGTGGGCATATTGCCCCTTCCGAACCCAATTCCATCAAAAATGCACAACGCTTCATCGTGGTAAACTATTTTCACCCTTTCATCGCACCTACTAAATACTTTTATACCCATCTACGAAAACTAAAATTTATGCCCCAGGAATTGAAAAATTGGCCGAGGCCTAAGTCGGGCATGAAGAACTCCTTCAAATCATTCACACAACAAGCCAAATGTCCCGCAAAACGAACGAAAAAAAATTGGTAGAATGTACTTCTTTCCAAAAATGAACCAAGATATAAGCTCATAGGTGAAAAATTGCTTTTCATGTCAGAAAGAAGAAGTGCATAGGCACATCAAATCGTCCCCGGATCAAATCAAAACCTCTCCAATTAGATTTTACCACATCAACATGAACACAATCGGCGCACTTCTCCTGTCTAACGACTTTAAATACCTACTCACTCTCACTTCCTCCAAGTGGCCAAAAGCCTACTCAATGCGGGATATTAGTACCGAAACTATAGCCATGACTTATGGCAATAAACAGTGTGTAATTCAGTGTGCCGAATGTAAAAACTACTGATCAACTACCCAAGATCCTCGCCATAAATCGCATCCGCACTACAGCCTAACACCCACAGGCTACTGTTATGGTGGAAGGACTTCATCTACAGCTAAAACTTCCGCTTCGAGCTTTTGGAACAAAGTAAACTGGCCCCAGGCATTCCCTCTAATCTACCACCAAAGACGACACAAAACACAGTGTCGAAGTTTCTTTATGGAGAGAACATCAGAGTCCCACATGGCTTTCTTTTTCTTCCACAAATGACTTAAAAGCAAGTTTTTTCTAAAATATCTTAAAAGAAACATTACAAATCAGAAAAAAACTGCAAATTTCCATAAATTTTCGAAAACCACACCATTAGCTAGGTTTATGGTAAGAAGCAACAAAGCTAAATAATCATTAGAATCTCCTTACAAGGACTTTCTTTACTTTTAAGTTAATTAAAAAAGACCGGAAAACCATTATCTATTTCAATTGATAGAATCAAACCTTTTAATGACACTGACCACTGTGAAATAGAAAGCCCTGGAAGGAGGCTACGAGATCGCAGATGGCGAAAATGAAAAACAATGAAAGGTTGTAGCGGCATCTTTCTAAGAAACACTTTTCTAAAACTACGTGCCGCACTAAGAAGTCCAGATGGTTTTACCGCCTCTACACTCAAAGAAACTTCTGGCGAATTTTGTCATTCCGTTCAAAAATCTTCGCATTGGTTGGTTTGGTAATTTTATCACTAGTTTCAAATTTAATTTAAAATAAAGAATTTTGTTGAAATTATTCGTATTTAATTTAAAGTGGTACACAAAGCCACAATTGCTGAGCCTGACGTGATCGCAATTACATAAAATCCATTAATCCCCATTGCTGACTTACAGCCCTAACCTCAAAAGCCAGGAAATGTAGACTCCATCATCGCACTTGCTATTTTTAAATTTCCACAGTTCTGAAAAACTGATCCTGAGTAGAGACACAATTCAGGACTCGAAAAATCCAAGTTGACTTCAGCAAGTTCCATGTATCCATGCTCGACACCGATGTACTTTAGGAGGTGTCCGACATCATCAGAGTACCCTCAGACTGAGATAAGTTTTCTAACCTCAAACAAAATTTAATTAAACGCGTTATAGATTCTGTGGAACGGCAGCTTCACAAACTTTTAACAGAACTGGAACTAGGAGATCGGAAACCTTCACAACTCTTGCGATCTATTCGAACTCTTGGTGGTAGCAGAACAACAGAAGATTTGTTGCGCACCAAGTGGGTGTTCTCCCAGTGACTGTATGCAAAATACTAAAAGCTGTCCATGGAGCAATACTAGACTAGCTAGCCGATGTTGCTGATAGTTTGATGGAGGATAATGCCAACCTTTACATCATGGCTACTAGCCACATCGATGAGCCAGAGCGTTTCAAATAAAACGACGTAGTACTCATGGAGCAGAGATTGTGCAACGTAGAAAAGTGCATCACCATCAGCTTTCTTCAGAGAACTATTAAGGAGGCTCAGTGTAAACCGTCAAAGGCATTCTTGGTCTCGCTCGCGACGTTGAACAACAATTTCCTCTCAAGAGTGCTACTACCATCGCGGATTTGGTGCAAAAGCTCAATTATGCGTACAGCCATGTGTCTACAAGCAATCTGTAAAACTAGCTGTGCTGTCGCCTGTTGCAGTGGTTAGTGACAGCATTAATTTTTACCTAAACACTGCTAAGAAATACCGTCTTCTTCTCTACGACATAACAACTAACCTGGCTTTCCTAATCGACTCTGGTTATGTCATTTCTGTGCTACTACAGAATGAAACACAAGACGATGACGAATTACAGAAGCTACTTAACAGCAACCACACTTCTCTGAAACTCCAACGACTATCAATCCACGGCAGCTTTATAAATTATTGCGATATCTCTTCAGGAGCTGTGCGGCCATACATACTCGTTCTCTATGACAACATTAGTTGACGCTAAAACAAAGATTTTTCTGGCCTGGCATCAAAAACAACAACACAACCACCTCAACTCTTCCAAAATTGATATGAAAATTATTGTAAATATTTCATGTATTAGCGATTTACATATGGTTCACGAGCTAAGACTACTTGATGCACATCAAGAAAGAAGGCTGTGCCACTTAAACGCATGATTTGTCAACAGTAAAGGTCTTGAAGTAGTAGATATTTTTGTTGGAAGATCATGCTGGTTTCTAGCAGTAAATAGGTGACGGTAGACATTAAGGCACTTTATTCCTCCGTAGACCAGTGCAGAAGTTCAACTCAATTCCTAAGTGAGTTCGCTACCGATATACAACATTTTGTGTACCTACTTAGCATTCCCAGACAGCCCAGCAAACAATAAAATCCGCATCGCTCGTATACACTGCTAATTAATAGATATATGAAAAAAACTAACGCATGCCAATTATGGTTCAACGAAAAAATGGACAGAGCTAAGGATGTCTCGAAAATAGCTTCATTTTCAAGCGTTGAACATGCTGATAGAACACATTTTTCAAGTGTTTTATTCATGCGGTAAGACGCAAACACACGCTACTGTCTGCAGTAGACCTGGGTCTCAAACAACAAGCGTCTTCAGCTAGTTCGATCTTGTGCTAGATGCCTCCAGTTTCGCACGCTAATTTGGCTGAGGTCCCCTTCCACTTACGTGTGTCACCTGAGTCTCGGTCTCCCTCTACTGCACCTCTGCTCGGGGCGAATTCGAAGACTTTTCGGACGGGAGCATTGGTGTTCATCCGCTCTACATGACCCCGCCACCTTAGTCGTTGGATCTTCATTCTTCTGGCTAGATCCACGTCTCTGTACAGTCCATACAGTTTGTCGTTGCATCTCCCTGTATTACTATTTGTATCACTCTGAGAACTTTTCTCTCGAAGCAGCCAAGAGAACCCTCATCCATTTTTGATAATGTCCATGCCTCTGCACCATAGAGCAGGACTGGGATTATTAAGTTCTTATATAGGGTAACTTTTGTTGTTCGAGAGAGGGCATCACTAGTCAATTGCCTTCTTAGCCCAAAGAAGCAGCGATTGGCAAGAGTTATTCTTCATTTGGTGTCGTTGTCTGAATTCATAGTGGAGCCTTGGTAGACAAAGCTCTTAACTACCCTAAAGTTATAGCTGTCAAGGGTGACGTTCTGTCCGAAACTTCGGTATTCAGTGTTCTTTTTGCTTGACAGCATATACTTAGTCTTATCCTCGTTGACCGCTAAACCCATTTTCGCCGCTTCCGCCTCAATACTTGCAAAGGCGCCACTGACATCACGCTGCTTTCTTCCAATTATGTCAATATTGACTCAAACACTCACATTTCATAAAAATGGTTAACATAAATTTCTCATTGTTTTAGTTCATTTTATTTGTCAGTATAACGTTGATTTTCCAAGCTATAACAATAACTAATCCCATCTGATAAAAACAAATAAACGAAAACATGAATATGAAGCATATTTACGAGTATAACAATAATGTTGGTGTTTTCGAAAAATTTATCAATCTTTGTGAGTCTCGTTATGGGTTTGTTGTTATTTGCAAAGACTTTCCTATTGATAAGGGTCGATACAGAGAGGGATTTAATGTTTTCGTTCAGCTATAAACAATCAGTTTTACTTACTTTGTATCAAGTATGACGTTGATTTTTCAAAATAACAATAACTGATAAACACTGATCTGGTCTGAAAAAAAGCTAACCTGACAAAAACTGATCTGATAAAAGCTGATGTTGATGAAAAATGAATAAAAAACTATTGAAAGATGTTGTAAAGACTTGAAGCAGTTTGAAAGTATCAAGACGCAGGAAAAAGAGGAAAGATAACCGGACCTCTTAAGAACTAAGTTCAAAAGTCAACACAAAATACTACTGATGATAAAATAAATCAAATTACGAGTACTTTTGAAATAAAAACAAGTTCTCGTATAAAAGGTAGTCGTCTGTTGCAGAAATATCAACTAATGAAGGTGGAGCAAGCACGGATGATTATTTCTCCTCACAGGACGATGGAAGTAATAACAATAAAAACATAGAATCAACGGATTTAGCACAAGACAATCAATTAGATTTGTTATGTGGACCATACAAAACCCCCAGCTCTAATTGGAAGTTTTGTAATAGTACAAATAAACTTGGATTAAGTGAGATTTTGATTGATGATAAAAACTAGTCTCTTACACCTGGATTCTATGAATTCATTATTCAAAAGACAAATACAAATCATACAGCCAATGGCTTCAGGGAAATCCTAATTAAAATAAGCGCACATGAACGTAAACATGATGAAAAGGAGCAAATTAAACGAACTAGAGCATTCAAGTATAAGAAACTAATAAAAAAAATAATTCCTTGATAGTGGTACACCGAAAATTCTTATAGGTGGTCAATTAATGCAAATTAATAGGCAGAAACCTAACTATATATATTGGGATGATTCCCACGAGTTAGCTGATACATTAAGATTTCTTATTTCTTACCATCAGCAGGTCATAAAAATCATAATAATGAAATTGTTTCCATCATCGAAGAACTAAGAGAAAGTAATATAATAGTATAAATCAATTATCGTACGGTTACATAAGACGCAAACGCACACAACTCGCGTTCTATTAATAACTTAAAATGATTATCATGTCTATAAAAGTGAAACTCGTAGGGAACGGAGCACGGAAAAGAATCAACCTTCGAGTTGGCTGGCTCCTTTTAAGGAAATAGTAAAAATTTCCTTGATAAAAAGGTTTGACTTAAAAAACAAAACAACTTAGAGTGAACGAAAGCAAATACGGCAGCCACATGGTATACAAAATAGAGGACTTTGAAGTAAGTATGCACATTCTGTACAGGTAACAAAAATAAATACGAGTATACTCGTATCCTTCATATAACAAGATTTCCCTCTATAACGATATTGCAACATGAGTAAAGAAACGCTAGATATTATTAACGAGGAAGCACAAGTGTTAATTTATTCAGAAAATCTTCACAATTGTGAATTGAAAAGATTTTTTCTTTTACATATTAAATAATGTTAATAAATAAAATAATAAAAAGTGTTTAAACAAATGATATTCCACTTTATATTTATTGTTTAATTTGGTTAACAAAATCTTGAACAATGTGTAGAATTACTCTTCTAAGAAAAAATTCATTCTCAAGTGCACAACATTCCCGATGAGCTGGAATTTTTTTACCCTAATGTTTTGCTTTTGTAGTAAGCTCAAGTCTTCGTAGAAGTAAGCCTCAACCCTAATCTACATATTATCGAATCGAAATCGTAACCCAGCTCATTATTCAGATTGTTGCGGTAAAATTTACCACAACAAGTTCTGTTGGTTCTTCAAAATTCTAGAATGTTGGTGGGCAGCCATGGGTCCATCGGCCATAGGTGCACCCTCGTAGTATCTTGCAAGATCAACTACAGCAGGTAGAACGGACGGTCCGTTGAAGTAACCATTTGGATGAAGACGCGAGACCAGCGTCCAACGTTTTAGTGAACAAGAGCCATTCACAAAGTTGTCGGCTCTTACCCTTGTGTTGTGCTGTCTTTCCAATCGGGTAGTTTCCTTAGTCTTACAAGGCAACTCCGCTCCATCACTGTCTCTCCTGCCCAATCCACTTTTTGCCCCACCCGTTCACTTTATGTCCGTTGTCTCCTTGGAGAAGTATATAAGCGGGAAGTATTGGTGGGTTCTTGAACTTTGTCTTTCTGTTTTTGTGCTTAACGGAAGGGACAACCAATAGGTCTACGAGAAGATGAGACAGGAGTCTCCATGAGAGTGACAGGCGTTCACTCCCACCCAAACCCTTTACGTCTAGAGCCAGACGGATGGTCTGGATTCCTCTGCGTATAACTGATATCACCGACGCTCTACTTGGTGACGGACGGTCCTCCACCGCAATCCGGTGTACAAAAAAAACCATTTGTACAATTGATAGCTCTGTAAAAACTGAACCCCTATCTGCGTGCCCCACACTACCGAAACACAAAAATAAAGGGCAGCGTTTCTAAACTAGAACTGCCTCCACAGAGGCCCGTCTTAGTAGTTCCTCGTTTCGCCCTCAGTTCACCCCATCCGACCATTATTAGAAACGGATAATGATCAGGAAGTATGAACTCGGTTAGGCCATATATTTTTGGTAAATTATCTTTTTCCTTTTTTGTATATTTTGAGAGGGACTGCTGCTGCATTGGGGCTGAGTGCAACCCCAATGTCGTGTGAAAATATTAGCTCGGGCTAAAAGGGAAATCCCAATCTTGAAAGGAATTTCCCCAGATGTGGAAAATAAGAATGGGACGTGCGTGAGTGCGTGTGAGAGAGGGAAAGCAACGGTGGTCCAAGAAACGGTGGCACACTTCAGCAAATTTGCGGAGTGGTGCACACAGAAGCCAAAATTGGCCCGTTGCACCCGTCTTAACGGCGAGTGAATGAGGATGTGTGTGTGAGACCTACGGTCCGAGCTAATAGCTATGGGGTAGGTTTAACCACTTCTTGGTTGACCATCAAAAAGTTTACACAAAAAAAAACAAAGAAAAAACAAGGACGAAGTGAAGACTGACAAAGGAGGTAGTTTTAAGGATGAACAATAAGTACCTATTGTTTAGACATAGGTTTTTAAAATATATAGTGTCATGTTTCCCGGGGTGAATCTTTTTGGGCGTCCCGTAAAAAAATTCGCGATACAAGTGTCGGGCTCCGCAATTAGCGGTTCATTCTGATCTGTGGTACCTTCTGTACCTCGTTCAAAAGTAACGTTGTATTGTAATTCGAACGTTTTTTAAAGATTTGCTTTGGCCCGCAGCCCGGCAATTGGCAAGATAAAATTTTTATTAAATCGGGGAAAATTGTGCAACATTTCGGCGCCCAACATGGGGCCAAATCTCCAAACGAACGAAAACAAATAAGGAAAAAAAGTTGAAATAAAATATTGTCTAGTCCCATATCGGTGTGCACTGTGCGTCTTAGGGAAGTGTTGTTGTATTATTAGGTGCATTTTATTGGCAGGTCAGTAAAATTTAACATTGCAAACAAAAACAAGTCGAATGCTGGCGATAAATTAGCCAGCATTTATTGCTGCCGATAAAGTTTTAAAAACTTTGAAATGAAGATGGCGCAAAGTATGCCATAAGAAATAATTTTGTTTTATGAAGGTTGGTGGATATGACGTTTGACGTTTGTTTTTGTTCGGGTGTTAAAAAGAAAAAATAACAATGGAAAAAGGGTTAACAATTGAATTATTTGTTGAATATATTAAACAAAACCTGTATTTTTAAGCAATAGAACAAAACGGTGTACTCACGAGGAGACCAAGGCATTACTCCACTTCTACTCCTCGGGCAAACACGAATTTGCAGTTCCCAGAAAGAGGCGCGTTGCATTCAAAAATGTGTTCGAGGACCTGATTTCGGCCGGCTATGTAAGTATTTTCTTCTTAAATGTTAAAAAAGTGAATTACAACAATACACATCTATTTCAGGAC
Source organism: Volucella inflata (assembly GCA_928272305.1). Classification (NCBI taxonomy): domain Eukaryota; kingdom Metazoa; phylum Arthropoda; class Insecta; order Diptera; family Syrphidae; genus Volucella; species Volucella inflata. Next base: position 112,591,377 of record OV743716.1, on the reverse strand, counting down.
ATCAACATTACTCCACATCAGTGTGAAATAAAAACTCAGACGCTGTTAAGGGCGTACAAATGCGCGAAAAATAATAACATGTAGACAGGTTCTGCACCGTGCATTCCTCCTTTCTTTGCAGAAATGGAGGAAGTCTTTGGGAGTAAGCCGATTCACTCTCCAAGCGAGAGTGTGAATATCGGTTTAAGATTTTTGGTGATAAAGTGTGTATTATCTTTTAGACACAAATCTTAAAGATGTTTTTGTTTACAGGATTCCGATTCATCCAGTCTCGGACCACCCGAAAGTATGCCCTCAACCTCGGCTGCATTTTCATTTCACACTGAGGCAGATGGCGAGGATGAGGCTCCAGCATCGGAAATGGGATCTGCTGAAAAAATATAAAATAAATTACGCGAAGTGAATACTATGCCTCTCGATTGGTACTTAAGGAGAGGCAAGTGAGGGCAATCGAGGGAAGCAGGGACGATAAATAGCAGAGATTTGAGATAAGAAAGAAGATGATTAAGGATCTGTTGTAAAAACTTTAAGTTTTTTTTATTAATTTCTCTTTTTTGTTTCATTTTTATTCATTATTATTTATCTATGAATTGTTATTTAATTTTATTTGTTAAGTTTTTTTGTTCTTTTTGTTAAATTTTTTTTTTTCAAAATAAATATGGATTAAAGTATATGTTGTTGGCACAGGTATTCCATTAGTATTTGGCGACGATCGCCAGGAGAATTATTTCCGGGGTCATTGCTGCTCATGTTTTCTACGGGGGTTGGTTCTTCATCCATAGTGATCTTATCGGCATTCAAAATGCACAAATTGTGTAGAACACAAGCACTTGCTACAATTGTTTTTACTGATTTGAGCTTTCTTTGTTCAGTTAATTTGTTAATTCTCCTAAATCTTCCTTTTAGCAAACCGAATGCATTTTCAACCGCCATTCTTGTGAAGGAATGAAGCAGCGTAAGCAGAATCACCTAAAGGAAAAGTATTGGATGGAAATAGCTGAATGTAATTGGTTTGCGCTTTGTGATACAAATCAGATCTCCTTAAAACTCTGTTGTCGTGTAACGACCCAGGTTCACCACAACATATGTCGATAAATTTCTTGTCGGCATCAACTACTGCTTGCAAAACGATGGTAAAGTTTGTTTTTTGATTATAATAGCACTCTTTGTGTTCTTTTGGAGCAGCTATTGTGATGCGTGTGCGATCAATGGCACCAATTATACCTGGTATTCTCTTTTTAGCTTCGAACTTTGCAGAGTTTCGTTCAATGATTTCTCCTTGAGGCCACTTGATGTATTCGTGACCTATTGAAACAAGCCAGCTGCTCACCCGTCCAACTACAGACCATGCTGAAGATGTCGCTACACCAAACAAGTTTCCAAGTTGCCTAAATGTAACAGTGTTGCTTATGTACCAAACATACATGTAAATTTCCTTCTTGGCTTCAATTTTTCGCTTGCCCCCATGGTTCGAAGTTGACGGGAAGTCACCGGAAAGAGAATATTTTACTGAAACGAAATTGAAAAGATGTTATAAAGGAAACAAATGGAACGAATAATTTTCTTACTTATTAATTGTTCCAGAGTTGATCGCTTTAACCTATAATGTTTTTTGAAATCGTCATCGCTGTAGGCCTGAATGGTTTCTGTAAAGTTAGAAACACTTACATGCGTCTCCTCTTCTATTGAAGAGTCAACGGAGCTGTTCCTTTCCAAGCTTAAAGAGCTTTCTTCACTGCTAGACGATGAATCTAGAAATTCAAACACGAGCTGTGAAAGAAAATCTGATATTTTATAGGAAAACAAGCCATAAATAACAACTTCTATCTGTAGTGTTTCGTTATCCATTTTATTTGTTTATTTGTAAATTAAATTTCCTTTTTTACACTTTCACAAGAAAAACTGAATTTGTTTTGACAAACAATGTTGATATTTCTTATACCAGTGGTACCAACCTTGAAATACAAAACAAATTGACACTTGGAGTGAGTTAAATTGTTTTATTGGGTTTGAATGCTGAGCTGGCTACTGACCTGCCAATAAAACGCGGCTATTGTGAATTAGTTGCATTAATTTCTCTTTTAGGTAAAATTTCAAGCTTATCATCGGATTTATCATCAGAGGTTTTTATCTGTAACATCAACGAGATTTCATGTAAGTCAGACCTTTTAATTAATTCTTTTTATGAGTGGTTCACACGAAGCATATACATATAGATTAATGTATATGTATAGATTAATATACATCCGCATACATGTAAATATACTACAAATTAATGTCACTTAATATTTATATACATAAATCTCGAACACAGTAATTGCGGTGCTTTGTTTTTTTGGTTCTCTTGTTTTGAGCAAACATAAAAGAGTTTGCCTAAAAATGTGACCATTCCTTGTTTTCAGAAGATAGTTTAATTTTCATCCCGCGCATGTTGGTCATGATTAGTTCTTTTTTTTAGAGACGAAAAACGTACACACACAATGTTTGTTTTCTCTGCGTTATCTGTTTTACATTTAGTTCCCTTAACGAAGCAGCTTTCGATCATGACTAGTTTCCATTCCCATTCCATCCGCAAGAAGCTTAATTACTTTCTCTTTTGCCTTTTCGTTATTTACATCTGGTATCCCAACTATGTCCATTGCACGTTGCTTGTGTCTTTGCTCAACTGAATTTAGCTTCAGCTCCAACAGATTGACTTTCTTCGTAAGCACAGCGTTGTTCTCTTCCAACGTAGTAATTTTTAGCATACAATTCGTCATTAGTCGTTGGAGTTTTATAATTTCATGGAAGAGAGTTTCGAGTGTTATTGTCTGCTGAAGTGAAATGTTGGCATCAGGCAGAGTGAGTGATGATGATGACGATAACGATGATGATGAAGGACGAGGTGAAGTGGCAGACCCAGTTTGGAAGGTTTTTCTTTAGGTTGTGTGTGAACTTTATTTTGATTGCCTTGAAGCCTTGTGGTGTGTGATTGTTACGAGCGAGTGTGATCGAAAGAATGAAGATTAATCGGTTATCCCAGGGGGAACTGACCTATGAGATGGAGGCTCGCGGTCTGTCAGTCGGAACTGTGGACGTGACGAGGAAGTCCTTAAGGTCAGTTCCGCTTCTGGAGCGTCGAGGGTCAATGGGTAGTACCCAAAGGGATTACCCATTTACCTTCGAACAAGATACTCTTCTTGAGGATCCACCAGTATATCCGAAGTCTTCGGAGTACTTGAAGGTCCTCACGAAGATAGAGTGGGCCATGGCCAGAATAGATAGGGTAAGTGCGCAGTCAAAGGAAGGTGTTGCTGAAAGGGGCAATATAAAAAGTGAGTTACTTCTGTGCTTAGGGCGTTTGACATCGGACGAGGACGAGGAAGATGAACAAGAAGAAAAAGAAGACCAGGGGGGTAACTCGGCGGCGGCCTTTAGGATACCAATTCCATCACCCCGAACTATTTTTCGACCTCCACCCACCCCTCAACCTCGACAGTTACAACTGCTACGGAATACCATGTTATCGAGCGCTCCTTGGAACGAATCGAGAAGTGGGGCGTGAAGTTTACTGAAGAAAGGTGTGGTTCTTCAGTGAATTCATTCTTCGAACGAGTCGAAGAGCTTCGTGAAGCGCGCGGTGTATCGGAGACACATTTATTTAGGGCAGCAGTAGATCTTTTTACTGGGAAGGCACTTCTGTGATTTAGGGCAATTAGGGCGAATGTCGGTAATTTGCAGAAATTGGTCAGAGAACTTAAGTTAGAATTCCTTCCACCGAACTACGACGATCTTCTCTTAGACGAAATCAAACGACGAATCTAGGGAGAAGAGGAAACTATCGGCGTATACGCCGCAACGATGGAAAACATGTTTCGCAGATTATCTGTCAGCAGGACAGGAGCCCCATCGAAAGTAGGAGGTAGGTCGCCTGCTGGTGATCGGTTGGCAGAAGAAGTTCTGGTATTTTTCACCTTAGAGGCAACCGGAGGGATAATAGACCATACTTAGGGATTAGCATTTACGGAATTAAATTGATAGGTTTACTGGATTCAGGATCATCGCGCACAGTAGTATGTAGGGATGGTTGGGATATTTTGAAAAGCGTAGGCATAGTGTTAGGGAAGTGCAAAGTTAGCTCAGTTAGGTTAGCAGATCGAGAAAGTATAGAAGTTTTAGGGGTCGTATCTTTACCAATTGTAGTGCAAGAGAAATCGGTGCTGGTAGAATGTCTTATCATCCCTACACTGCCACATGTTATGATATTGGGTGCAGATTTTTGGGCACTGTCGGGAATAGTCCCGGATGTAAGTTCTAACATGTGGAGCTTTTCGAGCCAAGAGTTTGTGGCCTCGATATCTGCCCTTCGGAAAAAGTCAGAGCTGGACCAGACCGAATTGGGGAGATTGGAAGCAGTGTTAGACAAGATGTTCGAAGCAATGCTGGAGGGTTTAGGTCACGAACTTTGTAGAGTATAGGATAAGGACGTCCGCAGAACCGATTAAACATAGATAAGGAACTTAAGGAGATGCTGGAAGCAGGAGTTATTGAGAAATCTAGCAGTCCCTGGGCATCTTCAATAGTCCTTATTACAAAAAAATACGTTTCGTTTCGGTTCTGCGTAGACTAAAGGAAATCAAATGGGGTAACAGCTAGGGATGCTTATCCACTGCCATACATATCGACAACGTCAGACAAACTCAGAGACGCGAAATACTTGTCCTCTTTGGATATCAAGTCGGCCTACTGGCAGATCCCGGTTTAAGAGGGATCTCGGCCGCTCACATCCTTCACGGTGCCAAATAGAGGCCTTCTCCAATTCAAGCGAATGCCATTCGGCTTACACAACGCACCTGCGACGTGGCAAAGATTCACCGACAGCGTTCTCGGTGCCGATCTCGAGCCACACGTCTTTGTGTACTTAGACGATATCATCATCGTCACAAATTCTTTCGCAAAACATCTTGAAATATTGGAAGAGGTTTTTAAACGGCTGTGTGGTTGAAAGTTGGACGGGAGAAATGCAACGTTTGTAGGCCGTCATTGAAGTTCTTGGGGTATGTTGTCGATAGAAACGGATAACATGTAGATCCGGAAAAAGTGGAAAGCATGGTTAGGATTCCTGCACCCAAAAACATGAAGAAAGTTAGGAGTTTCATAGGGACAGTGTCGTGGTACAGACGGTTTGTACCAAATTTTGCGAATTTAGTTTGGCTTTTAACAGATTTGTTAAAGAAGATATCGAGCGACCTTTTATGTTGCAGACGGATGCTTCAGACTACGGAATAGGAGCAGTGCTTTCGCAAAACTTGGAAGAAGGAGAGAAGGTTGTGTGCTACTTGAGCAGGTCGCTGAACAGGTGTGAGAGGAATTATTCTAAAACAGAAAAGGAGTGTTTAGCGGTGCTATGGGCGGTTGAAAAGTTACGGCCGTACATCGAAGGTGTTCGATTCACGGTCGTTACTGATCACTACTCTTTGGTATGGCTAAACAATCTAAAGGACCCGCAGGGTAGCCTAGCGCGTTGGGCAGTCCGGCTACACCAATTCTACTTTAACATCGTCCACCGAAAGGGTAAAGAACATGTGGTACACGACGTGTTGTCTCGTGGAGTCTCGGCAGTGGCCGAGATATCGGAAGCAGAATCGGACCCTTGGGTGGCAAAAATAATGGCTAAAGTTGAGGCAAATCCGCTAGTCTTTCCAGCGCGGAGAGTGGAGAATGGTCACCTCTTTAAGTTTGTGAAGTCAAACCACGTGGTAGTACACAAAGATAGTAAGGAATGGAAGTTAATAGTAGGGAAGTCAGCTAGATTTGGAATTTTGAAGGAATGTCACGATGGTTCGTTATCAGGACATATGGGGGTTAGGAAGACTTACGCTAGGGTATAAGGAAAGTATTATTGGCCTAAAATGAGGTGCGATATCACGGAATATGTTAAAAAATTTAAAGTTTGCGACCACGTGAAGCCAGTGAACGACAAGCCGGCTGGTCTTATGACGGAGAAGATAGGTATTTCAAAACCTTGACAGATGATTTCGATTGAATTGGTAGGCCCACTCCAAAAATCGAATAGGGGTCATATGTATATGTTGACTGTCATTGACTATTTCGTTCTCTTTGATGTTCCTTCAGTCTGTGTCTTTGAGAATGATCCCCAGTTTAGGAGTAACGAACTGGCGGCGCTATGCCAAGCCTACGGGTCCCAACTTAGGTTTACCGCTCACTATCACCCACAAGCGAATCCGGCAAATCGCATAAATCAAATAATAAAAATAACTTTTAGAGCATTTGTCTCAGAGAATCATCGAGTCAGGGACACCCAACTGTCAAAATTGCATGCGCAATACGAACCGCGCAACATGAGGTTTTAGGCGTTACCCCTTATTACGCGAACTTTGGGAGGGATATGATCACTCACGGTAGGGAGGGTCCAACCGTTAGTTATCATCAAACGAGTAGTGACTTAGATTTAGGAGGGTTAGGAGAAAGATTTAGGGAACTTAGGCAAGACATAGGAGACAAACTGGAGGCGGCAACCAAGAAGTCTGCGAAAGCCTACAATCTCCGACTTAGAGACGCACAGTACCTACCGAATGAGATTGTATGGCGACGAAACTTCGGTTTATCAGATGCCGCAAATTACTATGCAGCCAAGTTAGCTTCCAAATTCATAGGTCCTTACACAATCGTAAAAAGAGTATCACCGTGGACTTATGTCTTAGCAGACGAGACCGGGAAAGAACGCGGCACGTGGCATTGTAAGGACCTGAAACCGTACTATGACACAAATGATCCCTAAATCTAAAGCCCCAAACAAAGTTGTCGTAAATTAAGGGTAATTTCGAAGTTTTTTTTGATAATTTTGAGCTGCATAGATTAGTTTTATTGCATGTATATTTTCTTTTAATTTACTTTTAAATTTTTGTTGTTATTTGGCCTCACCTTAATTGTATATTTATATGGGATTAAGACTGGTGTATTGACCCTGATGTTCTTCTCATCCTTGACCCATAGAAGCCGCTGGAAATGACTTAAGTTGCTTTGCAAGGTAAGTACATATCCTTGGAGGTAAGGGTGGGGTTTGTTACGGTAAAATTTACCACAAAAAGTTCTACCCTTTCCCTTTCCTTTCGGCCTCACTCATCCACATTCTTTCCAGTTGGTTCTTCAAAATCCTAGAAGGGTGGTGGGCAGCCATGGGTCCATCAGCCATTGGTGCACCCTCCCAGTATCTTGAAAGATCAACTACAGCAGGTAGGACGGACGGTCCGTTGAAGCAACCATTGGAAGGAAGGTGCGAGACCAGCGTCCAACGTTAGTAAACAGGAGGCATTCAAAAAGTCGTCGGCTCTTGCTCATGTGTTGTGCTGTCTTTCCTATCGGGTAGTTTCCTTAGCCTTAGAAGGCATCTCCGCTCCATCACTGCCTCTCCTGCCCGATCCACTTTTTGCACCACCCGTTCACTTTATGTCCGTTGTCTCCTTGGAGAAGTACATTAGCGGAAAGAATTGGTGGGTTCTTGAACCCTGTCTTTCTGCTTTTATGCTTGTCGGAGGGGACAACCAATAGGTCTACCAGAAGAAGAGACAGGAGTCTCCATGAGAGTGACGGGCGGTTACTCCCACCCAAACCCTTTACGCCTAGAACCCTCTGCGTATAACTGATACCACTGACGCTCTACTTGGTGAAGGACGGTCACCCACCGCAATCCGGGGAACAAAAGAAAACCATTTGTAAAAGGAATAGTTTTGTAAAGACTGAACCCCTATCTGCGTGCCCCACACTACCGTAACACTAAACCAAAGGGATTCACCGGGATGTCGTTTATGAGTATAGGGCAGCTTTTTAAAAGTAGAACTTCCTCCAAAAAGGCCCGTCTTAGTAGTTCCTCGTTTCGCCCTCACTTCACCCCAACTGATCATTATTAGAAACGGTTAATGATCAGGAAGTATGAACTCGGTTAGGCCATATATTGTTGGCAAATTATCTTTTTCCTTTTTTTGTACAATATATTTTGAGAGGGACTGGTGTTGCATTGGGGCTGAATGCAACCCCAATGTCGTGGGAAGATATTCGCTCGGGCCAAAGGCAAATCCCAATCTTGGAAGAAATTTCCACAGATGTGGGAAATAAGAATGTATGAGTGCGTGTGAGAGGGGGAAAGCAACGGTGGCACACTTCAGAAAATTTGAGGAGTGGTGCACACAAAAGCCAAAATTGGCCCGTTGCACCGGTGTGAACGGCGAGTGAATGGGAATGTGTGTGTGGGACCTACGGTCCGAGCTAATAGCTATGGGGTAGGGTTAACCACTTCCTGGTTGACCATCAAAAAGTTCACACAAAAAAAAAATAAAGAAAAAACAAGGACCAATTAAAGACTGAGAGAGGAGGTAGTTTTACGGATGAACGATAAGTCCCCATTGTTTAGACATAGGTTTTTATAAAATATATTGTCGTGTTTCTCGAGGTGAATCTTTTCGGGCGTCCCATAAAAAAATTCGCGATACAAGTGTCGGGCTCCGCAATTAGCGGTTCATTCTGATTTGTGGTACCTTCTGTACCCCGTTCAAAAATAACGTTGTATTGTTGCCGTTTCACGGCTTAATATTATTCCTACTTTCTTGGAAATAAATCCCTTTTGTAACGTATTTCTTGGTTTTTTTCTTACGTGATTTTCCTTTCGATTTCCATTACAGCATACGGTTTTGCACTTACGATCGAAAAAAGTGCTTGGCGCCTAACCTGGATAATTATAAGGTGAAAGTTTCAACATTTTTATTTTCCTGAACCCAACCCAGCTGAGCAGCTGATAGGTTCAGCAAAGAATTCGCTACCGGGGTATTTTTCTTTTTCATCCCTGATCCTAAGTGACAGATCGTCATACGAATTTTAACCACCATATGCGTGGTTCGATTTTTTTTGATTCGAACGTTTTTTAAAGTTTTTGTTTCGCCGGCAGCCCGGCAAATGGGAAGATTACATTTTTATTAAATCGGGGAAAATTATGCAACAAGATAACTGATCTCAGCTGGCTTATAAGATCGATTTATCAAACCTGGCAAGTTTAACCAATACATCGGTCTTGTCACGCTTATCTAGCTCATTAAACTCATCAATCCCGGCTGATTCATCAAGCTGATCAAGATCACCTAATTTGTCATGTTGATCTGGCTTAGCAGGCCTATCCTGAACACTAGGCTTAATAAACTCATCTCACTTACCATATCCATTTAACAACTCAGCATAATTATCAGATAATTCTGAGCTACGGAGCTTCTGATCCATCAGGGTCACATAGCTCAACTTAGTTATCAGGCTTATTAAGCACTTCGCACTTATCAGATTCTTCAGGCGCGTTAAGTCCATCGTCTCTTAAACAGCATCAACAGACTAATCGGTCTCATGCAACTCTCAGAATAATCTGATTCATTTTATTCATCGGGCTCATCGAACTCATAGAGCTCATCGGGCTTGTTAGGCTTAGCACGATCATCATCGTTGAACTTACCAGACCCATCAAATTTATAACGCTCTTCGGACTCGTTATGCTCGTTATTAACAGAGACACTCGTCTGCTGCTCTAAGCGCTGATTCCACCACATGGATAAAGCGTTCCCAAAGTACACCCCACCACGGGGCACGCTCAACTATAAATTTCCAGGTTATCCAACGTTCATCCAAGAATCCCAAGAGTTGGTCGTCGTTCCTTACGCTTTTGATTTTATTAAGTTCAGAAGAAGCTTTCTTAAACGTAGTTGCGTTATCTGAATACATTATGTGAGGAACTTCTCTTCTTGAAAAAAAAATCGTTGAATGGCTAGAAGGCAACTATCCGTGGTCAAATCATCGGTGCATTCAATATGTACCGCAATAATTACCGAACACGTAAACAGTAAAATGTATCGCTTACTTCGTTGTCCATCGTTGTCTGCTATATATAGAGGCCCGGCGAAATCTACCCCCGCTACTTCGAATGGTCTAGATGTGAGAATCCGATCTCTTGGAAGGGGTGCAAAACTTTGTTTAGCTGCTGGCGCTCGAAGAACTTTACACACAAAACAATCCTTGATGATGGTTATGATGATAAGGTTATGATGTGCATCGCGGACTAAAAGTTTTGTTCTATGAGATGACTTCGGTAAAATTATAGGATAAGCCACGTTTTCATCTACCGCTGCATGCTAAAGGCGAACAGCTCTTAATACATATGATGTTACTCGTAGAAGCTGCACCCAGTTACTAAAGTGTTTGCTGTCGATAATTGAGACGTCACATCCTAAAGTTTTACCTTTTGAATCACCCATATCATCCTCTTCAGTAGTCGTAACATACAGTGAAGTAGCAACAATTAGTTTTGGAGATGGCCAATTTGTTTGCCCTTCCTTAAGCCAGGTAGGTGCGTTTAAGTAAATAGAAGTATTCACGCGGAATGTGGCGCTAATGCTTCTAGTAAGGAGATCAGCTGGGTTTTCAACACCGGGTCAGTGTCTCCAACTCGATACATCAGCCAAACATCGTATATCTTTAACCCTATGCTCGACGAAAGCCTTCCATGGTGTTTGGAACCCAAGATCCCGTACAGCACAATCTGAGAATCAGTCCAAAGAAAAGGTTCGTTAATCGTTATCGAAAGACAAGTTTTAAAATAAATAAGGAGCGCACAGCAATGAGTGCAGCAGTAAGTTCCAACTTTGGAATAGTCAATTCAGCTTCGTTGTTGGTTTTCAAGGAAGCAACTCTGCCTGTTTGTTAAACTGTTATCAAATGAATTACATAAAATAAATAAATTAGCATAGAATTGTCAACTCTATTTATCAACCGACCACACTTAATGTGTCAAATGTCAATTATAATCTGTAACATTTGGCATCATTCAAAATATTAAGCAACATTTTTAAACAGATATACAAACTATTATGAAAAACTGAAAATAAAACTGAAATTTATAACGTATTACAACACAGAAAAGAGTAGTTTCCATTTCAATTTATAACATTGCATATACTTATATATATATACATATATAGAAACAGAATCTCCACAATATACCCACGACTTATTACATTCATTTTTTGGTCCAATCGAGCTGTATAAAAGAAATAAAAATAAAAATTTGTGACATTAAATCTGATCTGCAAAAAAACAAAAAAAGTTAATTAAAGACCTTTTAAAGACAATTTCAAATTTGAATTCCTTCTCCGAGTGTGTAGTGTGTATTGTCGGGGATCAAAGGATTCGCCACAAGAAGTCTTCAAACAGGAGGTCAACATATTCCAAACTGCTGCCAATTTCCTCATCAAATCGATAATCGAATGCAGGTGAGTGCTGCACAACATTTTCTTCTGTGACTGTTTTATTAAGTTTATTTGCACACATATAGCATAACATAGAATGCCGTATGGCAAGCTTCACTTAAATACACTACAATCAAACAAGGTAGGACAAATTTTAATTAAGCGAATAAGGCTAGGAAAAATTAATTACCTTAAAGTACGTCTGGAAAGGAAGTAGAAGCAAATGACGACTTCCGAGCAATACCATCAGCAAATGCTTGGAACAGGTAAAATAGAAGGTGAGCTTAAAGTTGCGGAATTGGAGGCAGCATATGAGAGCATTGATGAAGTATGGTATAAGCAGATTACAAGATGGACGTCCTGGACACCATAGATAAATTAAAATCCGAGGAAGTACCGAATGTTTGCGGATCGCCATCAACCATAACTGATGGCAAAACAACCGAACTCAGGTTACCCGTTATCACGTTACGAACCTTTTCAGGTAGTTATGAGACATGGAGATCATTTCCCGATGTGTTTGTTTCTTTATTCCATACCAACTTAACTCTGTCGGAAATCCAATTATTATTATTATTATTAATTATTATTCGGTCAGATTACCATGAGCAAATTATGGAAATTATACATTCGTTCGAGAATTTAGGGGTACCAGTTGGTAATTGGGATACCATTTTAATTTTTGTTATCCTGCAGAAATTGACCAATACAATTCAACAGTTTTGGGAATAAAAATTGGGTAGTAACAAGGAATTACCAAAAATAAAAGAATTTTTTGAATTCTTGCAGTGTAGATTAAGAAGGCTGGAAGCAGTTGAGAAGCAGTTGAGAAGCAGTCTACAGTAAAGACTGTTACAAAGCTAAGCTACAACTCAGGTTCTGCACACCCGGCAAATGCAAAAACGACAGTTAAATTGCAGGATTTGTCAAAAGGGACAACATGCATTGAGAGAGTGTAGAAAATTTTTGGAGATGGATATGGAAAACAAACTGTTTTTAATATCAAAGTCTGCGAAAACTGTTTGGCCTACAGCCATTTTAAAAATAAATGTCCAATCCCGAAATGTTGTTATCACTGCAAACAACGCACCAATTCCCTGTCACATCCACTGCCACAAACTCAGTCAACCAAAAACAATAATTACCCATCTTTCAATCCAAATTCATCTCAATCTGTTCCCACAATCCAAATTTTTCTCAATTCCAACAGCAACCAAAAACTAAACGGTCTACGGCTCCAAGCAACTATCATATTCAAACCAACACACACGGAGACGATCTGAATGTACCTGAGAATCAACTCTACAATCTCAATCAAACTCAATAACAGACACCCAAGGAAGTTGAAGGGCCATCAACCAGTCACAATTAAAGAGTCTATCAGACGTACACCAGCTCGCAGGTCTTGCTGTCAACCATCCTTGGTTAAAGTGAATGCAGCTGATGGAAACCTGATAACACTCAGAGCTGCTGCAGTAATACAACACCTAAATATAAAGACGAGATGGACACTTAGTCAAATTAGTGGGTTAGGGGAGGTCGGCAGTGGGGAGTAGAAAATAATAGTCGATCTAAACTTTGGTTCCCTCACATCGAATTTTACACTTCGAGTAGAGGCTCTTGTATTAAAGAAACTGACTGGCCTCCTTCCGGAAAAGTGGTCTGCCCTCAATGGATTGTAGTTGGCAGATCCGACATTTAACGAAGGTTGATATGCTACTCGGTAGTGACATCTATGCAGAGATAATTTTAGGGGAAGTCATGAAGGGTAGTGGGTGCACAGGTCCAATAGCACTACGGACGCAGTTGGGCTGGATCTTATAAGGCAAGGTCCCTTCGTCCAAATCACAAAAAATGCGTGACTTCTTCAACTAAATCGAGCTCAACACAACCATGAAGAAGTTTTGGAAGATCGGAGAAGAGCCTTTTGGAACCTGCAAAACAGTAGAAGATGAAAAGCGTGAGGAGCACATTAAGAAGAATACAAAACGTTTACCTGATGGCCGTTACCAAGTTCGTCTGCCTTTAAAGTGTGGAGAATACCCAAGTATGGACCCAACAAGGCAAGGTGCGGTCAGGCGTTCCGTCAAATCCGTGTCGACACAGCAGATGCAAACTACCAATTTATTGTATGGAGAGAAAATCCCAATCAAGATTTATGGGTTTATCGACTAAATACAATAACTTTTGGTACAGCATCAGCCTCATATCTTACAATCATTGTACTTCTACAACTAGCAGAAGATGAGGAACACAAGTATCATATGGCCACTACCGTCATCAGAGAAGAAACCTATGTTGACGATGTTATTAGTGGAGCTAATACTATATAACTTTCGAGGATTTCGCGATTGTTTGATAATATTATTTTTGGAATTAATCACGTAAGATAACATTTAATGAGTCGACTACTTTACTCACCTGGACGTTTCGCATCAAGTTACATTGAGCGTGGTCTCGTGCATCTCAACAACAACCGTCTACGCACCGCTACAATTTGCGGAGCCAATCTAATCGTCAACACTATCACAGCAGTTTCCCAGTGAACATGCTCAATGTAACTTAATGCGAAACTTTCGGGGTGAGTGGAGTTCGGAGCGTTTGCCAAAAAGGAGAAAACGACAAAAACACAGGATATATGACACCTAATCCGTTTCGAGACGCAGAAGGAATATTACTCGACTCGAAACTCATAATATCCAATGCCTACGAAAAAACACTTCACGGCGGTAATCAAAAAACGATTGCCTACATATGCCAATGATTTTGGATTTTTAATCTGAGAAATGCAGTCGAAAACTACGTCCATAACTGCAACATTTGCTCTAAATTTAAAGCCAAACCGTTGGTGCAATTGAAAGGCCATCTTCTCAAAGCAAGAACGATCATTTCGAAGCCCTTTACGTTTAGCGGAGTGGATTATGCGGGACCCATTGATGTGAAAACTTGGAGAGGACGAAACGTGGCTTCTCAGCACTTTGAAGGTCTGTGGGAAGCAGGGGTGAAATCTGTGAAATTTCACCTCAAGCGTGTAGCTGGAAACCAGGCTCTGACCTTTAAAGAACTCACGACGCTTCTCACACAGGTAGAAGCATGTCTGAACTCTAGACCACTATGTCTGCAGCCAGACGATGTAAATGATCATCTCATTACCTTAATACCGGGCCGCTTTCTCGTGAGAGAACCATTTATCGCACCGCCACAACCAGAGTTTGAGTTAGAGAAAATTTCCCACCTCGAGCGCTGGAAGAGGGTACAAACCCTGGCCCAATCTTCCTGGAAGCAGTTGAGCAACGAGTATCTCGCCAGGCTTCAACAACGTCCGAATAAAGGAAGGGGACCTAGTAATAATAAAACTCTTGAAATAGAAAACTAAAATGCAACTCAACTCATAATACTTTATTAAACAATAATATTTTCATCTAATTCAACAACAATCGACTTAAAATTAGAAACTTTAATTTAAAATAACACCCCCTTGGTTCAACAAAGCGCTGCAACATTTGTCAAAACACAAAACATACAGTCCACAAGCCTGCAACACAAAATATCAATTATGTTCCATAGAAAATCACTAACAAAAATCTTAATAAAACCACTTAATTATATGGTATATATAATGTACAAACACAAGAGAAACCTTAAACCCAATTCAAAACACTTTATTTGCTTAAATAATAACTAAAAATTAAGGAAAAAAACAAATAAAAACAAAACAACCCGTATGCGATCCACAATCATATACACACACACACTCACTTCGAATAAAACGATCGCAACAATAAATAAATAATTCAATTTTGATAATAAAATCTTAACACTAAAGGAAGAACATGACTTCAAAATATTATAAATCAACTCACCTAAAATTGCTCATCACATAAAAATTATATTAAAATTAAAACACTATCCACTGATGAAATTCGACTTTGGATGTCACAACACCGTTCATAAACATCCATTTTCATCCATTTTAATTACACACACTCACATAAACTCTTACAACTGCGATCACGAAAACATTTAAACCGATTATTAAACTTCGCGACGTAACCCGGGAAAAGCGAATAAATTATAAACAACACTCACCTTATAATTTATAATATAATAAATACCGACAAAAATGCGAACACAATTAATAAAACTTACAAAACAAAACAATGAATGCATATTTCAACTGAACGCGAATTACTGAACTCATCGTAACACAATGTGCGAAAAGGACGTAAATATGCTCTGCGCCACATTTACCATTATGAGTGCGAACAGCGTAGCTGATGTATGCAAATGTTATGTCCGAATTTTGCATACCATTTTTTTTTTGTTGTTGTCACACTCTTGCATGTTTCTTGTATACAATTTACTAATTACATCTGTCCTTACATGTAATGAGATGGCACTACACAGAGTGAGTTTTTTTAACTTGAGACATCCAAATTAATCGAAAAATACGCAATATCGCGAAAAATGTTTCAGACAAAAGTCAGAAGGCTCTGAAGGGGACATAAGATGGTGACCACGAGTTTGACCTTGAGACCCATTTTAAAGGTCAAAAGAAGGTCACTTTTGATTTTTCAAATGATAATTCCTGATTTTCATTGCTCAGTCGTATTCCTCAATGGGCCACACGACTTTGTCTCAAAGGTCTTATTCATTCAGTGCTAGATACCACTGCACTGGCACGCCTAAATCATTAATCGGTTCCCAACGTTGTTAGGGTGTTAGAAGTTCGATATTTGTTTTGAGGAACTGATTATTATTACTAACGTTTTCCAGATAAATAATGCAGGCTATTTCAATTTAAGAGAAAGTTGGAATGTTATTGATTCATGGAGAAAGTGGAAGGAACATCGATGGTGCTATTGTTCTTTACGCCCAACGTTTCCCAAACCAGATACGATCGCGCGCTTCCTTTATCAGGTCATCCAACAATTCACTGGTGAAGGAAGTGTGCAATCAAAGAAAAGGAATCGGTCAGATAGGGTGGCTGTTGAGGACAATGAAATAGCAGTGTTAGCTGCCGTTGCACACGATCCTAACATTAGCACTCGCCAAATAAGTCGTGAATCAGGAATTTCTCAAACGATTGCCTGAAAGATATTACATCGGCATAAATACCATCCTTATCATGTTTCAATGCATCAAGAACTTTCTAGAGAAGGAACTAGACCCGCTTTCCTTCGCCAAGGTGCTATTCTCTGATGAGTCGACTTTCACCACCGCGGTACGCTCAATCGACATAATATGCATTACTAGGCTACCGAAAACCCTTTTTGGTTGCGACAAGTTGAACGCCAGCACCCTTGGAATGTTAATTTTTGGGCGGGAATCATTGGGGATAGATTAATAGGTCCATATTTTATTGAAGGCAACTTGAATGCCAAAAAATATGCAAATTTCTTGCCGGACAATCTTCCAGTATTATTAGAAGAGCTGCCATTGGAGTTGCGACAAACAATGTGGTTTCAACATGATTGTTGTCCAGCCCATGACTCCCAAGTAGCCCGGGGCGTGTTGAGCAATTCTTACCATCAACGATGGATCGGACGAGTTGCTCCGAGGCAATGGCCTGTTAGATCACCTGATCTTAAGTCACTTGATTTCTTCTTGTGGGCCGACTTAAAAAATGAGGTTTACAGAAAAAAGCCAACAACACGTGAGGACATGAAAAGACGAATAACTGAAGCTTGCCAGAAGATTACGCCAGAAATACTTCTCAGTTCTGTTGGTTCATTTAGAGCACGGATAGACAAGTGTATTGAAGTGAATGGTCACATTCTCGAGCGTTTGTTGAAATAGTCTCGGGAAATAAACGCCGAAATGGGAAGAATTCAATGATTCAACAGTGGGAGGCAAGGGGACCCACTCTAATTAATCACCCCGAAGGAAACAAAATACTGCTACATCCACGTCGTTGTTTCTGGGTTATGGTTAACGCAGTATGTAAAAACAAATAACAAGCCTACGAGCAATACGACTGAGCAATGAAAATCGGGAATTATCATTTGAAAAATCAAAAGTGACTTTGGTTTGAACTTGAAAATGGGTCTCATGGTCAAACCCGATGTCACCATCTCATGTCCCCTTCAGAACCTTGTGCCTTTTGTCTGAAACATTTTTCACGATATTTCGTACTTTTCGAGTAATTTTGATGTCTTAAGTTTTATGGCGCCCTCTGACGGGAAAAAACGCATTTTTGAAAAAAGTGTTCCATGTAAAAGAACTGTAATTTTTCCCCTAGATTAGATTACGTCTGCCAAAAAAAATAGGGGTTCCCATTAAAAAATCAAAAGTGACCTTCGTTTGGCCTGGAAAATGAGGCTCAATGTCAAACTCGTGGTCACCATCTTATGTCCCCTTCAGAACCTTGTGACTTTTGCTTAAAAATTTTTCGGGATATCGCGTATTTTTCGAGTAATTTGGATGTTTCAAGATTAAAAACTCGCCCTGTATAGAAGACAATTTGAAGCAGCTGCCATGATCAACAACTGGGACGACGAGGAAAAGTCGATTGCGCTAACGCTGGCAGTGAGAGGTACGTGGAATGCTCCTGCCAACGAGCAGACGTCGTGGAGCGGAACAGAGTGCGTAGAGGACAAGTCCGTTGTTGGAACTGCAACAAAATAGGACATCTGCAGCGTGAGTGCAGGTCTCCACTTAAACAACGCCTCCTAGCAGCGCATTGCGGACAACTGCGTTGTTTAAGTGGAGACCTGCACTCACGCTGCAGATGTCCTATTTTGTTGCAGTTCCAACAATGGACTTGTCCTCTACGCACTCTGCTCCGCTCCACGACGTCTGCTCGTTGGCAGGAGCATTCCACGGCTGTCACTTCTCTCACGCGGTGGATTCCTTGAGATGCTTGGTCGGCAGCTGTCATCGTCAGGGCAGACGCTAGGGCCTCAGGGTTCGTTTTCCAGCCATTCTTACAGCCATTTGCAACTGCCTATCTTCAATCTCTTGGGTCAACGCCTCTACAGCCATTTCGTTGATAAGGTCTTCTGCGGCATTAGGAGAAGATAGATGCGCAAACCGTTCGATATCGGCCTGCAACTGCTGAAGTGTTTCTCCCCTCTTCTGGACTCTGCTGCGCAGTTGGACTCTCTATACTTGCTGCATATGGTCATCTCCGAAGCGAATTTCTATGGCTTTAACTAAAGCGTCGTAGTTGAGTTGTTTATCTTCTGAGATAGTTTCCAGCAATTCCGCAGCTGTTCCTCTCAGTGCCAGTGTGAGCGCAATCGACTATTCTCCGTCATCCCAGTTGTTGGTCATGGCAGCTGCTTCAAATTGTCTTCTATATATTGGCCACGATGTTTGGCCATCAAAAACAGGCGGTTGCATCTCTTTCCTTTTAGGGCAGTCTGTAGAAATTTCTCGGGCCTTCTGTTTTTTCACTCTCTCTAGTTCTTTGGCAAGATTCTCAATATTGTTTTCAACCTTCCCGAACTGTTCTTCGACTTTCACGAGCTGTTCCTGGAATTCGGCTCCAACCTTTGCGAGTTTTGCCTCGTGCATATTTAATTTTTGATCGATTTTTCGAATTTCGCTTCTAAAGAATTCTTGAACTCTTCAACAGTGTCTTTCTGCGCAGCAAAAATGGAACTCTTCTGTTCTTCTAGCTTAGAATCCATACTTCTCCTTTGTTCTTCTGCGGAATTCTTCTGTTCTTCAAACTTAGAATCCATACTTCTCCTTTGTTCTTCTGCGGAATTGTTCTGTTCTTCAAACTTAGAATCCATACTTTTCCTTTGTTCTTCTGCGGAATTCTTCTGTTCTTCAAACTTAGAATTCAATCCAAGGAGCAATTCCATCATGGCAGACATGTCAACTCCTGTGCTTACAAACTCCTGTTCTACGTCGAACGACATGGATTTAGGATCTTTTCCATCTTTTTCGATCGCTTCTTGTAGCCGAAGAATCAAATCACTTTTCCCTCCAGCTGCGGAGAGATTTCGCTTCTCTAGCTCAATTTTCAGCTGGGGTATACTTAGCTGCAGCAATGTCGTGGCATTTTTTTTTTATTTTTTTTTTTTTTTACAGCACTCAGAATAAGTTTTATCCCACTTCTGACACCAATGTAATATTTCGGCTAGGGTTCGAAATGATAAAACGTTATTCTTCTAAAACACTCTATTTATTATTATTTAAATACAACTTTCAATTAATTCACAAACAATTTCACTTCTATTTCACAATTCAAATCTCTTATCTTTCACTTAGTAAGACTTAGGTCCTTTTCCATCGCTTTCCAAAAATCAACTTATTGTCCGCCGTTTCTCATCCTGTATTTATACCACATTTGTCGGGTTCTAGTTCTTTCTGGTAACTTCTGGTTTGAAACTGGGGTAATGACTGAACTCTCCAACGTGGAGAGTTTGTTTGATCCTAAAGTTATGCAACACTGGATTCTTGATTTAATCACATGTATACCACAATACCAAATTGGCGAACATTGTGCGAACTATTCTTATTGCATATTGCTAGGGGTGGGGAAATTAAATTTGAAGAATACTTTTAACTAGAAAATGGTTGCATACTCCAAAGCGAAACTTAGTTGCATTTTGTATGGGAACATTCAAAAACTCATATCTCTATAACTATAAGAGTCCGGCGTTAAAAAATTTGAAAATTATCAGAAAGATGCCTTTTCTCACATATCAAAATTTCATCAAAATTGGAGGTGGTGACACCTACGAGTATTCTAAATAACTACCAACAATTTTGTTAGTTTCATTATTTGTAACAACCCCTAGAATTGTATGAATTATCCGTGAATTATAACCAATGAACTGTATATTAATAATTTTGTAATTTTAACACTGAATTAAAACAATGATTTTATTATTATAATAATTATAATAATTATACTTATATATATTATAAGGAATTGCTAACAAATAACCGTAAATTATGTATGAGGTCTTGGGAAGATTTTATGAAACCATACATATACCCAACCTGACACCTACCCCAAATCCAACAGTAAGATCAATCAAGGAAGGGGGCTGCAGAGGGCAATGTTGCCCCCCATTTGAAATGAATATTTATTTAATTTCACTTCTGGTTTCGTTATCTACGAAATTATCAGAGATTCCATAAACAGTGCAATGTGTATGGGGGGCATGCTGCCTCCCGCAACCCCCGGATTTGTTCACACTGTTGGATTTGGGGTAAGTGCGAGGTTGCGTATAATGAATGTTTCTTAAAATCAATATTTAATTCCCTCGTTCAGTTGCAATTGCCGAATCAAGAAAAAAAACCCGAACAAACTCTTCTACACTCTGACCAATATAGCGAGGTATTCGATCCATATGTACCACTTTCATCATCCTCGTTTAATGCGATAGACAACATCGGTGATGCGTTTTACCACATTATAGGGTCCTTCCCAGTCTTGCTGTAATTTGGGTGATACGCCTTTCCGTCTATGAGGGTTTTATAGCCACACTAGATCTCCTTCCTGGAATCCCGTTGTGGTCGCCTTGACATCATACCTCGTCTTCATGTGGTCACTGGCTATCTCGGTCTTATCCCTGGTTCTTTGGTACACGTCCCTAATAATCTGTTTGAGGTCTGCGACATAGTCGTCTTCATTTCTGTTCTCTTCAGACGGCGGTGATCCAAACATCAATTCAGTAGGTTATCTGACTGTTCAACCGAAAAGGACTTCCGATGGAGTGTGACCTGTGGTGTTGTGTACTGCACTCCGATAGCCTAATAGAAACATTGGAATTTGCCTATCCCAATCGCATTGCTTCTCGAAAACGACCTTAAATGGGTGTTCATTCAAGGTTCTGTTGAAGCGTTCTACCATCCCGTCCGATTGTGGGTGAAGCGGTGTTGTTCCCGTCTTTTTTATTCCCAGTAGCTCGCACACCCCTTGGAAAATCTTGGACTCAAGTTTCGCCCTTGATCCGAGTGCAATTCCATCGGTACGCCGAATCTGCTCAACCAGTTGTAAACGATCTGTTCAATCACGGTTTTGGCTTCCTAGTTAGGGATAGCGAAAGCCTCAGGCGATTTACTGAATTAGTCCATAACAACAAGAATGTAGCGATTTCCATTTTCGGTTTCAGGAAACGGTCCTGCGATGTCAACTGCGATTCTCTCGAAGGGCGCTCCAACGTTGTATTGCTGCATTCTGCCATGAGTCTTAACCCTCGGGCCCTTACTGGCGGCGCAGGTGACACACTTTCTGCACAAATTTTCGACATCGTCTTTGGCGTGCACACAACAAAAACGTTCTAGCATCTTTTCTGACGTATTAGTCACTCCCAAGTTTCCTCCGGATACTCCATCGTGCAGTTCCTTAGCACGTATCTGACTCTCGACCTTGGCACAACGAGCTGCATCACAAACGACTTTCCATCCGAGCTTTCCCAACTTCGCCTCAAAACATCATATTGAAGATGAAGCGAGTCCCACTGTGCCCAGTATGCCTTTAGTGTTTTTTTTTTGTATACTAACGCTGGCCTCAGGGGGGTTATGATACCCTTTACTGATGCCAGGGCGTAGGTGGAAAGATAGAAGGAGGAGAAACGAAAGCATTGTTGTGAAGTAGTGGTTTGAAACTCAGATAAATTTGGTTTCGATATTGGCTCTCCAGATGTGGGAATCCGAATAGGACGGAGAGTTTTCCTTCACTCGGAATGATTCAAATGATAAATTTTAACGGTTGCTTTTGTGCTTGAAACCCTACAAAAGCCAAATCTACATGCCAGAGTTATGCCTTCACACGCAGATTTTTCTGACGGAGTTCCAATTACACAAATGAAAAACTTGTCATGAGAAGGATTCGAACCTTGACCCTCCGAGTGAGAAGCGAAGGCTAGACCACTACACCACGGCCACCCGTAGTTCGGGACTTGTATTGGATATTTGCTGCCAATCTGCTTTTTCTTCTTCATGGTCTGTGCGAAAAATGAATTTTCGTCCTTACAGGTACTTATGGAAATGCTTTGTTGCGAAGACCAATGCAAGAAGTTTCCACCGGTGACACAGTAGTTCCTTTCCGGCTTAGAGAGCACCTAACTTCAGTAGGAAACCACTGTTATGCATCTGCGAAAGGACAGCTCCAATTCTGGCATTACTGGCATCTGCATCCACAATAATTGTTTTTTCTGGAGAAGGGTCGGGGGCTTCACATAGTTGTTGTTTGATAGTTTTGAAGCTTCTTTCGCATTCACTTGACCATTTGAATTATTTTGCCTTTTCTGTTACTTGATGCAAACTCTTTGCGATCCCAGCAAAATCGTTCACAAACCGCCTGTAGTAAGTAGCTAGTCCCGGAAAGCTTCTCAGTTGGTGTTTGTCTCTTGGGAGTGGCCAATTTTTCACTGCTTCGATCTTTTCTGGGTCTGTCATTCGGATGAAATGATGTGTCCCAAATATTTGACATCCGGCCCAAAGAGAGGACTTTTTTCGGGTTTAGCTATAGCTGTGCACTTCGTAACACTTTCTTGAAGTTGTCTCGATGTTCTTGAAAAGTTTTGCCGACCACGATGACATCGTCCAGGTAGACCAAACAGGTTTCCATGTTAGTCTCAGCAAAACGCGTTCCAGTGGGCGCTCAAAGGTTGCGTACTTGCCAGTAGCCACTCTTCAGATCAAGTGTGGAGAACCATTGCTCTCCTGAGAGTGTGTTCAGTGTGTCGTCAATCCTTGGCAAGGAGTAGCTATCCTCTTTGGTGACATTATTTAGCTGTCGATAATTCACGCAGAATCTATTGGTGCCGTCTTTCTTCTTGAGCAGTAAAACGGGTGATGCCCATGGACTCTTAGAGCCTTCAATCAACCCTTAGTTTATCATAGTCGAGACCATGTCTGCAACCTCCGTCTACTTAGCTAATGGTAAATGCCTAGGAGGTTGGCGTATTGGTTTTACATATCCACTGTCTATTCGGTGTTATACCAAATATGTGCTGCCATATTCGCCATCCTGCGAGGCAAATACATCTGCAAATTCGTTGATTGGTTCCTCTGCCATCGCTCGTTGCTCCTGGTTCAGGTCAGTTTGCCTGAGTATAGTTCTTTTCGACTCGACTATGCTACTTGATGGCAAAGATATAGCAGCATTTTCGTTCGACAACTTGGTGACAGCAGTTATCGGTACGCACGCTCCGATCGATTGTCCTTGCTTTAGTTTGATGCTCTTATTTCCCACAATCAGGATTCTTACTGGGACCATTTTGCCTTTCGGGTCAACGATCATCTTTCCCACGATGGAATTCTGATAATGATTTTTAGAGTTCGGCACAATCAAATAGAATCGATGGCTCCCAAGATCACCTTCCAGCTTCTCTCAAATAAGTGTCTCTGCGGAAGGTGGTAAGATCTCGTCCTTGCTGACTACTGTCGTAAGGCATGCGACATTCTCATTCCCGTGCACCAGAAACCATTTCACCCCCCTGGTTTTTATGTGCTCTGCTGATCCCAATGGAAGTTCTTAATCTATTTCGCGATCTCGTGTTGGGATAACTTCAAGAAAAGCCATTGTGTTGCTTGTTCACTTTCTCAATTTGAATCCAGCGGAGGAAAGAACTTTAAGTACTTCTTCTCATTTAGTTCGAGCGCCCGCAATGGCTTCAGTTTCACGGATTAAGTCGTCGACACACATTTCGTGTACAACGTCTGTGCCCCGATTGGATAATTGGCCATTTCGTCTTTTGCTGGACCCGTATGGCTAAATATGAAGCGCTTTCTCTGCCAAAGAAAACCCTTTTCAGCCTTAATGTTTTGAATTGATCACTGGAATCCCTCCAAAAGATCACCTGATCGAAACGATCTGCATTTTTTACAAAGATTTGACTGTACATCATCTCGTGACCATGTGTTGGTACCTTCTCCATCCCAAAATTAAGTCTACAATATTCCTTTGTATAATGGGACCTGCCCGCCGTGCCGTGGTGTGGTGACCGTAAGTTCCCTTTCATTATTCACCTCTTTCATGCGACTGAGTGTTAAATACTCCATAATACACGCCGTGTAGCCTACTTTTAAGTCTGGGTCTCTCTGGAAACGTCGTTCAAGGTGAGAGAATCGTTTCAAAGCTTCTGTACTCGACCCCAAAGCTGGATGTATCCCTTGCTTAAAGGGTAAGGCCACATCATAGCGACCGTCCGCCCATCTGGTGGTATTTCCTAAAAAATGCCTTTCACACTCGATATCTTCCTTTGCGGCTTCAGTAGGAAACGGTAGCTCCTCAATTTCCCAAAACCCTTTTAAGGTCCTGTCGCATTTTGAATGAAGGTCCGGTGTTTTAAATTTGTCTCCGAGATCTTTCCCAAAAATATCCAACCTAATTGGGTCCTTTGAGCTATTGGCATACCGGGTTCGCAACTCCGAACGATGTCCGGCATGATAATGTCTGCGTAAACGTCGCTACCAGGCAGCAGATCGATGGGGGCGGGAGTATGGAACAAGGGATCTGTTAATTCTAGTTTCCTTAGGTGAATATATCCGTTCATTGTTGTTTTGTGGGCCGTAAGAAAGCCAGTCGACGACTTGAAGACAAAAGCTCTGGTAAAACCTTCAAACGTCAAACGTCGAGATGCGAGTTTAAGATTCACGTATTTGTTGGTAGTGCCGCTGCAGACGTTCCCTAACCCTGATATCTGTACGAATGTGTTTTGTTTTGGCAGCTTAAGCATTTGAGTAGCAGACTCTGAAATAAACGTAGCCTCAGAGCCTGGATCGATTAGTGCGCGAAGTTTAAGGTACCTACCACTGGCTGATAATACCTTCACGACCGCAGTTGCCAACAATACCTGTGAGTTGTACTGGTATGTACGTGAAGATTGGAAAATGTTTCGAACATGCCCGGATCCAGATGGATGGTCTTCTTGCGTGGGATTAAAAGAGTTTGCATTTGGGTTCATTTGCGTTTCTTTGTGTTGTTTATTTATGTTATGTTGTTGAAGCTGTGGCATTGTCTCTGTGTTGTGTGAAAAATTGATGTGTAGTAAAGAGTGAAGCCGTTGATGACAGAAATAACAATTTTTATTACTTGGACAATTTTTACTTGTTTGCCTCTCGTCACGTCCACGTTCGACAATGCAATATTTATCTCATGAGAGATTATCATAAGTGTGTTTGTTTACATATTTAAGTGTACAATGTTCTATTTTTTTATTTACTTTACATTTTATGAAATAATTTCAAATTTTTGCGGCTCCTAGTGAAGAGGCTAAGGTTAAATACATGGAGTCGCTAACATTTTACAAATTAAAAGAGCTCTACCACTCATATTAATCCGATTTAAAGGAGCAGTTATGTACCCTTGAAAATCCCAATCGAAATTAATAACTTTAAACTTAATAATCCAATCACAGGATCGGAGACCCCTTCGTTTGATTTGCAGCTCCCCCGATTAAAATCCCTACATTCCTCGGTTCTTTTCAAATGTGGTCTGAATTTAAGAGTTTATTCGAAAGCAAAAATTCCTCTTTATCCGGTGTTCAGAAGTTTCGCTATTTAAAGGCTAATTTAAGCGGTGAAGCCGAACGGCCGCTTCGAAATACTTTGATCACCGATGGAAACTTTGAATCAGCGTGGACAACGTTAGTGAAACGGTATCAAAACCTACGTTTACTAAAGGACAACCGATTTAAATTGCTGTTCGATCCAGCGAAACTGTCCAAGGAATCAGTACAGGATATCAAATCACGTTTAGACACCACAATTGAGGCCAGGCAGTCTTTCGAACATCTCGGAGTCACTAGTTTTTCGTGGGAAGATGTTTTAATTTTTCACACCCTGCAAAAACTTCTGATCACCACTCAAAGTCAGTGGGAATCGCATACTTCGTCTTATGTAGATTATCCGTCACTCAGCATCCTAGAGGATTTCTTGCTCATGAGGTCAAAAACATTAGAAATCCTAGGACAATCTTCACCCAAACTGCCTCAATCAAAATCAAAGCAATTGAACTCAGTCACAGTTCGTAGGCATAATTCCATAATTTCCAAATGTCAGTTGTGTCAGGGTTTGCATTCAGTTAGGAAGTGTTTAAAATTTGAGGCATTAGCTCCACAGAAAAAAGGACATTGTCAAAAGGCATAAACTGTGTATTAACTGTCTGCCACACTATTATGCTACGCAAAACTGCACAAACGCTTTTACATGTTCTGCGTGTAAACAAAGGCATCATTCTTTGCTGCTTGAAAGCGAGCCAGCTTAGACGAATGCAATGCATGCCAACAGTTCAACTTCAGCGTCGGCTCTTGAGCCACCTGTTCAACCAGCCTCCACCGCGGTTTAACCTTCACAGCCAGAATCTTCAGGAGATCAAACCTCCTCCAACAGAATAGCTACAGAACACAATTCGTACGCATCTGAGGGTTAGTCAAAGGCTGTTCTTTTGGCCACTGCGCTTATCAAGGTTGTATCAGCTGTGGGCCAACCATTGTTGCAGCGGGCTCTAATTGACCCTGGATCGCATCATTTATCTCGGAATCGGACAACGAGCTATGTCAACATAATATTCGTTGGGGAAACTAACAACGACATTTGCAGGGCTAAGGTTTCTTTTACCATCCGTTCGAACGTTAATGACAAATTCGGTTTACAGCTTCATGCGACATATATCAGTTTATTCAACTCGATAGTGTCCTCAACGGAGAACCAGGTACACTCATCCCATGGCTCAACGAACAGAACTTGGATGGATTCTCTCTGGTTGCACATCTGCTGGCGACCAAGAATATGTGACATCTTTACACCTCATGACGGAGACGCCCGACTTGGAATCGATGACGCGTAGGTTTTGGGAACTTCAGGAAGAAGAAGGAAGAATGAATAAGACTTTCTCGGAGGAAGAAAAATAGTGGGAAATGCATTTTTGTAGAACACACCAGCGTCTGCTGGATGGTAAATATATTGTCCAGCTACAATTCAAGGAAGGAATACGTCTAAAACAAGGTCTATCTTTGAAATCTGCTCTTCTTAGGTATTTTCAATTAGAAAGAAAATTTAAGTTAAACTCGTCGGTTCACGAAGAGTACAAAAGCGCTGCAGACAATTTTAAAGAGATGGACACATGACGCACGTAGATCCCACTTCGTTAACCCACTACAAAACTTCATATTATGTTTGATGCATCATGTAAAACGTGAATGATGTGATTCATGGGGCTGACTTTGAAGAGGAAGCCTTGGAGATGCAACGCCAACTGATAACAATATTGAGGCTTGCAGGGTTCCCATTACGGAAATGGGCCAGCAACAGTGAAAAGTTATTTTCAGCAGTTCCAGGTAAAGATGAAGTGGTATAGCTCCCGCTGTCATTTGACGAAGACAACTCTATTAAGACGTTCGGGATTTTGTGGCATCCTGGGAAGAATACTTTCATTTTCAGAGTAAATCTGTCAGATGCTATGACGACAACGAAACGGACAATTTTATCGGACATCGCTCATCTGTATGACCAATTGGATTGATTTTTCCTTGCGTCGTCGTCGGTAAAATGTTGATGCACAAGATATGGAAGAAGCAACAAACATGAGATAGTGAACTCCCAACTTCAATCATTTCTACATGGCATAAATTCAAAAAGGAGCTAGGCACCCTTAGTAATATAGAGATTCCTCGCTGATAAAGGAATCAAACCTCGAAATCCACACCAAGGAAATTATGAAATCCAAGATATGCCAAGATATTTGCATGGTGTGACTCGCAAATCACCCTAGCGTGGATTTAATCAGTTCCATACAACAAACCACATTTGTTGCCAACAGACTGGCTGAAATCTGGAAGCTAATCGTGGAACTACGTCCCTTCAAAGGACAATTCGGCAGACATGGCATCAATAGGACTTTCTCCAAAGGATTTCAGCAATCATCAAGAATGGTACCATGGACCGGAATTTCTTCATTCGTTTAATGAACACCTGTATCCTATGTCCAATATTCAGTCCACGGACCTCGAATTGAAAGCTTCAAAGATTTCAAGGCCTAAAAATGAATTAATCGCATATGGGTACCCTTTGACAAATATTTTTCAATTCTGCCTTCACTTCACTGCCTTTGATGATAATAAATTTCTCACCAGGTTTTCGTCACTGCAACTTGTGCTACGAGTTGGGTGGCCGTGGTGTAGTGGTACTAGCCATCGCTTCTCACTCGGACGGTCAAGGTTCGAATCCTACTCATGACAAGTTTTTCATTTGAACTTAGTCAGAAAAACCTGCGTGTGAATGCATAACACTGGCATGTAGATTTGGCTGTTGTAGAGTTTCAAGCACAAAACAACCGTTAAAATTTACAACCTGAATCATTCCTTGTGAAGTAAAGCTCTCCGTCCTATTGGGACTCCCACCCCTGGAGAGTCAATATCGAAACCAAATACACCTGAGTTTCAAACTACTACAGCAAAACAACTTTCCTTTCTCCTCCTTCTATGTTTCCGCCCGCGCCCTGGCAACAGTAAAAGGGTATCATAAACCCCTTGAGGCGCACGTAAATTATAAAAAAAAGAAAAAAGTTACCTATTATTGCCTTCGCTTTGGTTACAACTGCTTGAAGAAATGGGCGAGATTGTCGGGACAACTGTCGGTCGGCGAAATATCGTCAACTCGACTGCCCTTGATCAGCAAGAGCTTTTCGCCGAAGGGAATCCGGATCTCTCGTTTTCCCAGCTTCATCCAATCATATTGCCCGCGCAGAACCATTTAACCATACTCGTAGTTCATGAAGTCCACATAAAATCACTTCATGGCGGCCAGCAGCTAATGATTACGACTATCCTAGCAGGATATTGGATCTAGCCCTAAAATCAACTGTTAAGCGTTGCATTCCCCAGTGTCTTAAATATTATAGGTACAATACAACCCAAATGCAAGAAAAAATGGGCAATCTTCCCGCATTAAGAGTTAGTCAGGCTCCCCCATTTGAAACATCAGGAGCGGATTACGCCGGTCCGGTGCAACGTAAGGCATTGAAGGGACGGTGAAAAGAGATAACCAAAGCTTAGATCGCAGTTTTCATTTGTTTCTGAACGAAAGCCATTCACTTCGAACTTGTGAGCGAATACAGCTCATCCGCATTTCTCGTAGCCTTCAAACGCTTCACTGCACGCCGTCGGACTTTCTCCGACCCCAACAGCGATTGTGGGACGAATTTTGAAGGAGCCGCAAGGATCATGGATCTGCAATCTTCACAATGGTCAAAGCAATGTGCAGATGATATCGTGACTCAACTGCAAAGAAACAGGACCACTTGGCATTTCAACCAACCGGTTGCTCCACATTTTGGTGCACTCTGGGAAGCCGGTGCATCATCATGGATCTGCAATCTTCACAATGGTCAAAGCAATGTGCAGATGATATCGTGACTCAACTGCAAAAAACAGGACCACTTGGCATTTCAACCCACCGGTTGCTCCACATTTTAGTGCACTCTGGGAAGCCGGTGCATCATTTAAAGCGAATTATCGGCCACTACACTCTGACCTTCGAAGAGTACGCAACCGCCTTAGCGTCGGTAGAGGCATGCCTGCATTCTGGACCGCTTTGCCCAGTTACTGAAGACCCTGATGATCTATCTATCTTGACGCCAGGACATTTTTTTTATCGGAGCGCCCTTAAACGCGACAACCGAAAGGGATTCAACCGAGGAAAAGTCAAATTTTCCAACAGGACTTCCGGAAAGTCGAAATCGGAGTACCGCGAGCGGCTTCAACACCGTCCAAAATGGCTTAGCTCAAATTTGCAAATCAATATAGGACAGCTTGTGTTACTACCCGTTGACCAAACCCCTCCTACTCGAGCCTCACTAAAATTGAGGCAACGCATCCTAGAACCGACTGAAAAATTCGCGTCGTCACCATCAAGACAGCAACGACATCTTTAAAACGCCTGATGTTGCAACGCAACAAACATCGTTCATCCCAGCATCGCCACACCGAATAAGCTACGCACAACCTCCAGGTTTCCTGGAGGAAAATCAGCTGGACCAGGAAGCTGGAGTCGTGGCAACAGCAGCAAAGTTAGTTCAGTCTCTTCTAATAAGCCGAGTGACGAACTACCAAATAAAGCCCCTTTGATCATTAAATTTTTGAGTTTCCTTTTTTTTTTGTTTTTTTTTTTGTCGTGTTAATAATCGCGTTCTAGATTCTGTCCATCGAATCGGCACCGAAATCAGTCGATGATTCTTTGTTGCTGTATCCGTACGATACAGTCCGGTTGATCCCTAGCGATTTGTCGGTACATCTTTTCTATGTCCCACCTGAATACAATTTTCCCAGTCTTCCACGGTAAGATGATATCAACAATATCCGTTTGCAATTAGAAATCTGACAGCAGTCGATCATTTAACGACGACCTATCTGATGTTTTGGCCGCTACGTCGAAGACTACCCTTAATTCCGTGGCTGTATAACTCTCCTTTATCACGGTATGATGGGGAGGAAGTAGTGGTATTAATTTTTGAGAATTGGATCAGATTGGATCATCCGCGCTCACCTGTTACATGCTTACGATTCCGGCATATTCTGCAATACATTCTGCGTAAGCTTTGAATAGTTCTGGATCTTTAATAAAAGGCCATTCGAGATGAGCAGACCTTCGTATTTCGCATTCTCTACTCCTGTCCATCTTCTAGAGCAGTTGATACATATACAAATGGAAACTGCACTTCGCCCAGGAATCCCCTGGAATGCGTAGAAAATCGTTTTCCTTTTTTGGTTTTTGGTCTTTGAAATGAAGTCTCTTTGATTTCCCAGAATTCTTGCAGTTGATGGCTTTGGTCGGTAAACTATGCGAAGATACGAATGCACATTGGATTATCGGTTGGAACTTGTCCGAAAACAATCTGACAATTTCCGAAAGGAGAATTAAAGCGAAGTCGTCAGTTTCGACCAGAAGATCAACTGATAGGCCAAATTCCACAGGTGTCCAACAGCTCCTTTGGTCCAGCTCCGGATTCCATTCCGCCGTCTGACCGAAAAGTAAATTCAGCTGCGCATTTACTAGCGAACGCTTGTGGTGGTAACGTGATTCAAGCGGCTCCCATGCCCCAGGTTTCAGAATCTATCTGAAGATTTTAGAGCAGGCGCTCTACTTCCCCTCTTAACGAAGGCTTTAAATAAAGCAGCTTCTCGATGTTGCTTAAGAATTTGTGTGTATGCATCAATGATTTGAAATGATTATGGAATAATCGTCACATTGTATACGAATCTGCAAATTTCGGTATGTCGCTCTTCGGAAGCCCCAATTTATTCCCTGCTCTGCATGTCGGTGTTGTAGATAACGTACCTGTAAACGGTGCTGCTGATGTGGAAAATTTATGACATTGTTCCAATGCATCCATCAATCTTGCTTTTTAATTCCGGTTAATATCCGTTAACTGCTCGTAGACTACTAGTAACTCCTCTTTTCAGAGTACTTGGGGAAGGTTGTTTACTCATATCCGTGTCTTTCATAGAAAAACATTTTACAGATTTGTGCACAATATCTGTAAATGCCCTCCTACGTCCTTTATCCAATATCTGCAATATTGCGATGTTGCAACCAGAGCTGTTGGTCCCACGTGCCTACAGCTGTCTCCGCTTTGGAAGTAAAATTGGGTATTTTAAACTTGTCCCGGGCTCACAGTGTTTGAGCTGTACAACTCGTATTAGCACTTGTTCGGCATTGGATGTTTGTAACGCTAATAATAATGGTCGATGGATGTTCCTCCCCT
Organism: Volucella inflata; assembly: GCA_928272305.1. Lineage (NCBI taxonomy): Eukaryota > Metazoa > Arthropoda > Insecta > Diptera > Syrphidae > Volucella > Volucella inflata. Next base: position 112,559,424 of record OV743716.1, on the reverse strand, counting down.
GAACTGCTTGTATTCTTTATTAAAGGCGACAAGTTGTGTGTTTTGTAATGGAGTCAACACTCCGTCTGTAAGTTCCTCATCAGTTGGTATCTCCTTTTGTCTTGCTTTAGTGTCCACTCGGGTGTGATCAACGAATCGCATGCGGAAGGCGCATATTCTCTGAAGTCTTAGTATCTTAGCATGGCTCTTGGTTTGCTCACTCCATATTTTGTTTTCGCACGTTTTGCCTAAACCGTATTTGGTTTTACATTAGTTCGAACTTCTTTACTAATTTCTATATTAACCAATACTGTTATTATCGCTAGAGTAAGGTAAACTTTGTATATAAATTAAGAACCAACTAAAGATATCATCAGTCGTAGTTGAATAAGATCCAAGATTTTCATTGGATTTCACGGAGTCTGCGGAGAGCCTGCTCAACTTATAAAACTCAGCAACCTGAATACGTTTAAGTGTGTGCATATATATAACTTGAATAACTTCTTTCGACTCGCAGACATGATGTGGAGGCCACGACTCTTCTTGCTTACATAAGGAATGAAGGTACTTTGAGCCCTCCCGCTTCACTATATGATTTCATGCTATTTGATTAGAGAAGGTTTGGATGCGTGCAACTCTCCCAAGTGTAGAAGGGGTCCTGTCATTGTAATAGCTAATATTGTCAATTGTTTGGCTTAATTAATCAATCTAACAGTTCTACCATTAGCACTGGTGTGCTCGTCCTTGACTTCAATGGTGCTACTCTCAATTCTGGGGACAACAACTATGACTGGATGATACCCAGTTTGTCAAACGACCTTAAATAACAGCATGTATTAAAGGTTATTGTGTTTCTATACGAGAATAGTTGTATGGTCGCCGCTAGTGGAAAGAGTGCGCGTCTGGAAATGCGGGCCTTTTATGCGTATTATTTGTCCCGTTGTTCCGACGGTAGTGGTTTATCCCATGCCTATGCGTCTGGTCTCCAAAGTTCATGTATGACTAATTTTCCCGAAACCACGACCGTACATATGCTGCCCAATGCATCGAACAACCTTAATAATTTACCACAAATGATTCGTTCACTGAAGTTATCTGGGCAGAAGATATCTCTCCTCGGTTCTCAAATCAATCCCAAGGCTTTGACCACGTTCCCTTGATTAATAGGTATAGTCTAAGAGACCGCGGTAAATTTTGGACGTGGGAGGCAACCGCACGAATCTTACCTTAAAATGTTGCTCTGACCGAATTTCATCTTTCGCCCGAGCTGTGTGCAATCATTTTAAGGTACTAACAACCCCTTGAGTGCGCGCTAATTATAAAAAACAAATCAGCCCTTTCAGATTCATTTATATATTTTTTAAGAACATAATTAAATCTGCCAGTTGTCACATAGCCATCGAATCATTTAATTTGGAACATATGATATCCAGCCATTTAATTCAGGTGGGATTGCTGTTGGCTAATTTGCCAACGCATTCTTCAATATACAACATATGTAATTATTTCTGTATATCTGTTGTGCTGATCTATTTAGAGCATCCTTCAAAACCTGGAAAAAATTCAGGTTCTATTGTATCCATTTGAAGTAATATGCATTACTTTTGATACTTTTGATAAAAGCTGACTGGATTTATAAAAAATCCCGTATCTAGCTTCATCCACTTTTGAAAATTGTGTTTGATACATTTCACAAACAAAGGTTTCTATTTTAGTGGCATCTTCTTCAGTAAGTACTAAGTACTAAGGGCTGGTCTGGTTTTTTAAATGCTATGTGTATGGCCTAATTTTTCCTTTTATGAAAAGGGACGGAGTAGTATCACATCCAGGAAAGCTGTGAAAATCTGGCAAAGCAGCGCAAAGTATGGGTCCCAATTGTTCATAAAGTGCGTTTATACTTATGCATCTAATGGTATTTTTGAATAATGGTTCAACTTTCATTTCAACTTTGATATTGTTTTTCAGTTTAGGTAAACTACAAAGTGCTATGATCAGTATATCCATATCAAAGCATTTTAGAACAACTGACCAGTCTTTTGACAAGAACGAAAGATACAGCATCATACGAGTACTGTTTCTTGTTGAAAATTTTTTAGTTCTTTGATTTCGCTTCATAAAATATTCTCATTTAGAGTCTTGAACAGGATGGCAACGATTAGTATAAGGCCTCGTAGAAGTAGCATCTTCCGACAGGTGCTGGTTCCTTAAATGACGAGAATGAGCCTCTGCAGCCGAACATCTTGCAGCTCTGCTAATAAGTCCTACTTCACGCCTCCCCGTGGCGCCATCTGGGAATCTCACTAGAGGTTGCGAAGTGAAGGGGGCAAATAGCGGGTTTCCTGCGCCATTAACCAGGATTAGTGTCGGAAAAACAAAACAAGACCTTATCCGGGCTACTCCGACATATTTGGAGCTCAGGCCGGAAAGGATTTCCAGGACTTAGTCAGTGTCTTGGAAAAAAGACGGTGGCGGACGAGCCCTATATCGGCCAAAGGCAGCGCTCCATCCCGGAACGGGATACTGGCTTCAGTGTAACCGACCCGTCGTCCAAGGGGCATTAAAAATGGAACTGGTCCTCCAGGTTGGGGGTTGTGCCGCCGGGGTAACTGCTCGGCCATTTCAAAAGACAAGAAGTTACGAAGCATCAACGAGCCTCGGATAAGGACGGATCTACTGTTGAAAATCCACGCAAACGATTTAAGAACAATGAGCTTCAGAAATGCCTGTGGAATGATAGATCCATTAATAGACCACGTGCAGCCGAGCAACTAGCCGAGGACCTAGACTGCTGCAAAGCAGACATAACCACCATTCAAGAAATGCGATGGGATGAGCCGAATAAAAAGAAGATGAAAAACAGCAATAGCTATCACCGGCAAAAGCAGCGCTTATATGGATGCGGATTTTTTGTCGGAGAAAGACTAAGAGAAGAAGTCCTGAGCTTCCGGCATGTGAGCGAGCGCCTCGTAGCTATCCGCATCAAGGCTAAATTCGCCAAAATTTGCCTTATATGCGCGCATGCTCCCACAGAGGAGAAAGATGACGACACCAAGGATGCCTTCTATGAGCTCCATAGCAAGACCTATGAGCAATGCCATAGCTATGACATTAAAATTGCCCTCGGTGATTTTAATGCAAAGCTAGAAAGAGAGGGTATCTTTGGTGGAACGATCGGAAAATAAAGCCCGCATGACACCACCTCCGATAACGGATTCAGGCTAATCGACTTTGTGGCGGGGCGAAACATTGTCGTAGCTAGCACGCGGTTCCCACATCTCGACATACACAAGGGGACTTGGAGAACTCCTGATCAATCAACAGTCAACCAGACTGATCACATTGCGTTCGACACAAGACACTCCACCAGTGTTATGGATGTTCGTACGTTCCGGGGAGCCAATATCGGCTCGGAGCATCACCTTGTTGTAGCCAAGGCACGGTTGCGGATATCCCAAACTACGCCAAAACAAACTAATGCTGTGAGGAAATTCGACGTCAGGCAGCTAAAATCACAAAAGATCGCCAAGTCCGTCTCTGATCGAGTGTCTCTTAATCTCTTAAGAGGTCCAATGCCGCCAGCATCAAGCATCGAAGACCATTGGAAACACTGCCAAAACGCCATCAGAGATGCCGCTTCTGATGTGCTGGGTTTCACTCGTCCACCACAACGAAACCCCTGGTTCGATGATGAATGCCGGCAAGCACATGCAGCTGAGCAAGATTCATATAACGCGGCGAAAGACCAGAGCTGCTCATGAGCTCTATGAGCGGAAGAGGAGAGACGAGCACCGGCTTCTCAGGAGGAAGAAGAAAGAGCATGAGAAGCGCGCGATCGAGGAAATTGAGAGATGCTACTCCAGGAATGAGGTTCGGAAGTTTTACCAGAAGGTAAAAATAACATGCCGCGGAAACAAACCCCGAACCGAAGCCTGTAGAGATGAACAAGGGAACATCGTAGTAGAATCGCAGTCGATGCTGAGGATTTGGAAAGATCATTTCTGCAGACTGTATAACGGCGATGACGGACCAAATACCGCTGTCAGGCAGAATCAACCTCTCAACCTGGACGATGATGACCAACAATTCCGTCCACCCGACCTGGATCAAGTGAAGATAGCCATATCGAAGCTTAAGTCCAACAAAGCTGCTTGAGCGGATGGCCTGACTGACGAGCTCTTCAAAGCGGCAGGCGATGACTTGGTAAGGGGCATACACCAACTCATCTGTAAAATATGGTCGGACGAAAGTATGCCCGATGAATGCAACCTCAGCATTGTTTGTCCAATTCTCAAGAAAGGAGACCCTCTGAACTGCGCCAACTACAGAGGCATCAGTCTCCTTAACATCACATATAAGATCTTATCTGCCGTATTGTGTGAACGCCTGAAGCCGTTTGTCAAAAACCTGATAGGTCCATATCAGTGTGGCCTCAGGCCAGGAAAGTCCACCATCGACCAGATATTCACACTACGGCAGATCTTAGAGAAGACCCATGAGCTTCAGATCGATACCCACCACCTATTCATCGATTTTAAGTCAGCGTATGACAGCATCTATAGAGACGGGCTATATAGAGCAATGTCTAGTTTTGGCATCCCTGCCAAACTCGTCCGTCTGTGCAGGATGACGATGGAGAATGCACGCTGCTCCATCAAGGTCGGTAAAGATCTCACCGAGACCTTTGATGTCCAGAAAGGATTTAGACAAGGCGATGCGCTGTCATGCGATTTTTTCAACATCGTACTTGAAAGAATAGTGCAAAACTCACGAGCAAACACAAGAGGCACTATCTTTCAAAAGTCCGTCCAACTACTCGCATACGCCGACGATATTGACATAATCGGGAGAAAGCAGCGTGATGTCAGTGGCGCTTTCGCGAGTATTGAGACGGTCAATGAGGGCAAGACCAAGTATATGCTGTCAAGCAAAAAGGACAACCAACACCGACGTCTCGGACAGAACGTCACCCTCGACAGATATAACTTTGAGGTAGTTAAGGACTTTGTCTACCTAGGCTCCGCTATAAATACAGACAACGACACCAGCGCTGAGATCAAGCGAAGAATAACTCTTGCCAACCGCTGTTTCTTTGGGTTAAGAAGGCAATTGAGTATTATAAAACTTTAATAATCCCGGTCCTGCTCTATGGCGCAGAGGCATGGACATTATCAAAAATGGAAGCAAGTGGAAGAGGACCTCAGCCAACTTAGCGTGTGAAACTGGAGACAGCTAGCCTGGGATCGAGCTAGCTGGAGAAGCTTGTTGACTGAGGCCCAGGTCCACCCCGGACTGTAGCGCCACCTAAAGTAAGTAAAGTAAGAGTCTTGAACAGAAAACCTTTTTCTTCTTTTTTCACTATTATTAGTTTCTCATTAAAAATTGAACATTCCTTTTTCGCGCCATTCTTCAATTAAAAATTAAAACAATCTGTTTTTGAATAAGCTATTTCTTAACCTTTTTGTAAAATCAATTGGTTGGTTTTGATTATTTTTTAAAGTGTTGAATTTAATATCATCGTGTAAAAAATCTACCCTGTTTCGTTTTACGTCTCTGTCAATCGGAAGTTTGACAGGTCCAAAGTACGGAGGTATACTACCGCCTACAAAAAACGAACTGCCACACTTTCTGCCCATTTAGCCTTTTTTTGAGATCTTGTTTTCAATGAATACTGCGGTCTCCGAACTGCATACATTTTGCAAATATCATGCTAAAAATGAAAATGTTTTTTTTTTCAAAAATGGAGCAACAGATACTAATAATATTTACTGCATATCAAATGAAATAGTCTATGAAGAATATTTTAACGGAAAAAATCCGATAGATTTAATATTTTGATAGCGTAGTGTTCAGAAACGTAAAGTCATGTGAAAAAATAGACGTTTTTAACAAAATTACATATCTTATGTACTATTTTTTTGTAGGTATTATATTTTGAGCGTACGATAGCCCACCTATGAGGTGTTTCAGGCGTATCCATTCTATCCTGGCAACCCTGTATATACACATATCTGGACACTATCTAAATAAGGTTACATCTTGATTCACTCTATTTTATTATAAGCCTTGTTCGTATAAATATTAGTATTAATACTAACCTTATTAAATTTACTTTGTTGGTTTTATCCCAACTGAATTGTGTCATTGCAAAGAGACATTATTCTTCTTTCAATATCATCAGTTTTCGCATAATGTAGGATAGGGACAATAGATTAGCATTCAAAAGAATCTGTTTAAATGTAGTAAGTGTACGTTCGACGCCAATTTTAAGATAAATGGTTTATATTACATTAGCTTAAGTAAGAACATTATTTGAAATTAAACATTTTTGAAAATTGATAGTTCAACACATCTTCTAAATTGCAATATAGTAAGCTAAGTTCTTTTACATGTATTATGCGGTCCCTTAGTTAATATATTCGCAGTCATATGATCTGTATCAATGTACTCGTATTTCAAGAAGATCTAACCCCTCTGTACAGCCTCTTGAACAAAATGATGTACCATGTCAATGTATTTAGTCCGAGAATGCTGTACTGGTTTTTAGGCAACAGAATGAGCGATTTTGTTGTTGTTGTAAAAGAAGAACACTCTTGTCATCTCTTAAATTAATTTCATTTAGGAATTTTGTTATATACCTCGCGTCTTTAACAGAATCGGATATCGCCGTATATTCTGCTTCTAGATTTGATAATGCAACCGTTCTCTGCTTCTTCGACTCTCAAGACACAGCCCCTCCATCACAATTAAAAACATATCAAGTGTATGACCGCCTGGCGTCCGCGTTTCCACCCCAATCTGAGTCTTGATATCCAACATCGTCCTTTCCCCTTTTCTTATATGTTAGTATATAGTCCTGTGTTCCTGTTAGGTATCATTAAACTCTCTTAAGCGCCCTACAGACTATCAATGCTACTTTTCAATATTACTTGCATGAGCATCATCCAAGTAACATTGATCGTTTATGTGCCTCTTCAATGTTCTTGTCAAGTAACCTTGCTACATTGATGAAAATCAAAACTGATTTGGTTTTCGTCAATTTTCATTGTCACTAGATTGATGATGTGTAGGGTGCCAAAGTTGCGAGAGCAAAACATATTCGAATTGTATTGGAAGTTGAATCAGAGGGAAACATTCAGCAAGAAATGCAAGCAATCACTCAGCAAATGCCTATACAACAATTTCTTTCGAAATGGCAATGAAATAAGATTAAGTGTTTTTTTATTATAAAATGAATTGAATTTTATTTTTGTTAATGGTTTTTCTTGTATGTACATTATTTGTGTTAATTATATCTTGTTTGAATGAAGTACTGTAAAAATTGATCACGAACAGTTTTTCCTTCGAAACTAACCAGTGAAGTGTGCTACTCAGCTGATCTGTGCAGATCCGTCGATGTAGTTCGGGTGTCGTCTCCTGAGGTAGTTATGTAGTGTACAGCTTGCTAAAACGACGAAGTCGATGGTTTCCAAGGACATATTAATATTTGTATGAAAACCCTGAATCGGGTCGAGAGAATGCCAAATGCGTTTTCTACAACTTGTCGTGCACCTGAAACATTTTAATTAAAATTTTTCCCGGTCTGCATTCAATTCACGCCTTGAAAACGGTTTAATCATAGCTTTCCGCAGCCGAAATGCTTCGTTGCTTATAAATACGTATGGAATTATAGAATCGTAATTATTGGGAAGTTTCGGTAGTGGTATTTTAAGACTATTGTTAACAAGATCTCCATAGAAATCTGTATACTCTATTACTCCTCTGTCGAAAACTCTACCATTAATTCCAACGTTGCAGTATTTGAATCCGTACTGGGTATTTACAATAGCCAGTAGGGCAATGCTGTAGTATACTTTATAATTATAAAAATAGGATCCACAATTTAAATGTGCTTGTCGTCCAGAGCTCCCAAACAATTAGGGAAATCGCATTTGTAATGAAAATGCTGAGCGATTCCTTTCCCACTCTTCTTCAGATCTTGGGAACTGTGAGTGAAATAAATTTTCTATGATTTTTGCTTTTATTTTATGTACGTACATTATATATTGTACGCCTGGTCTCTGGAATTATTGTGGACAACGATTGAGCGAAGACTCTTGTTGAGAATTTTACGTCTTCAAAACACCTACCAGTAGCTAAAAAACGTAGAGTTGATGGCAATCAGATGGTTTAATACTCCCTCATCACAGTATTTTATTTTTTTAATTAGGGGTGTAACCAATGTCAGCAATTCAATGAATACATTTTCATCCATTCTAAGGAAATGTCTGTAGTCTTCATCAAAATTAGACAATTCTTTCAACAACGAACGATCTCCATGAAATTTCCTTTTCAGCAAACACTTTTTAACCGAGCTTTAGATTTTTTTTCATTTAATACAATTGCACAAATTATTATTGTCTATTCTCGTAGGCACATATAAAACGACTAAACAGAACTTACGTAAAAATATTGTCAATGTTCCTTGACAAAAAAATGGGTCAATTATACTTGTTAGTTAACATTGTTCATGTGAAGGGTATTTAAGCTGCTGCCAAATGGCATTTGCCACATTTTTTATTGAATTGACTGATCGTAGTCACTGCTAAATAAAGTAAAGAACCAACTAATATCTGATAAGGTAACTTACTCTTTCAAAGTTCCACATCGTCATATTCAGAAGTGTTTCCATTTCGCTTCGCATTATTTGTGAATTTTTGTCTTTCTGTGTTCTTTTTGTTTTGTGTCTGACCCTATTCGAACCACATTACTTCTTCCCAATCATTCACCCGAAAACTTTTCAGTATCATCAAAAGATAGTGACTTCGTAAAAAATAAAATATTACTTTGACCTTATTCAACCATGTCTCACTGTGGATTTGCTGACTGCGCTGTACCCACTAGCTCAATTGAAATGATTACAATGAAATAAGTGGAATGAAATTTCTTCTCATATGCATTGGTTTGAGCAGAAATGCTTAAACTTATCTTGAAGAGTACAAGCGCATATTCCGCTTCTTCTGATATGAGAAGTTCATTTTATTGGAGAAAATATAGTGTAACCAAACTTATTTCCAAGAGCCATGACATCCTAAACTGCTTAATCGACATCAGCGTAATCACCATAAAATCAGCTGCTATATCCCTGCACTCAAAAATCACCAAATTAGGAGATTTTGATGGGTCTCACTGCTCAAACACGTTACCAGCAATTCAGTCAACTTTAATTCATTTGGGAAAAATTATGTTAACGTTGGCTGAATAATCCACTTTGTAACTCAAGCATGCTGAACTCAACGAAAATATCGGATACATTCAACAAGACCTCAATTTTCTTAGTGAGGAACATCAACCACAACGCAGATATTAGAGGAGATAAAGCACATCTTTAGTAATCCGGATGCACCACCATCTGTAGTAAGCCCGTGTTACAAATGTTACACGAAGAGTTGTATCGGATTTTTTGGCCGATGAGGCACAACCTGAAGGTAGTATTATTCCAGTAGGGGATTTCAACCTCTCTCATCTGAAGTGGGCACCTTCCGACGATTCGTCTCATTTCGTCTCTCCCTTTTAATTCGACATCTAAAATAGAAGTATCGTGGACCGAATAACCAACTCAAGTCTATATCAGATTAGTGGAACACCTAATACAATGAACAGACAACTCGAGCTCGTCTTCACATCACTTTACGGTAAAACATTTGTCGACTCAGAAAATTCATTTTCATTTAACTTCCGATGGACGGACTTTAACAAACTTAAAAGCATTACCAGTAACATAAACTTTAACTTCATGCTAATACAACTAACATTGATTTTGTCCTAGCAACTTTCTATTTTCTCCTGGTTTGGCCAATCGGTTCCATATTTCTTCCGAAAGGTCTACATATCAGTTTCTCCCTGTAAACAAATTGTGGCACAAATTCTTAAGAACGCGATCTGATTCCGACAACCGTAACTGTCGGTTTGTACACAATCGTTTTTCTGAACTTTGTGAATCTCTTCACCTTGAGTACCTCTACCGCTTGCAATTAAGCTTAGTGTTGGTAGTACGGTTTTCTTAGTACCAAAAGAAAGTCAGACGGCTACCCATCTATTCTGAAAATTCTTAGTGAATCTTCTGCCGACCCGAAAATTATTGCAAATTTCTATGCCTGTCATTTTAAAAAATCCATTTCTAAGCAAACACCCGAACCCGACCTTAGTTACTTTAAATATGTATATGAAAAACTGTTAAGAAACGTCAACCATTTCGCTAAATATAACAACATCTTTGGTATCTGAAAATATTTCCGAACTTAAAGATGACTTTTCGTCCGGCAGTGATGGACTTCCGATTATTGTAATAAAAGAGTATGTAAGCCATCTCAGTTCTCCCCTCCCTACCCTATTTAACTTGTCTATATCAACAGGTACTTTCCCACCCTATGGAAGGAATCTTATATCATCCCCATCCATAAAAAAGGAAGTAAGGCCGAAGTCGATAATTACAGGTCTATATAGTAAAACTCTCTTGCATACGCAAACTTTTCGAAAGCATTGTCTATCAACATTTGCTTCCGTACTATATGCACGAATCAGAACTTGCATTAGAGATAAATCAACTAATACTAACCTAAACTAGAGTTCATCTCTAGTACGCTCTATGCTCGAAAAGACGGTGATGAAGTCGATTCAATTTCAACAAATTTCAGCAAGGCATTCGATAAAATTTATCACCAACTAATCATTTTCAAACTTAAACAACTTGATTATTCGCCTTATTTTGTTGCACGGATCAAATCCTATTTAGAATACCTAGAATACAGGGTCATCTTCAGATCTTCAATATCCAACCCAATCAAAGCTACATCTGATATCCCTCAGGGTAGTAACTTTGGACCGAAATCTTTATTCTAACGATTAACGATCTAGTTTTTAGAAATTCTAATCTTTCTATTTTCGCCGATAACATGAGAATTAATAAAGTTATTCCCTTGGCTTCTAACTCCCATTGCTTGCAAGGTGACTTAAATAGAAGTGGGATAGAATAAGGACAAAAACAAAAAAACAGCAGTAATAATATCTATAAGGATAGACGACTGATGTTGTGGATATGTGTCGAAAACAAACAAAACACACAATAAAAAAAACATAAAAAGGATTCGGTTCTTTGCTTTGTTGGTGTTGATGCTCGAAGGGGTATAATTCAGATTGGTTATCAGATCGTTTTGGTTTATTGTGGTTGTTGTGGAAATACCAAGGATAGTCTTATACAATGAGCAGGTCGAGGCAACTTATTATTTGTGCAGCACTAGTGAAGTTTGTGAGTGCAGCAAATTATTGGTTGAAGTCGGAGCAGCATGATTTCGCCAGCTGGGAACACTTTAAGCTTGCGCTTATAAGTGCTTTCCCTTCTGGAGTGAACGAAGCGGATGTGCAGCAGCAGCTTGTTGCTGTTGTGAATGCTTTACTCTAAGGGAGTCTAAAGCTATCGGAAGTGGTTTCGTGTTTGATCGATACGTTGTGGAACTCGATGGGTTTGGTGGTGGTGGATGTAGGACAGTTGGTCGGATGCAGTAGCGGTTGCAATAGGCGATATTTCAATTACTGCGAATTGGCTGATTGTTCCAGACATTGCCCAAAACGTAAGCGTAATTGCTGGGCGTTCTATGCTTCATCACCCTAACATGAGCTTGGAGTTTTGCAATGGATTTCTAAAAATTAATAAGGTGAAGCCAGAAATCAACATCGTTTCGTGTGACAGGGAACGTATTAGAATTGAGGACTGTAGTATTGACGAAGACTCAAGCTCTAATGCTGAGGTGGGATTGTTGGATTTGATTCAGGAGTACAGTCATTGTTTTTCATCGGATATATCTCAGCTGGGTCAAGCAAAGAATGAAGCTCTATCCATCAAAATAAAGGAAAAACTTCCCATAGGACGAAGGAACTACGGGATACCTATGCTCAAAGGCATGAAGTAGATCGTATGGTGCAGGAGCTTATCGATAACAACATCGTGCAGCAGTCGACTTCCAGTTTTACGTCGCCAATCGTAATGGTACCGAAAAAGGACGGAACAAGTAGGATGTGCATCGATTATAGCGTCTTGAATCCTACGGCTGTGAAGAAAAAATACCCTATGCCATATTAGATCTGAAATCGGGCTATTACCAAATTTCCGTTTCGGAAGAATCACGACACATTACTAAATAAGAAGGATGCGGATTTCCTATGGGGTGAGTCACAACAAAATGCATTTGCTATACTGAAGCAAAAGTTGGTGACCGCGCCGGTTTTGGCGATGTACAATCTGGAATACGAATATGAAGTTCACTGCGACGCTAGTTCTCTCGGGGTGGCTGGTATTTCGATGCAGCGTGATGACAACGGACAACTGCGAGCTGTTAGCTTTCTTAGTAGATGTACTAGTGATGCAGAAGCTAAGTATCATAGCTACGAGCTGGAAATTCTCGCTGTAGTGGACAGTTTGTTTTGGTTTCGCATGCACATGTTGGGAAAACCAGTTACGGTTATAACAGATTGTAAGGCAGTAGTAACACTGAAGAGTAGAAAAGAAGTTGTACCTAGAGTTGCACGATGGTTGTTACGTCTTCAGGAATTCGATATTCATTTTATCAACCTACCCGGAATAGCTATGTCTCATGCGGACTGCATGAGTCATAATCCAGTAGGTACAGAACAGATGGCTGAGGATCCAGATAAATGCAGCGTCTATGCTGTAGGTATCAGTCAAGAGAATTAGTTAACAGCTAAGAACGGCGAGACGAACGCGCAGAGGAGATATTGAAGTGTCTTAAAAAAGGTTCATCAATAACACCAGTAGAGCGACAAACGCATCACGACTACGAAATAAAATTTGATAAAGTACAGGCTAACCAGATCAGCACCTGATGAGGTGGGACATTTTGGTGTCAACAGGACTTTGGAGACTTTGAAAAAGCATTTTTTGTTCAGTACAATGCGGGACTTTGTCAAGAAGTACATTGCATCTTGTGTGGAGTGTTGCTATTCTAAAGGCAAGTCAGTACAGAGTGAATGGTTCCTGTACTATATCATACTGTGCATATGGATCACATGGGACCATTTGTGCGAAGTTCAGCTGGAAATGTTTATCTACTGGTCTGCATTGATGCATTCACAAAGCATGTCACTATGAAGGCAGTTAAATCAACTTGATTAAGTTCAGTTCTTCGATTAGATCAGTGGATTTTTTGGCCTGCCAGCAAGGGTGATAACTGACCATGGAACTGCTTTTACGTCTCATCGGTTTGAACATTTTTGTAAGAACAACATAATCGAACATATTACAAACGCTCCAGGCTCCCTATAGGCTAATGGACAGGTGCTGCGGTACAATACGATCGCTGCATGTCGGAATCTGTCGAGGGGAAGGATTGGGATAAAAAGCTTCGTCTCATCCAATGGACCCTGAATGGCACTCGCAACGGAACAACTAAGTTCAGCCCGCGTGAGCTTAGGACGATATTGTCAGCTGTTCGCTGCATTTCGGAATCTGTCGAGGGAAAGGATTGGGATAAAAAGCTTCATCTCATCCAATGGACCCTGAATGACACTCGCAACGTAACAACTAATTTCAGCCCGCATGAGCTTCTGATGGGATACTCTGCAAAAACAGTTATGAAGAATAAGCTGCTACATGCTTTCCATAATTGGCAAGATCAAAAAGACAGTCTGCCAATTCAAGATCTTAGGGACCTAGCAAAAGCAAATATCGAGTCATCGCAAGAGAAGCAGAAACTTCGTTTTGACAAGCGTCATAAGAGACATACGTTGTATAGATGTGGCGACATGGTACTCATCGAAATTGATGCCTCGATGGAAGACCCCTACTTGGTAATACAAACGTTGGGTAATGACGGATATATACTAGAGGATGTTCCTGGAGCTATGAGGACTCATCGAAAACTCATGTCTGTGTACGCTTCTGACTGCATGAAACCCTGGTTAAGCATGCCCGAGGGCGATGAAGGTGATGCAATAGTGCCAAGGTCGTCACAATGTCAGGATCGCTAAATGTAACGCCACAAACGTAACGAAGGGGAGCCTGTATCGTGTCGTAGAGAAAAGAGGTTAGAAATAAAGATTACGAAAAAAAGTGAAAAATTCTGTGTTTCCTTTCATATTATTTTCAGTGCGCAATATAAGTTTACGATATAGTGCAAACAAAACTTTTTGGAGCTTAATGTCAACAAATGCCAAACAATCCCCTCTTTCATCCGCGACGAGCATATTCCTTCCACTACCGAGGTACGGGATGTAGGAACAATTTGGACAAGGAATTGAATTTTGACTCAGGTATTGACTGCATTATAAATAAAGCTAACTCTGCACTTCGTTTTATCAAACGCTGGTCAACAAAATTTTCCAACCCCTACGTTTCAAGGTTTCTTTACATAACTTTTGTAAGGCCTCTTCTGGAATGTTGCAGCCAGTTTAATAAAAAAAAAAATCCACATTCAATGAATTGAATCAGTCCAACGCAGGTGGACCCGGGCCAATAATACCAATTTCAGTATTTGAATCCAAAGGAATACTAAGTGGATTCGAATCGCCCACACTAAAACATTTAAGAATATCGGTAATATATTTCTTTTGACTCATGGTAACTTCGCCGCTTCGTGTCTAACCAAATTCTATTCGTAAAAAGTAGCCCAATTTTCCCATATTCTTCATTTTAAAGTCAGATTTTAGTTTTTCTTGGAATATTTGATCCTATAATTATATCATCAACATATATTGCAATGATTATATTACTACCCTTTGGTAATGTATAAATACAGGGATCTGCTGCTAATGGTTTCATGTCCATTTTTAAAAGTAGCTCATTAAGCCTAATATACCACTGTTTCCCAGATTGCTTAGGTCCATATATGGCCTTTTGAATATAACATACCTTATTATTTCCAAGTCGTCTATCCATAAGTAAAGCATTCATTTCTGGTAGCTCCACATAGATTGTTTTTTCGATTTTTCCATCCAGGTAAGCGATTAAAACATCTTACTGATGCAAAATGCGCTCCCATACAGCAGCTAAAGCCATAAATAAGAGTATAGAACACTGCCGTGCTACTGGAACAAATGTTTCCTCAAAGTCGACACTCACACCAGAGCATCCTTTTCCCACTAATCGTGCTCTTCTTCTCCATATCTCTTCTTTAGAATTCGTCTTTGTTTGAAACACCCATCAGCATCCTATAACACTTTTCCCCTTTGGTATTATAATTATCTGCCAAGTCTTATTTGCATGAGCCAAAGTTTCTCATTCATTGCTAATTTCCAATCATTAATACTCCAGTCGTTTAATACCTCGTTGATATTTTGAGAACCTACCATCACAGCTGAAACTGCATCTTCAAAAATATCTAATTCCTCTGAGTCACCCGTTCCATCGACATCGATATAGTAAGGATTTCCTAATCTGTTGGCCCAATTGTTAGTTTTTGGCTTCAATCTTTTCTCATTCATATACCTTCTACCAGTTTACTGTTTCAACCATTGTCGCCACATTCATGCTTCTGTCCTCTTGTGCTCCTCGTGACTATATTGTTTCCACACTTTATATCCGACTTGTTCTTTAATCTTTTCTACATGGGATTTGTTTATTAATTTACTATCATTTGGCTTAAATAATATTTGCAGTTCATCATCATTTTGTTTTAAAAATACAACATCCCTACTTATTATTATTTTTCTGGTACCATATAGCTTATTATGTATGTTTTTGATGTTTCGCAATATCCTAAAAATGTATATGGCTTAGACCTAACATCAAATTTTTTTTTTACTCATATTTCTGGTTACTTAACATCCGAGTACTTAAAGATTATTAACATTTGGTCCAAAATGTGTAGGGAACTTTACCATTGACGCTACTGGATAAGCAGCTAATCCGAATGAATTTTGCACAGGGTATAGCTAGCTGCAAAACTGCAGCCACCATTAGACTTTGTTCTTATCGATCCACAAATGCCTGTGCGTCATTCATCTAATAGATTTGCACTTCTGCTACTGCCCTCTTTGGAAATGATTTCCTACTTAATTTCCCTCTCATGCAAATTTCACATTGTTCAAATCATCTCTCTATGTTAAAGCTCTAAATTTAGGCTCGTATCATTTCATACAAAGTTGTTACATTAAGATGACCAAATTTTGGTTGCAACTCTTGGAGTGAAAAGCAATTTGAAGTTTTACCCAGATTTGCAACATTAACTTTTTCGCTTATATAATACAGACCGGTTTTCTACTACTAATACTACTTCGTTTTCATAATTAAGAATGGCAGCACTTTTCTTAGAAAATAATACAATGAAACCTTTTTCCGCCACTTTTGATATTTAAATTTGTCATTTGATCTGGCACAAACAAAAAACTTTCGAGATTCACATTGATACCACATGAAGTACAGATCTTAACTCACATCTTTTTATTCCGATACACTGATTGCTAATATCAAGTCCGATTTCTCTGCATCCCAGATTTGAGCATCCAATATATTCTTCGCTTTTGTACCTGTTGGTTTTTTCTTCAATCCACAAACGTAGTCCCATGTATCGTTTCTAACCAACAATGCCTCCAAGTGTCGATATTTTCCCTTGTAAGTAGCTCAATTCTTACTAGTTGATAACTTGCAATGCCGCAAATATTATATTAACGTTAGATACACAACTTAGCAACATTTCTTAAAATGAAGATTCTGGTTTTCAAAGATTTCTTTTTCTCTGGGCCCATAACCCTGTTAGAGTAAAACGCAGTCTTCAATAGTTAAATACAGAATAACTGGTTATTCAATATCTGGAAATAGGATTACAAAATTGTAATAGATGAAGTAATTCAAAAGAATCTGTGCAAATGTAGTATTATACAATATAATACGAGTATTTGGCGTACCTTATCAGTAAGTATACTATACCATGATGATATTCGATATTCGATTCGGTGACATTCGGCGATGGTTGCATCAAAAATTACTTATTGCTGTTCTACGAGTTATTCTTCCAGCACATCTGACCATAAGCTTCAGAGTTTTTTTTTTGAAAATGTCATTGATGAAACTTTTTCATGTAGTTTCTTTTCGTACAAATTGGTAACATTGTCAAATATTTTTTTTCGAAGTGACTTTCTTTCCTTAAGAATTAAATCAAACAAGTTATATGATACTTCAACTCATCATTGTGCAAGCTGTTAGCTATTTAAGTTTCTCCTCATTTCGATTCATATAGTTAAAGTTGTCATAAAATGAACATATTTATTCGGCGACGCTGTAACTACAACGTCGGAAGTTGGAATAACGATGGTAGAGTCATCATTGTTTGCGTTTTAACGCACTAGGAAATTAGCAGGTATTGGTGCTTAATGAGGGGCTTTAATTTAGAGAACTAATTACCACTTTCGGAAAAGACCGATAGTACGTACTATTTTAAACACTTAATTTATCGACTGTATTGGGAAGATTAAGATCACTAAACTTATAATTACTAAGCTTCTGAATTTGCAAATCCTTAAAGCATATTTCTATGTAAACATTTTTCAGTAAATAGCTTAATCATTCCGGAATTTCGCGAAATTTCACCGTCATAAAGAATACAAATTGCACTTGAAACTCTAAAGTCAACCACATTCGCAGCACAGAAAACACTTTGCAACTTTTGTACATACAAGAGCTATACTATATAATCAGTTATTGAATAAAACTCAATATTACAGTATGAATTATAATCTTTTAAGAAAACAGTTATAAGAGAAAAACTGCATAGCGTAAAGGATACAGTAGTTGTCACACACAATGAAATTTTGACTTTAAACAATAAAAGCTTTTTTATTTCAAACGCTTTTTTAATATGGCATACCTACATTTATATATTGCTTAAGGAGTTTTCTTTTTACTAAAAATTTACTTTTTCGAGTTAATTGGTTGCAATTTGCAATTACATGGATTATAAAAAATGTCTCTCAAAAACTACAGTACGAGTAGTTTGCACCCCAGTACAGTAGTTGGCACTCTACGGAACTACAGTTGTTGGCACTCAAAAATAGTGACCGATTTATTTATATGCATTTAGTGTTCCTTTATTTGAGATTAATAAAACTAAAATACGATACTTTGATAAGTTATTATTTAAGGAATATAGAAAAGTATAAATCCATATATTTGAAAAGAAAAAAAAATGTTAATAAATTCAAAAAATTTAATTCAGTTAACAATTGTTTTTTTTTGTATTTAACAAGTAACTTGGAAACTTTTAAGGAACATAGCGAAAATGAATTTATTGCAAAATTATTTTTAATAAATATTTAGGCAAAGTCTTACAAGAATGCCTGCCGAAATAGTAACTTCAATCCACGCTTTACTTGTGAACGCAGTCTTATTCCCATTCTTCTTTGACTGACAGTTATTTAGATTCCTTTGGCTGTCTCTTTCGATCGAGCTGCCTTTCAGACATTAATTGTCATTTTGCTTTCAAAGTGAAAGGGAGTAAACTGCGGTAAGTTCGCCACAAAAATAAAATTGTAAAACTTAACCCGCATCTACATTTACAGAAATTAACGTACGAGTATTTATTGTTAAAATCGCATCCCTTTCAATCAATCCGAAACAATGTTAATATTGGGATAAGCGTGTAGTTTTTTTTTTCAAACACTTAATGCGGCACTTACTGCGGCAGTTGGAGCATTAATATACGAGTACCACAATTATCCGAGCTTGGTATTGCAGTCATAAGCTTCGTGCAAGAAAAACACATTTTTCCAGAAAAAAGAGAATTATTTCCAAGTTCTGCGGCACAAAGTTCATTAGAAAATAAATTTTTGATTTGATTACCTTCTCTCGGTTGGATTCGAAGGTTTTCATTATCTTGCCTGATCTCGTCAAAATCTCAACAAGGATCTTTTCTCCAGGACTTTCTTCTCTCAAGACTAGCGCACCAATCGTTACGGTGCTTGAAGCGGATGGTTTATTAGTTTTTGGTAACATTCGTTGATTTTTGTTTTCTTTAGTCTCCCAACCTCCCAAAAATACACGACAACTCTACATTCGCGCTAGCACATGATACAGGATCTAGTGCTCCAAACTTAAGTGAGGTATGCGGCTTAAGAAAGGCATTGAACTACCCCTCTCTTGGCATGTTGTCTTCTCCAAATGGATGTTCACTTTAATTTTGCTCTAGGAATTCTTTGACGACACTTAAAACATCTTCCTTTCGCTTTGGAAAACCTTTAATTTGACAAAGCTTTTCCAAATAAACAATTGTTATCTCCTTCTCTTTCGATAAAATTGGAGACGGGCCATGACCGGGTTTCTTAAAAGTGGCACCAACGTGAAACCGAATAGTTGATCTTAGTATGCCGTCAAATTTCGAAGCACTCTTCGAGCACTCGAAAGAGCTAGATGAAGCCGATCGTCATAGTAACTTTTCTTCCATTTTCGCATTTTCAAAAATCTGAAACAAATAACCGTCTTATAGTACAGTTGTTGGCACTGTCATTAGTTATAGGAAATGTAAAGAAACTCGATAATTGGGTTCCCCATGAACAAAAACTACGACGCCTGGAAATCTGCGCATCGCTTGCATTAAGAAATCAAACTGAATCATTTTTGCACCGGATAGTCGCCTGTGATGAAAAGGGGATACTGTATGATAATCATAAAAGATCTGGGCAGTGGTTGGATGCCAATGAAAAACCAAAATACACCTCCAAGCCCGATCTTTACCCAAAAAAGGTTATGGTGACAATTTGGTGAACATCTTCAATCAGCAGTATCGATATTCGTTATCTAATATTATGAGGAAATCGACATATTGCATGCCAAATTGACTGCAACCTGCGTGCTGCATTGCTAGACCCTATACATTTCAAGTAACGGTGCAACAAATGTTGCAGTTGGGATTTATACACCGTACTCTCCTAATATTTCCCTAACGGACTACCATCTTTTCCACAATCTGGATTCTTATTGCCAGCAGAAGGCCTTCCGGAACCGAGCAGAGGTCATAAAAGCCGTTGAAGATTTCAGTGCTTCAAAAAGTCAGCACTTCTATGAAAAAGGAATATTTGACCTTGTATCATGTTAGAAGAATGTCATAGATGCCAACGGATCCTATTTTGATTGAATAAAAATTTATGGAAAAACAATATTTGCTTTTAAATTTTCACTATAAAATCGGACATTTCATGTGATATAACCCAATATATATATATTTGTAATCAGAGAGTTGAGTTTTAAGATCTGAGAAAAAAATTGGGTGGTTGCATCAATTATTCCAAATTGGCATTGGCATATTTTGACTTCGTCTGGCAAGCTCTTAGTGACACCCAAAACGTCTTTGATAATAGTATTCATGTCGTAATATTCTCTGATTCATGAAAAATTTATACGGTTGCATTAATAATTCACAATGTGGAATTTTTACACACTTCCACCGCGTCTGACAGAGTCTCGGCTACACCTAAAACCTCTTGGTAACATGTATTTGTATATATTTGCCATTTTTGATATACAGTTACACCCTTTAGCTGCCAGACGGGCATATTCTAAATCTTTGGCATCAGAGCAACATTTTAAGCTAGGATGTATACGGTTGCCTATCACGTACAAAATTTACTGCGGGGTATTGGTCTAATAATAAAAATATTTTGTAGATGTGCATTGAGCGGATCCTCGAATTCCGGCCACTTGATGCGAAAGGATGGAAGGGTGAATATTGATAGCGTAATTCCACTTAGTTCTTCTATGCTGCCACCTCTGAGCTGGCCTGCTGCATCTTCTGAAGGAATGGCAGCTCTTAGAAACCCGTCCTCACCGCAAAAATACTGGACCTCCCGATATTCCCTGATGGGTTCTTGCAACATTGTCGCCTGGCCTTGAGACAAAACTGCGGAGTATCTTTCTAAAGCTTCGAGTTGCCTTACATAATAGGCCTTAGACGTCGCATTGCCTAGACTGATGCCCTTGCCTTATGAGTTCGGGAACTACTATCGGCTGAATTGATTTCAAAAGAGGTAGCATCTTCTTTGAATATTTGTTGTATAATACCACTATCTTCTCAAACTGACCATGTAGGCTCTTGAATTAGCCCCATTCTATATAAAGGGCATCTACCCTCTGTAAGTAGTGTTGACGGGAGGAAGCCAGCTGTGACCTCTAAATTTTTAGCAATATGTTCCCAGTTCTTAAGATTGTTTGTGATGCAATAGTTCTGGCGCGTGTTCGGTGTTGCATCTTAACGTGGACGTAATGTGCATATGATCTGATGAAAATGCCTCCTCGGACACGTGCTAGCCTTGCAAGATATTTTGTAGTAAAGGAGAAGCGGGAGTAACGTCTAAGTCATCCTCTTTTATGAAGTTTTTAAGTGTAGCTTCGTTACCCTTGTATAGTATTACTAGGTTTTTACTACAAAGAAATTCTTAATTCTTGATTTTTTTGTCTTTCATATGTATCACGGCTATTTTGTGCGTAGTTTCGCAACCGATTAAAAGGTGCACATACTTGTCTTCACAGCACTGGACAAGTTTCTGTACTGGTAAGGGAGCTACTTCATCAGTGTCTCCAGCAAAGTGCGACGATGCGCATACAAACCTTTGCAGTTCCTGGGCATTGTCGCAGGTCCTTAGTTGTGAAATCTGGAATGAGAGACAATTTTATTTGTTTCGAAATATATAGGGTTGCCCTCGGTTTTAATGACTTTTGTCTCTGGTTTTACTTTTTAAACCAAAAATATTGCCATTGTTTGCCCATGGCTCTTGGGTAAGTCCAATAGTGATATTTTCTTCACCACATTTCTGGCTAAAGGTGTCGGAGACACGCATAGCTGTGTTAAGGTTGGCCTGCAGCACGTTTAAGAGGGACGTCACTTCGTGTGTGCGAAATCAGGGTTTCATACTCTGTAAGGTTGTGGTCACCTCTTCATCGTACGGCGCCCTGTCGCGGATGACCATTTTGTCTATCTCTCTGACTTTTGTTGTAGTTTTTTCGGTTCTGGTCTGTGGAATTATTGGTTTTGGCCCGAGTGCCGTGTTGTAGCGTTCTTTTTGCTACTGCGGGAAAAGCTTCGTCCATTGCTGGTAGTACTGAGCTAACACTTGCCCTAGGTGGAACGTTACTCACCCTTCCACCAGATCCATCTGACGTCGTACTAGTCTTGTCTGAGTTTTTGATGATAATTTTGGTTTGACCAACACGGTACGAGACCAGAAACTTCAGACCTACAAACCTCTTCATAGCGCTTTCATTTTTTGCAAGAACCAGATGGGTCATATCCCTGTCGATCGGTCTTTGCAAAACTTTCCACATTCTTGTGTGTCCTTCTTTATTCTGGTCATTAAGAATTGCCAGTATTCTTTCATTGTCTATTTTGGTACTTTGTGAAAAGATGATGACATGTTGTATCGGAAGATTTTCCTTCCCGAAAAGCATCACTTTTATACCACATTTTCCCTTGAGTTTAGCGAAGTTGTTGTCCATCCACTTTGGAGTGGAAGCATCCGCACAAGCAATCAAAAGTCAAGCAGTCTTGAAAGCTGCACCACGGAAAGCTGGCTTTGTCTCCTCATCACGTAGTTCGATTGTAATATCCATGATTCCTTCCAATACCTGTACCATTTGCTACGATCGAGGTCAAGTGGTACAACTCCCAGGCTGACAGAGCTTGCTTTATTGCTATAGTGTTCCCAGAGCGAACTCGTTTCGGTGCGGATTGGAGAGTGGTGTAATTTGCGTGAGTTATGATGATCAGCCTGGCTGAGGCCCAGGATCTCCAAATAGCTAAGTCATGAATGGACTATCCGGATATCTGGCGACTTCCGGGTTAGCCTTATCTCTATACAGCGGATCTCTGTACAAGTGGACGTTCCTTTGAAAGCTACTGCTGGGGCTATTTATGAACAACTCCAAACAAAAAACAAAATCCGAAATTACCGGGCGGTAATTTGGTGACTGCACCCACTACCGGCAATGTTCTTGCAATGTCGAATAGAGGCACAGATATGGCAGGCCGTGGTGCACCTTTTAAAGACAAAGGAAACGACCCTAAATCCAAGTCTTCAAGTAGTGGCAAGACCGTCGCAAGACATGGTCCTACCACTTCCTTCACCCGTAAAAGCAGCAAGTCTGTGACATGCCATGGATTTTCTGCTGCTACCAAAACAGAGGCTCAGCTGCGTCAGCAAGTCCCTGGGAAGACGTTTTACGTGAGATGCCGAGCTGCAGTACGCGTTATCAAAACCTACTGATCTATTCCGGAGATTGAGGAAAATGCGGAAACTAACAAGAGAATTGTTAGTTCTTAGCGCTCGAGATCGTTGGAGGAAATCGTGCCGTTTCCTCCTGGCGTCCCAATGTCAAATGTCTGAGCTCTTTCAGAGAAGTACTTAAGGATGAGATTATTTCGCTTGCATCGACCAGTGATCTTTGGATCCCTATAAAAAAAACCATATGGGGTGTAGAAAAAGTTTGCTCAGGTGCTAGGCTCGAGGTCGTGGCTAAAGAGGATATCTCTAGAAGACCTAGAACCCGCTTCTGGATCCGAACCTGTTGTATTTTTCAATAATACGTGCTGTTTAATTGTACAAATTCTGTTTATTCTTATGGAGTCAAGCTACAAGAGCTAACAAAGATCGAGACCAGCATGATTACTTATGGAGTGCAACTAATGGAAGTTGCAATCGTATAACATTCGTGTGTATAAGAGTTCAGTGTTGCCAGGCTCAATAATACATCATCTCCCTTCTTTAAATTAATTCAAATTCGTTTATAACATTAACATTTTAGAAATAATAAATAATGATTTCAAAAGCAAAGCAAGCAATGTTTAGCCTGGATGGAATAAATCAGGTTTCTCAATGGCCCTACCATATTTGGTGGCATAAGGTGCAGCACCTCCCTGATGACACATACCGAGATCGGCATTGCTTTTATTGACTGACTCAGGAAACGCATTTCCATTATCAACCCTGGGCTTTGGTAAATTCTTGTCTGTTATGTTCAATTCCAGATTTTCAGAATCATCTGGAGCCCTTGAGTGCAATGAGTGCGTTTCAATCATCTTAAACTTGGGGCATGTTGTCACTTTCTTAAATGAAACGTATTCCGTCTGACGTATGATTCTGTTGTTCTCATTTCTTAGAATATATGACCGAGGCGTATCATGCTTTTCAACAATACGTGCCGGTTCCCATCTACCATTATTTCGATAAACCACATTTACACCTCTTTGTAATTCAAGTTCTTTTCGAGGTCGAGCCGGATTATTTTTCTTTATAATATTTTGTTGGTGTACTTCAATCTTGTGTGGTAAATTCATTGGTACTTTTGGATAAAGTTCTTCGCTTTTAATGGGGAACCTAATCTTGAACTTTCTATTCATCAACATTTCTGCTGGTGAATATTTCAATCCCGCGACAGGTGTTGATCTAACAATGCAGCCTCCAAACTTCCTTCACCCTTATTGAGTTTTTGTAAATAGATTTCGTTATATGGACTGCTTTTTGCGCTAATCCATTTGATTTTGGATACCGAGGACTACTGTAAATAAAGTCGAAGTTCGAATATTTAGCAAAATTTCCAACCAAATCTTTAAATGTTTTTCCATATCAACTGTAGAATCTTCGATTGAACTTCTAGATGAATGATCCGCTACATTAAGACATTTATTTATGTTAATTCAAGTTTGTATTTAGAAAGCCTAACTTTCATTCGCTGTAAGAGCGCCGAATGAACCTCACCTACATCTTTCTTTATGATTGCAACTAAAGGTTTATTGTCAGAATGCACCGTAAAATGGTAGCCATATACGAGTATATAGTTATTAAATTTCTAACAGGCGTATACCACAGCTAGTAACACCTTTTCAATTTGAGCATACCTTGTCTCAGTATCAGTCAAACTTTTCGAAGCAAATGCTACTGGTTTCTTATCCTGCAATAAATAACATCCCAGACCATTTTGAGAAGCACCGGTCTGGATGATTATTTCATTTTCATTTAATTACTTTTTTTTTTGAAAATTTAAAAAATTTGGTATGAAATCAATTCTTTCAATTTTGAAGTCGATTCAACGCGGCTTGGATCAGGACGAATAGTATCACCCGTAAAAATATGCCCTAAATATTTGACTTCTTTTACGCCGTGTTGGACTTTATGGAAACGGAAGTGAGAGCTGGAATACACGGACAAAATATGAATTTTGATTTCATTTTATATGCCTTCTTATTTGATTCAATTTAATAAATCTTAAATGCTAAACAAAAAGCGCTTACAAATTAGCTTAATTAACTTAAAATTATCTTATTCTAACTTATTGGACCTATGCAGACACGCTAAGTTAAGGCTAACAATTCAATTTTGCCTTTCGACGTACCGAACAGATATTTATTGATATTGTTTTTTTTTTTTACATCAAATATAGTTAAGACTAAGAAAATATATTTTTTAAATTTAAAAACATATTAAATTTACATTTTTTTTTAATTATAATATAAAAACTTATGACTAAAAATTAAGAACTACCTAAAATAAATCTTAATCTACTTAACCTACTTAAACTACGTTATTATATAAGTATTATTTCTTAGATTTCTTTTTTTGTTGTGGCGTGGATAACCATTTTTTTCAGAGAAAGTTACCCATCTCTGTTGTTTTTTTTTTGTTTAAAATTTTTCTTTTTATTTTTTTTATTATTATTTTTTTCTTTTTTTTTTCTTAAACCTACCTTAACCCTACCGACACCTATTTAAGCCGGTCATGTCTAGAGAAATAGGCAGACCTACTCCGCTACCTAACGAAGCTATCAAGTATTGGAGGAATTCGGCAATGGAGCTTCCCCTTCTTCTGCAAGCCACAAAAATTGTTGGTGCTGCCGAGCAACATCCCTAATGTCGCGACTCCCTACCGCCCTACTAAACCAGAAACGCTCCAAACTGCCGTGTGCGACGTCTCTGTCGTAGTCTAAGTAGAGGAACGCTTCTGGAGGAATAAAGCCGTCAAAGCGAATTCTCTCATGATACAAATAATTAGGGCAGTAAGCCCCGGAGATCAGGTTGTTCCTTCGAGTCAACTTAATAACGAATTTGTCCGCTCTTATTAGGTTCGCCCTATTGTACAAGACCTCATTAGGATAGAATTTTATGTACTCAGACTCTGGTGTTTTGTATAAGCGAAGACAAGCCCTAAGGCAAGCCTCCTCAAACACCCGAATCTTTTCCAAAAGACTTGCTCTCACGTTGAACCACACGGGACAACCAAATGTAAGCATAAGCCGAATAAGGGCAATGAAGCATATCACCTTTACCCTCGCATCGAGTTGCCTGCTATAAAACAGTCTCTTTGTAAGGGCAAAAGCACCTTTGGCTCTGGCCAGAGCAACATCTATATGTTTGTTAAAATACAGATATTAATCTAGCCAGATCCCATGGTATCTGACTACATTTCGACAAACAAGTGGCTGCCCGTGTCATCATTTGCCATGTTCTCGACACTGAACTGGGTGAAACCCGTGTTCTCGATTCGCCAGTTCATTATTTCATTTCGAAGGTAGAAATTGTGCACAAGGGCTCGAATTTCCAGGTCGTGGTTTGGACCAATGATGTCATTTGTCTTGTACACTTCCTGCAAAGTCGCTCCTATAGCCTCGACCTTTTCCTGTGGATCTTCGATCATAAAGAAGTGGTCATCATCAACAGCTTCATTTGGATCTGTGCCTGCTGTTGAGAGTATGCGTTCGTTGTCAGTCGTTCGGGCGGTTTTTAGACATGAAAGGTCGTCTTGATCTTTACTCCGAAAAATTTTATTTATTTGCGGGAACATATTCGGATTGCTGGTGTTTACAGCCCGAATTTTATTGTTCCCATACAAACTTACAGAAGGCCTGTAATTTTGTTTTATTAATGTTTGGAGGTTTTTGGTCGACGACTTTAATGTCAAGATCGCCGGGTTATGTCTGTCAGTAGACCTATTTATTTATTTATGTATTTATTAAAACAATTCATTGTACAAGTAAGATATAACCTTATGTTTAGTTGTAGCTAAGCTTATATTTCATTTAAAAAGTTTAGATACCAAGAGAGACAAAAAAATCAAATAAAGAAAGATAAAAGTAAAACTTAAAATAGAGTGCAGAAAAAGGAAGATAGAGGAAAGGAGAAAAACGAAATAAATAAAAGTTATAAAATTCCGTCAGTAAATTTGGGCATAGTATTCAAAAGCTTTTCTAGTAAAAGTAGTTGTGTTATTTGCTCGTCTAATATGCAAGGGTTGCTCATTCCAAAGATGAATCGCATGTATATAAAATTTTCGGCTTGTAATTAAATATTTAGACTGGGTGGAATTATTTTCATTCTTCTTAGATTAGTTGCGAACTTAATTTTTTCAAAAAGGTAATCCGGTTGTTTGGTTGTTATAATTTTGTGAAATAGTTTAATGGTTCTGTAGTTCATAAGAGCTAATACTGAACAACCTGTGATTTTATTGGTATATACGGAAATATTGTCAGACCTTTTTATATTAAAAATATATCTCGCGCAGCTATTGTATGCCACGATAAGTTTCCTTTTGGATAAGTAGTCTATGTCCGAATATATTTCACATCCATAAAGAAATAACGGTAAAAAGAACGATTTAACAAGTTTAAGTTTAACATTTGTGGGAAGATACTTTGTCGTGGGACTTAGACCACGTAGAGTACCATAAATGTTTGATATAACTTTATTTACGTGAAAATTCCAATTCAAGTTATTAGTAAAGTATATCCCAAGATTTTTTTATATTATCAACATACTCAACAGTTGTATCATTAAGAATTATTTGAGGGAATACTACTGTATTTTTGCTTCGGTTAATTATCATAGCTTTAGTTTTAGTTGGATTGAAACTAAGTCCATTATTTAAAGACCAAGTGTGAACTTCTTTTATCATTCGATCAATATTATTAAATCCTTGGTTTTTGGAAGACTCCGGGAATAACGAATATATTTGGACATCATCAGCATATATATGGTGTTCGCAGGTCGTGAAACACTTAGACATGTCGTTTATAAAGCATGAAAATAGCAAAGGTCCCAGGACAGAACCTTGAGGGACACCTGCAGAGACTTGTAGATGCGAAGAACATCTATTACCGACGCATAGATATTGGGACCGATCTGATAAATATGAACTCATTAAAGTGCAGATGGAGCTTTCAAAGAAAAATTACCTTTCCAGCTTTTTCAGTAATAACGAATAATTAACACTATCAAATGCCTTAGAAAAATCAAGAAATACTATAAGACCCATCATACTGCTGTCTAACCCGACTCGTAAGTCTTCGCATACGAGTACTTTGAGTATAGCTGTGGTACAGTTGTATTTGGCGCGGAAACCGGACTGAAGTTTCGTCATAATATTTCTTCTATTTAAAAATAATTTTATTTGGTTACTAATAATGGTTTCAAATACCTTACTTAAAAAAGGAAGAATCGCTATTGGTCTGTATTCGATATTATTAGAAGTTGATTGTTTTGGCAGTGGTAAAATTTTAGCAATTTGCCACCTATCGGGAAAAACTGACGTAGTTATGACCGAGTTAAATAAGTGGGTTATGTGAGAAAGTAGTACAGGTAAAAGAATTTTAATAAAAACTGGGAAAACATCATCCGAGCCAACAGCTTTGGATTTGATCTTGAGAATTGTTTGGCCAACACTTATCAACTGCGGAGAGTGAAAACATTACTTCTTGCTGATGGCCGGTGGTAGAAGGGACAGTCCGAAAATCAAGTGGATTGCAGTTGTTTTGAACAAACTTTCTGTTAAGCACATCCAGGTCGGTGTTATCAGGGATAGATTCGTTAGTAGACTTCAGTCCCATCTCCCGAACGTTCTTCCAAAATTTCGAGGTAGAATCGGCGGAGTTGAATTTGTTCTGGTAAAAAGACTTTTTCTTATTTCGAATCAGAAGGGTAACTGCGTTTCTTACTGTTGCGTATTCATTGTAAATAGCTGAACATTTGTATCTCCTCCACCTTGCGTAAAGAAGATTTCGTCTACTAATAAGACTGTGGACTTCTGATGTTAGCCAGGGAATGTTCATCTTTTTAGAAACTTTTTTCTTTATTGGTATAAGTTTGTGAAACAAATAACAAACAAAATTATAAAAATGTTCGAGTTGAATGTTAACATTACCTGTTGTATATATTAGTGTCCAATCCAAACTCCTACAATCACTAAGCAATACATTTAAATTAATGTTTGAAAAGTTCTTCACCTTGATTTACATTTACTGGAAATGCATTTACGTTCAAATATATCAAATCATGGTGTGAAAAAGCAGGTACAAGAAGTTGGTTGTAATGCAATATGGAGTCAGGATTAGACACAATAAATACATCTAAGAGCGAGGGCCGTCTGTTAGGCGCAAAATGAGTTGATTGTTCATAATTCGCAAAATGTAAATTAAAAGATTCCACCATATCAACAAATTGTTTATTTTTTCCTTTCAGGATATTTAAATTAAGGTCTCCGCAGAGTACAACTTTCGCATAAAGTGGAGACAATTCCTCTAACAAAACTCTTATATAAGAGCAGTTTGCTGTGTTTGGTGCCATGTATATACATCCAATCAATATTTTGTCACAAGTATGTGTGATTTCGACAAAAATGTACTCAATAAGTTCATTCGGCTTTGATTTTTTTACCAAATTAAATCCATGCTTTTTTTTAATGGAAATTGCTACTCACCCTCCTATCTTATTTTGTCTATCTGCACGTTTGGCTTGTGTGGTAATTATTAAGTTTAAAAAGGACAAAACTATCATTAAAAATTGAACACATTTCATCCATTTTGTTTTCTTAAGCTTTGAACATTTGAATGACATATACTGAAACCCTTCTTTTGTTTACATAAAACATTTAAAAATATTTTTGATACATCTTTGTTACTTCCCTGTGTTTGAAAATTATGAATCATGTTGGGTACAACAACAACGTACACAAGCGACAAACAACAACTACCATTATGACATTACTTACTTCTGGAATTAAATGAAATGAAACAGAAGAAAGCGGAGAAAGAAGGAAAGAGAAAAATAGAGTAAAAAGGAAAAGAATGACAGAAAAAGTGAAAAAAATTAAAAAAGAAAGAGTTAAAAGAGTTAAAGAGTACAAATCCATTTGGCAAATTTTTACAAAATAGATCTTATATGATAAATTAATAAGTATCTACATGCAAAATTACAGGGTCTCAGATTCTGTTGCTCCTACAGATTTTGGTGGGTGACATCTCGCGGATATAGCATTTAATATCCCCTCGTCGTGTATGCATATATGTTGTCCTAGTTTTTGTTCTCTAATGAAAACACATCCAGATCTGGTAGTGGCTGAGAAAATCTCTTTTCGCTGCTTCATGAGAACAGCTTGTCGAAAGAGAGAACGATTTCTGTTCGTTAGACTCTCGTTTAAGAAGATTGGTTTATTTGAGTCCAATGCCCTTTAGGACGTTGTTACGTTCTTCTGGCGAATTAAATTTTAATATAATAGGTGGATCATTTGTGTTGTCTCGATGCCGAGAACGAAAAACAGCTTTTAAAGATGGAGGCTTGCTTTCGATGACATGGCATTAGCAGTGGAAAATTGATTTTAAATTTTCTTCATGCAGCTGCGGAACTCCAAAAAGAATTGCATCAGCTGTCAGCTCTTATCTTTCAAGTGCGTCACATCTGTTTCTCAGATCTGTTATATTGTCATCAGGGAAGGTTGATTTTTTTATATGCAAATCTATGAGGGTTTTATCAATTTTTTCTTCATAGACTGCCCAGTTTTTCTCGATGCGTGTAATTTGGTCCGTTATGTCGCTGCGCAGGTTTTTAATTTCCTCCGAGAAACGATTGATAATAGCATCGGTATGTTTCTTTAAATGCTCTTCTTACTCCCCAAGAGTAAAAACCATTGTTTGAGTGGAGGGTAAATTCTTGGATGTTGTTGGTGTCCCATTCTGTCTCGACGTTCCACCTACTGAGATTACTGTTGCGTCTGAAGAGCTCAAGTGTTTCCTCGATGGGAGATTTACTGTATTACGAGTACCTTGGAAGTTGCTCATTTTCCCAGTATATATTTCCTTTAGTTGCAAATTAGGTGTTATGTTTATTTGTTTGTTATTATTTTATTTTTAAGAAAAAGCAAGGTTAATACACATATTAGGGGCAATCGACAAGAAAATTGAATAACGCACGGTTTTATAATATTTAACGACTTTTTAAGGCTCAAAAATAAATTAATTACGCCGGAGAAGGTTTTTAGTCTTGACAGCAGTTTACTTTTATATCGGTACAGTGCGTTTATAGTTGAATTGCGGAACAAGTCTTCGTTGTCACTGTATTGTCTTTTCTATTAGTTTCAGATACCTGTCAATCTCGTTTGACAGATTTCTGTTGGACGGTGGGTAGGGCGAATTCGAGGAGAGTGCTCTAGTAAGTGTCCTGGAGAAGTGTGTTCAACGCACTCTACTATAGTTGTGGGAATGCCTTTGAACATACTAATCCAATTCCACATTTTCGTTCGGAATGGTTATTTCGGTACTAAGACCGCAATAGTCACAGTCATACACAAAAGTTCGAAGACAGTTTACAGTTTGTTGGTTCGTACCTGTGAGTTGTATTCGTGTGTCAAACAACAGGAGATCAAAATAGGATCCGTGTCTAGGAAACGACGGACTATCCGACGCCTTTAGGCCGAGTCGATAAATAACACTGTGTTGACCCCACAATTGAATAGTAGGTTCACTCTAGTGTTTCGAATAAGTGTTTGGAGCTCTGTGATGAATAGGGTGGATTGAGTAGCCTTAGGTGCATAAACAGACACCATGTATAACCGCTTTCCACCACGGAGAGGGATATACATGATGCATGCTTCTAGCACATGAAACCTACGCACTGCACGACTGTATATTCTTTTAAAATGTATATTTTTTCTTACCAAGATTGCTACCCCTCCTCCGTGTATGGAGTTGGGTCGATTTCGTCCCATGATTTTATACCTTCTGTGCCTCATTTTGTGTCTTTTGGTTAGCTTAGTTTCGCTTACCAAAAGCACATCAGGGGCTTGGTCTTTAAGCAACTTAAACAGTATGGCTCTCCGCTCAATCCTAATCAGTGAATTAACATACACTGCAAGGACCTTCAGGGTTTGCCCCACCATGTACGTACCTATTATGACTGGAGGTGCGTAAGGCTCGGCAGCAGCGCGTATATTTGATCTACCCGCGTAGCTTGCTCGGTAATTTGACGTTGAAGCTGAGCCATCTGCCCCTGGATAGAGAGCAAGATAGCTAGCGTATCATTTTTCGGTTCCGGTGCTCTTGGCGCTGGAGCCTGAGAAGCAACCTTCGCCTGCTATACCGTATTTCCCCTACCTGCCGCCAATTTCGTAGGTAACTTGGGGAGTAACGGCTGGTGTTTGTGTTAGAACAGGTGGACGCTTTACGTCCACCTTTTGCTGCCGATCCAGATTTACTCTCTTTATGTACTGGAATTCGGGACAACCCCGATAGTTTGCGGTGTGTCCCGTGTTCTTAAATAAAACGCAAGAGAGTTGACTGTTTTCCGACGCTCCATCCCTTCTCAGAGCGCATTCTTCTTATTTGTGGTTCTTACCGCACTTGACACATCGAGGCTGCATTTCGCAGTTCGACGCGGCGTGCCCGAAACTTTGGCACCGAACACATTGTAAAATGTTTTCGTGCCTTTTTAATTTTTCCCAGTGTACAATCTGGTAGTCTAGGACTTTAGTACTCCTTAGACCATCCAGTTTGCTATCGGGACTTAGCTGAACCAGGAAGAACGGAAGCTTCCGTTTCTCCCTTTTGGCTCTGGCTGTGACGAACGGCCTAACACCCACGAATTTGAGACCGTCGCACTCTTTCTCTTTGAGCAGTGCGAGGAGCTCCTCCGGACTAGTAGACGGTTCTAACCCCAGCAGCATTGTTTGCAGCTTTTCACCTTTCGGTGTGAAGGAGAAGAACTCCGTCGTCGAACCCCTTAACAAGCTTTTTATTTTATTATAACGTTCCACTGTGTTACAGTGGATCGCATGCCTATCTACACGTACTCTTTTAATGAAAAAATTACAGCCTATGGCCGACTTACATATTTCTATTGTATCCTTGAGTTCCACTTTGTATGTGTTTATCGGTGGAACCCTTTGTTTCTGCTTCTGTTGTTGTTGCTGTAGTTGAGGTTGTTGTTTTCACTGTTGTTGTTTCGGCTGCTGCTGTTGTTGTTGTTGTTGTTTCTGCTGCTTATTCTGTAGCTGTTTGTGTTTCTGTTGTAGTTGTTTATCTTTTCGTGTTGATTCCTCTACAGGTTTTTGTATTTTTTGTTGTTTTGACGACTGTTTGTGAATATTTTGCTGTGGTGGGGCCACAATTGTATTTTGTTGCTGCTGAGGGCTCTGGATTAGATATTGTTTCTTCTTTTCCCCCTCCTTGCCACTTGTTTTGCTTTTATAGCAAACACTTTTTGTTGTAGCAGTCTGAGGCTACTGTTGAAGGCTTCGACGTCGTCTGACTCAGAAGCAGCTAGGGATGCGAAGCTGTTGTCTCCTCCCATGTAGTGGCCTTCCTCACCGTCTAAAATGTACGGGTATTCGTCATTCCCAGACTCCTGCCCCTTTAAGATTAATGCTGCCTTTGACGTAGTTGGCGCCACCTCCCTTGCTCCACTAGGCAGCATTTCTGCTGAAGCTGATAGGGAAGGGCGCTTTATTACATTCGGAGTTGGTCTCAGCTTTCTCCTCCTCATTGTTGTTACTTCTGGTGTTTTTGTTGTTGTTGTTGTCTTGTGGTCTGACTTAACGGTCTGATCTTAAGATGACAACATGCAACCTGAGGATCCCGCTGTTCGGATAGCGGACCGTTCCCTTCGACTCATCGCACTTTTGTGTTCATTTCATTGTGTTGTTTTTATTTAAAAATAAAAAAAAGACACTATATTTATTGAGGAAACCCACGACCCCAAGTTTGTCGGTTCACCACCACTCATTATTATTTTTTTTTAATTTTAAATGCATTTTTATTTTCTTTAATGCAGTGACTCTTACATGCTAGACAAAAAACGCTTAAAAATTAGCTTAATTAACTTAAAATTATCTTATTCTAACTAACTGGCCCTATGCGGACACTCTAAGTTAAACATGACTCTTAATCTACGACGTTCCGTACAGTTTTTTTTTTTTTTTTTCGTTACATTAATTTAAGACTAAAACTAAGAAAATAGATTTTATTAAGTTAAAAATTTAGTAAATGTACTTTTTTGTTCTAATTATTATAAAACTTAGAAACTAAATCTTATACACTACTTAAAATAAATCCTAAGCCTACTTAACCTACTTAATCTAACTTATAGTATAAGCATTATTTCTTTTTGGTGTGGCTTGGATTACCACTATTTTTTAGAAAAAGTTACCCATCTGTGTTTTTTTTTTTTTTTTTTTTTTTCAGTTTTTTTTTTTTTTTTTTTTAGTTTTCATAATTTTTACTCTTAAATCTACCTTAACCCTACCTACACCTATGTTAGCCGGCCACGGCTAAAAAAGATTATGCTGACCAACTCTGCTCCCCAATGGAGCTACCCTGCACTAGAGGAATTTGATGATGGAGCTTCCCCTTCTTCTGGAAGCCACCAAAATTGTTGGTGCTGCCGAGCAACATCCCTCATTTCGCGACTCCCTACCACCATACCAAACCGGAGACGCTCCGCACTGCCGTGTGCGACGTCTCTGTCGTAGTTGAAGCGCCTGTGCGCAGCTGTTCGAGCGACGTGGAAGATTAACGGCGCCGCTAATCTGCCCTGGATCAGACCTTTCATGTCTAAGTAGAGGAACGCTTCTGGAGGAATAAAGCCGTCAAAGCGAACTCTCTCGTGATACAAATAACTGGGGTAGTAAGCCCCAGAGATCAGGTTTTTCGACGAGGTAATTCCTCTTGCAATGTGCCTTCGAATCAACTTAATAACGAAATTGTCCGCTCTTATTAGGTTCGCCCTATTGTACAAGACCTCATTAGGATAGAATTTTATGTACTCAGACTCTGGTGTTCTGTATAAGCGAAGACAAGCCCTAAGGCAAGCCTCCTCAAACACCCGAATCTTTTCCAAAAGACTTGCTCTCATGTTGAACCACACGGGACAACCAAATGTAAACATAAGCCGAATAAGGACCAAATAGCAGATCACCTTTACCCTCGCATCGAGTTGCCTGCTATAAAACAATCTCTTTGTAAGGGCAAAAGCACATTTGGCTCTGGTCAGAGCAGCATCTATATGTTTGTTAAAATACAGATATTAATCTAGCCAGATCCCATGGTATCTGACTACATTTCGACAAACAAGTGGCTGCCCGTGTTGTGCAACGATCTGAAACTTTCTCCAATTCTTTCTGGTATCCGCAGAGGCAAAGGCGTCCTAAACAGAATGATTTCCGACTTCTGAATGTTGATCTTCAACTTCCAGTCGTCGCAATATTGTTTAATTTTATCGAAGTCATGTTGCAAAAAAATGTTTATAACCTCAATCTTTGGACCTGATATGTACGCTATTAAGTCGTCTGTGTACGCTATGGCATGGTGAAGTGAACCTATCAGATCACTTGTGTAAAAGTTGGAAAGGATTAGCGAATTAACCGCACCTTGTTGCAGACCGTTTTTAATGTTGAATGTACCAATAGAAGTCACATCGCCATTTTTCACGATGAACTGTTTATCTGAAAGCATATTGAAAAGAATATCCAGCAGTGGTCTACTAACGCCCAGTCTGTTCAACTTGTAGAAGAGTCCCTCTAACCATACGGTATCGAAGGCCTTCTCCAAGTCAATCAGGCAGGCACCCGTGCACTGTTTCTTGGCTTTTTTTCATTGGATATCAGAAACCAGTTTAGACGCGGCATGAATAACGTCATGCCCCGCCTTGAAACCGAATTGATTATCCGGAACTATATTTCTGTGCGCAACCCACTTAGTCAGGACTCTATTAATGACTTTTTCGAAAACCTTACTGATGTTTATAAGGAGACTGATCGACCGGAGATTCGCCGGATTGGAGGTGTCTTTATCCCTTTTGGGGAAGGGATGTACCACCGCAGTTTTCTCATGCGCTGGATAATGTGCATTATTCATTGCATTGTTAAACAGGGTGGTATAAATGTTCACCGCTTCTAGTGGAAGATGTCGATTTCTTACTTCTTATTGTGCCGAAGATCGTTTGAAGCTCTTAATTCGAAATGAATGGGGGTTGTTCCCTTTCATTGGCGATGACATTATTTGCTATGTTCTCGTCACTGAACTGGGTGAAACCCGTGTTCTCGGTTCGCCGGTTCATTATTTCATTTCGAAGGTAGAAATTGTGCACAAGGACTCGATTTTCTAGGTCGTGGTTCGGACCAATGATGTCATTTGTCTTGTACACTTCCTGCAAAATCGCTCCTATAGCCTCGACCTTCTCCTGCGGATCTCCGATCTATGCCTGCTGTTGAAAGTATGCGTTCAATGTCTGTCGTCCGGGCGATTTTAAGACATGAAAGGGCTTCTTGATATTTTCTCCGAAATATTTTATTTATTTGCGGGAACATATTCGGGTTGCTGGTGTTTACAGTCCGAATTTTATTGTTCCAATACAAACAGAAGAACCGAAGAACAGAAGACCTGTAATTTTCTTTTATTTATGTTTGGAGGTTTTTGATCGACGACTTTAATGCCATTATCTCCGGGTTGTGTCTGTCAGTAAACTGTCTGTACAAGGTCTTCAGTCTTGAGAGTTGTCTACTTTTATGTCGGTGAAGTGCGTCAGTAGTTGCGTTGCGGAATAAGTCTTCGTTGTCAGTGTGTTGATACCGAGGTATCGTTTTGTCCATAGTCCGTTTGATTGTCTCGTCCATTAGTTTTAGATACTTGTCAATCTCCTCGTTTGACAGATTTCTGTTGGACGATGGGTAGAGCGAATCCGAGGAGAGTGCTCTAGTCAGTGTCCAACGCACTCTACTATAGTTGTAGGAATGCCTTTGAACATACTCATCCAATTCCACATTTTCGTTCGGAACGGTAATTTCGGTACTAAGACCGCAATAGTCACTGTCATACACAAAAGTTCGAAGACAGTTTGCAGTTTGTTGGTTCGTACCTGTCAGTTGTATTCGTGTGTCGAACAACAGGAGATCCAAATAGGATCCGTGTCTAGGAAACGACGGACTATCCGTCGCCTACACATCACAATGTGTACCCACCAATTGAATAGCAGGTTCCCTCTAGTGTTTAGTGTATTATTTCCCCAATTGCTATGTTTGGCGTTGAAATCTCTGCCGATAATGAAGTAGTTTTCCTCCAATTCCAGTCTCAGAAATCGAAAAAGGTCACGAGCCCTGAGATGAATAGGGTAGATTGAGTAGCCTTAGATGCATAAACTGACACCATGTATAACCGCTTTCCACTACGGAGAGGGATATACATGATGCATGCTTCTAGCACCTGAAATCTACGTACTACACGACTGTATATTCTTTCAAAACGTATAGCTTTTCTTACGAAGATTGCAACGCCTCCTCCTTGTATCGAATTGGGTCGATTTCTTCGCATGATTTTTTACTTTCTGTACCTCATTTTATGTCTTTTGGTTAGCTTAGTTTCGCTTACCAAAAGCACATCAGGGGCTTGGTCTTTAAGCAACTTAAGCAGTGTGGCTCTTCGCTCAATCCTAATCAGTGAATTAACATTCACTGCAAGGACCTTCAGGGTTTGCTCCGCCATGAACGTACCCATTACGATTGAAGGTGCGTTAGGCTTGGAAGCATCACTTATATTTGATCTACCCGCGTAGCCTGCTCGGTAATTTGACGTTGCAACTGAGCCATCTGCCCCTAGATAGAGAACAAGATAGCTAGAATGTCATTTTTCGGTTCCGGTGCTCTAGGCACTGGGGCCTGAGAAGCAACCTTCGCTTGCTGTGCCGTTTTTCCCCTACCTGCCGCCATTTGGGCTTGGTAACCTGGAGAGTAACGGCTGGTGTTTGTGGTAGAACAGGTGGACGCTTAACTTCCACCTTTTGTTGTCGAGCCAGATTTAATCCTTTTATGTATTGGAACTTGGGACAACCCCGATAGTTTTCGGTGTGTCCCGTGTTCTTACATAAAACACAAGAGAGTTGGCTTTTTTCTGACGCTCCATCCCTACCTAGAGCGCATTCTTCAGACTTGTGGTTCTTACCGCACTTAACGGATAGAGGCTGCATTTCGCAGTTCGACGCGGCGTGTCCGAACCTTTGGCACCGAACACATTGTAAAATGTTTTCGTGCCTTTTTACTTTTTCCCAGTGAACAATCTGGTAGTTTAGGACTTTAATATTCCTTAGAACATTCATTTTGCTATCGGGACTTAGCTGAACCAGGAGGACCGGTTTTGGTATTTCAGTTGAGATTGAAAGAGAAGGGCGCTTTAAAAGGTTCGGGGTTGGCTTAAGCTTCCTCCTCCTTTTTGTTCTTATTTCTAATATTGCTGCTGCTGTTGTTATTGTTGGTTTCTGGTGGGCTGGTTTAACGGCCTCAACATCAGATGACATCGTGGCACCTCCTGATCTCTCTATTGGCATAGCGGACCGCTCACTGCCACTCATCGTTCGATTCAATATTCCGCACCAGAAGCCGAAACACGTCTGTTCTCCGCGGAGATCAATGAACGGTTCACCACCACTTCCACTGGGCCACCGAAGCACTTGCCAGAATAGTATTTGTTTATTCTTTACTTAACTTGTCTTTTTTTTTTATTCACTTAGAGAAAAGCCGAATCACATAATAATACCACGAAGGTCTATGAACGACTGACAAAATATGAATATATCAATTGCTATGGGTAAGAGTCCTAGTGTAT
The DNA here is from genome assembly GCA_928272305.1 of Volucella inflata. Taxonomy (NCBI): domain Eukaryota; kingdom Metazoa; phylum Arthropoda; class Insecta; order Diptera; family Syrphidae; genus Volucella; species Volucella inflata. Next base: position 112,520,570 of record OV743716.1, on the reverse strand, counting down.
TTCAAGCGAAATACACGCCATTCAAGAACGCGCCAACCTTACCTACAACTCTAGTATCAAAGACGCAAACATCTATATATTCACGGAAAGTCAGAATGCTAAAAGTGCCCTTACCTCGCATTTCAATGACACCAAATCTGTCATGTACTCCTTTAAAAGCTTCCAAAAACTAAGCTCAAAGAATAAGACCAAACTATTGTGGGTGCCACCTCCGATAACGGATTCAGGCTAGTCAACTTTGAGGCGGACGAAATACTGTTGTAGCTAGCACCCGGTTCCCCCATCTCGATATTCACAAGGGACTTGAAGAACTCTTGATCAATCAACCAGAGTGAACTCATTGCGATCGTCACAAGACACTTGTCTAATGTTATGGATGTCCGAACGTTCTGAGGTGTCTACATCGACTAGGACCATTAACGTGTCGTAGTCAAGGTACGGTTTTTGATATCCCGAACAACGACAAGAAAAGGTAATATTGTAAGGAATCTCGACGTCAGACGGCGACAATCGCAAGAGATCACCAAATCCTTTTCCGATCGAGTCTCCCTTAATCTTTTGAGAGGTCCCTTGCCGACAGCATTAAGCATCAAAAACCAATGGCAACACTACCAAGAAGCCATCAGAGATGCCGCTACTGATGTGCTGGGTTTTATTCGACCACCACAACGAAACCTGGTTTGATGTAAAAATTAAGAGATGCTATTCAGGGAATGAGATTCTGAAGTTTCACCAAAATGTAAAAAACACATGCCACGGACACGAACCGAAGCATGTAGGGACAAACAGGGGAACATCGTAGTATAGTCGCAATCGATGCTGAGGATTTGGAAAGACCATTTTTGTAAACGGCGATGACTAACCAAATATCGCTGTCAGGTAAAATTTGCCTTCAACGTAGACGATGTAGACCAACAATTCCGTCCACCTGACCTGAATGAAATGAAGATAGCACTATCTAAGCTGAAATCCAACAAAGCTACTGGAGCGTTCGACCTGATTGCCGAGCTCTTTAAAGCGGCAGAGGATGACTTAGTAAGGAGCATTCACCAACTCATCTCTAAATTATGGCCGGAAGAAAGTACGCCCGATGAATGAAACCTCAGCATTGTTTGTCCGATCCTCAAGAAAGGACACCCTCTGAACTGCACCAGCTACAGAGGCATCAGTCTTCTAAACATCGCATACAAGATCTTATCTGCCGTTTGTGTGAACGCCTGAAGCCGTTTCTCAACAGCCTGATAGGTCCATATCAGTGCGGCTTTGGGACAGAAAAATCCACCATCGACCAAATATTCACACTACATCAGATCTTGGAGAAAACCCACTAAGTTCAGATAGAAACACACCACCTATTTATCGATTTTAAGGCCGCGTATGACAACATCTATAGAGACTAACTATACGGGTCAATGTCTAGTTTTGGCATTCTTGCCAAACTCGTCCATCTGTGCAGGATGACGATGGAGAATACACACTGCCTCATCAAGGTCGGTAGAGATCTCATCGAGACCTTTGAAGACGATGCGCTGTCGTTCGGTTTCTTCAACATCATACTTAAGAAAATAGTGCAAAGCTCACGCACAAACACAGGTGACTCAATCTTCTAAAAGTCTGTCCTATAACTCACATACGCCAACATAATCGGAAGAAGAATCGAGATGTCAGTGGCGCTTTTGTAGGGTTTAGCGGTCAACAAGGGCAAAACAAAGCATATGATGTCAAGCAAAAGGACAGTCAACACCAACATCTCGGACAGGACATCATCTTCTATAGGCATACCTTTGAGATATGTTATCAAACCTGGCAGTACCACCATTAACACAGCCAACTTGTCACAAGTAACAAAATCGAACTGGTAAAAATAGCGGGAGATCCCATTTTAGATGTTGAGTTTGCCACGTGAAGACATAGAGAGAAGAAAAAGAGAATTTTAGTTTTTTAATTTAATTTTTTGAGAATCTTTAAACTATAAAACAATAAACGCTTTATTTTCAAAGGTGCTCCTTATATTTTTTCATCCGCAGTAACATCTAAAATGTGCGTTCTAAACCTGATCCTGCTGATAACAGCTATCGCCGTCGACCGTGGATCCTTTTCGGATAATATTCATCGAAGTCTTGCAAAGAATTTATAGCGGTAAAATTTAATTTTAAGATCATCTACCGTATTGAAACCACGAGCATCCAACAATACAATCAAATTTTTTCTCCTGCTCCACGTGGAGCTAACAAGTCACACTTCTACGTCGGAATGACCACACGTGCAACAACTTCCGCCAGTACCACATCATTCTCCTGGATAAGACAATCTTTACGATCAATCATCTTCAACAAGTAAACTTGGTTGGAAATAGCCAGACAAACTTTGAGAATCCATCAAACATACGAGTAGCCAAGATGTATTTGTATTTCTTGGACGGTGCATTGGACCCAAATGATCGATATGCAACGTATATAGCGCCGTGTCCTCTTTATCGATATAGTGCAAGAGGGATAAATTTTCAGAGGAATCCAGTTAGCCCGAGGAAAGAAACAAATAAATTTTTTGATGAAATCATGCCCCATCAGGGCATCGTATTCGTAGTCCATTTTGCAGCTGGGTACAACCAAGAATTTTTAATCGGTATGCAACTGGTCAACTGTAACACTCACGATGGAAAAACCGATCGATTTGACTGTTGTATTGCCCGCAACGTTGACGTGCCATTGAGTACTTTGACATTGTCCATCTTTTTGAGAACACATTCTTTTACAATCCGAACCAGTATCGACCAACAGTTCACAATAACACCGTTTACAAGTATCGCCTTTATACGACTACGATCACCAACTATGCGCACTTTTTGAACTTTCTTTGGACAATGCCGTGAAATGTTTATTTTGACTACAGTTATTTTTCTCGTGTTCTTCTTTGAGCGTTTTAAAAGACTTGCACCGATGCATAACACACTTGTACTCATCACTAATTTGTAAGCCGTCAACTATATAGCGTAACACGGCTTCTTCCTCTACGCTACCAACCATTGCTATTTTTTTCATGTATAGCATATATAGTACTTGCGAAATGTGTCGTTGTTTTTTTTTCCGTTCCCGCAGCTGCCGGTGGATATCCTGTTGAGGTTACACTGAAACTCATCAACCGCTCACAGACTCCGATTCTAGAAATAATTTTGCAGCGGCACACATTCTACGAGTACCTCTGGGTTGCACATATTTTTACTTCTCTGTGAGTTCATATCCAAAGGCGTTTTTGTCAACGTTTTTTGACTGGCCATCAAAATCACAAGCAATTTTTTTTAAATTATCATCAAAAATTTTTGTTTGGGTTTTTCTCTGTTCCACGATTTTTTCTTTCAAAGTAAATAACATTATCGGCTGCTGCATTTGCGTTTCAATAGTATCTATTTTACCCACTACGCTACTCTGTTCTGCTTCTACAGTTAACTTCGCGGGCGACATTGTGGTTGATGTTTACCGATCGGTTTCACTATTTTGGGGTTCCCTCTCCTTTTTTTTCGCCTTCTGTTCAGACTCACTGCTTCCTTTTTCCATCGGCGACTGTCTCGTTTTTCTCATTTGTATCTTGCACATACGTTATGTACACAAGATACTATGTAAGCCCTTTTGACAGGAGCACCTGTTTGACATAACGGTGCTGTTTTATGTGAGGTTCTTTCTCTACACTTCGGCGTTGGTGCTGTTTGTTTTACCACTTACTCGGAAAATTTGTTGTCTGCGTAGACTGGGACTGGTTGAGTGTCATAAAGTTTGTGGAACTACCTGTTTCGATCTGCGACGCCAACTGATTTGTCTACAACCGATAAGAGAAAAAAAAAAAACAAGAACTACTATCCTTGTGAGTTGACAGGCGTGTGTGTATATGTGACAAACGACCCGTTAGGGTAGCTCTTTGCCGTGCCTGTAGTTCATAGTCTTATGTATATATCGAGGCTAACCGTCATAACAGCACTGAATTTCCAGATAACGCTCAAATGTCCAGCCAAATAGGTAAAGACCAAATCTTACCTAATAAAAAATTTGCCAAATCTGAGTTGTTAAAATGTAATGTTCTCAGAGTGTGTGGGTGAAGATGACACACCTTTGTAGCAGCAGAAGGGCACGCTTGCGGTTGAACGGCATTCGTCCATCGGTGGGGTGGGATCTTGCTGCTCTGGTCTGGAACATACAGATTTAACGTGCCATAGGTAACAACATAATTAAACAAAAATGTAAAACAAAGTATTACTATGTTGGCTAAGTATTTGTATTTGTATTTGTATTTGTATTTAGATTTAAATTACATTAATACTACAAGATAGGATATCTTTTAAAAGCACAGTTTTCCAGACGTTACAGATTATACGATATATTAACAACTAAGATACATTTTGAGAATAATTAAGATAATATACAAAATAAAATAAAAGGGATAAATAAAGAGAGATGAAAGTAAATAAATAAATAAGTAAAAATTATGTTTTACTCGTAATTATTACATTAAATAAGAAGAAAAGTCATGTCTAAGTTAGGATGCGGTTATCGGAAAGATGAAGGAAAAGCTTTTTCTGAAAGACGGCATAAGAGTTGATTACCTGCAATTCATGTGGAAGATAATTCCAGGCGCGAATTGCAGATACAAAAAAGGATCGCTCTCCAATGCAATGTGTGAATGAAGGTATTATTAGTTTTTTACCTCTATTAGATTGTGCAAAATGAAGGATTTCAAAAAGATAACTAGGAGATTTAGTTTGTATAATTTTAAATAGTTTTAATATGTTGCGGAAGTTTAAATACAGATTAAGATTCAGACCGTAAATTGAGGATGTAAAAGTGGATACACTACTGGACCTAGGAATATTATAAATAAAACGGATACAGTCATTAAACGCAACCTTAAGTCTATTCTTACAAACAGAGTCAAGACAAGGGAACACAGAACAATTAAACAAAACGTAAGGCATTATAAGCTTTTTAACTAATCTTGTTTTTACGAGGTGATGCAAGTAGTTCGTCGAGTATCGCAATCGGCGGAGTCCACTATAAACTTTTTTCAGGGTGTCTTTTATAGCACCACAACATGTAAGTGAAGAGTTAATATGGATACCAAGGTATTTAACAGAATTTACAACTTTAACGAGGCTGCCATCAAGGACAACAGGTGAAAAATCATTTGAACAAAAGTCATTATTTGAAAAAACAATGCAAACTGTCTTGTCGGGGTTCAACTTCAATTTGTTAGCTTTTGACCAGTTGGATATGTTATCAAGATCTTCATTCACTCTAGCAACACAGTCCTCTATAAGACCAATAGGACGCGAAAAATATATAATCACATCATCAGAACAGAAGTGGTCCCAGAACAGACCCTTGCGGAACGCCTTCGTGAATGATTTTAGAGTTTGAGTGGCCAAGCTCTGTGGGGACCGACTGTTCTCTTCCCCTTAGATAACAGCTTAGTAGCTTTGTGGAGGAGTCTGAAAAATTAAAACTATTTTTAACCTTTGTTAGTAATAAAGAGTGATCAATACAGTCGAAGGCTTTGGAAAAGTCTAGAAGAACTGCTATACAGATATCGTTACGATCTAAAGGAGATCGAATATCAGTAGTCACTTTAAGAACAGCAGATTCACAACTGTGTTTGCTTCGAAAACCGGATTGCCATTTCGAGAGCTTATTACTATCATCCAGGAATTTCTGTAATTGGAGAGATAAAACCTTTTCAAAAGCTTTTGACAAAAAACACAAAATACTAATTGGTCTGTAGTCGGCAGGACATTTTGGACTAGTCTTTTTGGGTATAGGAATAATTTTAGCTATTTTCCAACTATCTGGGAACTGGGAGCTGTATATACCGTAATTAAAGATATGATGTATGTAGCAAATAACATGAGGTAGTATAAGCTTACGAAATCGAGGTGATATACCATCAGGTCCTGTGGCATTAGATTTAACAGAGTTAATTGCTTTGAATACATCGAATTCAGTAATACACTGAAAACCGAAATTAGGACACAAAGCAGGAGAACACAGATCTAGGTTAAGAGGAGTTTCAGAGAAAAAAACGCACTCATTTCATTCGGGGATAATGAACACATGGATATTTTATTAACAGTCACTACACCCAGACCTTTCAGATTCTTACACAGTTGCTTAGACCCTAATTTAGGATCAAGTTTCTTTAAAAAATAAGACCTTTTAGAGTTACGGATACGAGTTGTAACTTCGTTGCGTACAATACAGTATTGTTGTCTATTTTCCAGTGTAGGATTTCGTTTGAATTTCTTAAAAATACGCTCACGCTCAGTAATCTTACGTTGAATTTCGTTACTATACCACGGACAAGAACAAGACCTAACACGCTTAGTAACAACTGGAACAAAATTATTATTGAAAAAATTGTATAATAGACTTGGAAGACTCATACACAAATTTTATTTTAAAACAGTTTTTCGCATAAATACACACACCACCACCCACCCTTTTTTTACGGTCATTTCTAAACAAAACAAAATTAGGAATTTTCACCATTTCTGACAGTATATCACAGTTAAGCCAAGATTCAGAAACCATTAAAATGGCAATCTTAGAAGTACTAAATAATTTGTGCAAGACTGTATATTTAGATCTCACACTTTCAGCATTTATATGATAAATATTGATACCCTGATTCGATTCACAGATTACATTGAGAACGGTCCTTATATTATCAGGATGATTCAAACTCATAAAATGAGGATGTATATATATAGTACATACCGCCTTTAGATAGCAACAGGAACGAAAACAGCATCATAAATAGACATGAAGGAAAGCTTGCGTCAAAAGCATAACAATTAATTTTAAGAAGGTTTAGACGAATAGTTATTGATACACATTTACAGGATACTAAATTAACAAGAGAATCATCGAATGGAGTAACGTCTGAAATAAGTAACAAAAATCGTATTACAAAAAGTGACAAAAAACGATTTACAAAAATGACAATGGCAACTCTGACAGCTGATTCATTTTCGCCAAAAGTTCACAGCAGCAAAAAAGTTTCAGCAGCACATCCAGCGGCATCTCCAAGAGCAGAACTACCTTCAGCATCAGCAACGGTTGAAATGTTGGTGTTAGAGAGCGGGAGAGTGGCCGCAGTACAGGTGATAGACATAAGAGCAGGAATGTCACAAACTGCGACTGATTTGTCCCCCGCACCTTTTTTCACAAACACTCTTCCATTGCGTGTATACGCAGAATGAAGTTGATTATACGAAGTACGAAACTATAAACCGGAACCGAGACTCATTGCCGTGTTTTAGATGTTGTAACACTCAGAGGAGCCCTCCCACAGCAACTGACTCCGTCATTTGCACCGTGACTATTCCTTTCCTAAATTTCTTTTGAAAAAATCCCAATCTTTCAATCTCAAACACTTTTCTACATGAAGCTTTCAACGATTGCAAGAAGTTTAGCACATCAATTTATTGTGGGCTACCATTAAAGAAGAACTATAAAAGATATATTGGCCAGATTAATAGCTGGTGATAGTTTATTTCAATTCATTACTTGGATATAAATTGAATCCATGTGAATAAGGCAAGAAAGTAGTAGTGTAGTTGTATATGTTTATGTAAAATTAAAATTATTATAGGTTAAGTATATGTACGTTATGTTAGGTAGGTAAATGCAAATCGTAAGAAAAAAATTGTTATATGAAATGTAAAAAAAAAAACAAATATATGTTGTATATACTCGTATATGTACTTAGTAATAGTAAGTAAGAAAAACAAAAATAAAAAAGGTTTCATTAGTGCATAAGATAAGCCAATGAAAAGCATTATACAATGAATTGATAGTTATGTATGGATGCACTCAAGTTTTATATACAGGTCGATGAAATTTGTGCACACAGTTTAGGAGCCTACGGATGTTGATTTTCTTTAAATAAAAATTGTCACTTTTCTTTGGCTTTTAACAGTTACCATTTTTTTTGGTATTAGATAAGATATTTACTAGTTAGATCATAATCTAGGATGACTTTTTTTCACTTTTATATGCCATACATCGTGTAACTAGAGCTATTATAGTTAGGAGATTACTGGTGGTCCCTTAGGTAAAGGAGGTACATGACTAACTTCATGAAAATATTAGTCCTATGGCCTTGATAACCATCCAGTGCAATAAGTATAAAGGGTGTTATTATTTTTAAGTATCTTTATGTATTTTATTTTTGGTATTTTGGTTTTATTTGTTGATTTAGTTTGAAAGTAGATTCAATTTTGGTTTTTGGTGACAACATGCTCACATATGTACATACATACAAGTAGTATAGTTAGGCCGGTTCAAGCTCATAACAACAACAATAAGCATGGGGAATGGTATTGAGTTATTATTTTTTTTTTTTGTAATTTACGCGTGCCTCAAGGGGCTTATGATACTCTTATACTGTTGCCAGGGCGCGGGCGGAACGATAGAAGGAGGAGAAAGGAAAATCATTGTTGTGATGTAGTCGTTTGAAACTCAGATAAATTTGGTTTCGATATTGACTCTCCGGGGATGGGAGTCCGAATAGGACGGAGAGATTTTCTTCACTCGGAATGATTCAGGTTGTAAATTTTAACGGTTGTTTTGTGCTTGAAACTCTACAACAGCTAAATCTATATGTCAGTGTTATGCCTTCATACGCAGATTTTTCTGACTGAGTTCCAATTACACAATGAAAAACTTGTCTTGAGTAGGATTCGAACCTTGACCCTCCGAGTGAGATGCGATGGTTAATACCACTACACCACGGTCACCCCATGTCAAGTTTTTGATAGTTGAAAACGAGGAATACGGACGACGACGACGAATGTGTGTGAGCGATGAAGGGTTGAGGGGTGAAAAGGAGATCCCCCATTGTTCTTTATCAACAATAGCATTTAAGAATAACTAAAAAAACAATTTCTAAGACATAAATCAAATATTTCCTGATATTATTTTTGAATAGGACCAAGTAACTTTTATCTTATGAACCACATTGAATTTCAAATTTTATTCGTAGGGTTTGTTTACTTTTAATTTTTGTGTTATCAAAACTATGAGATTAAATTTAGGGATACTTGAAAATTTCTTTGACCAAATTTTTGCGGTTATTGTTATTTGAATAAGATCAAGGAATTTTTTATTCTCAACCACATTGAATTTGAAATGTTGTTAGTAGGGTTTGTTTACTTTTAATTTTTGTATTATTAAAACTATGAGGCTGAATTTTGGGATACTTGAAAATTTTAAATGTTTTAAGTATCGTGAATATGAATCCAAAAGAATTTTGATTAATGGTGAAATTGAACATGTGACAGCTTATGACACAGAATTAAGTTTGGTTTGATGTAGAATCAATGGAGAAAATATTCAATAGTTCTCACAGAATACCAACAAATTTGCAAACCAATGATGGTAAAGAATTTTTTAATAAAAAATTTTCGAATTTAACTAAATTGTATAAAATTAACCACTATTCCTCGTACAGCGATATAAAAGCATCAATAACTGAACGATTTAATCGAACACTTAAGGAAAGGATATGGTCATTGTCAATTATAAATGGATTCTCATTATAAAAAATTTATTAAATACCTATAATCTATGTATAGAGAACGATAAAAATGAGGCCAATTGATGTCAATAAGGGAATTTTAAAAGATTTATTATCTTCGGTCTACAATAACATTAAGATCGCTCCAAGAGGAAAATATAAAGTTGGTGATAAAGTTCGAATAAATAAATTTAAAAATGCTTTTGAGAAAGGTTATACACCCAATTGGACAACTGAAATATTCATCATAAGAAAAGTGAATATCCCTAGCCCTGTAACATATCAGTTCTCTCTGGTTTGTCGTGGGGTGCGCATCTCATTGAAACTTACACTACTTTAAAAAAAAGTATAAAATGAATTGCTCCGTGTGTTCACAAAAGATTGATCGCAATTGTTCGGCAAAAATTGATTGCAATGATTGCAAGCACTTCTTTCACTATTCATGTGCTAAAATCAACGAGCAAGATGCAGAATACATGAAAGCAAGTGGCAATCCTTTCCGTTGCGACAAGTGTGGGGTGCTCAGACGGCGCTCTTTACATCTACCCGTTAGTGATTTACCGAAACAAAACTTCAAAAGTGCGCAAGCAAATAAAAATCCATCTGATAAATCCAACGTTAAACCTACAGCCACTGGATCGTCCTTGCTCCTAGTAGAAAACGAAAACCAATATACTCTACAGATGATCTAAACGAAGCTCACAAATCTGGAAGAAACAAACAATCGTTTTTAACAACAGTTGAACGAATTGCGAACGGAAAACTTGGAGCTTAAAAAGAGAGTGAATAACTTGGAGAGCAAATTGAACTGGCAATAACAGCAACTTCTAAGCAATAACATTGATATTGCGGGAATGCCAAATGTCAATGATGAAAATGCATTTAGTCAGGCAAAGCTACTTTTCAACAAATATTTATCCATTGATGTCCCTGAATGTGAGATCGATAGATGCTTTGTTAAAAAAAATTCAAACCAAATCATCGAAATTTGAAACGATCATCTGTGTAAGATTTTCTAATCTTACCACTAAACAACAAATTATGAGCGCAAAGAGGACCTACAAAAAAAATTTTAACACACAAGTGATCGGTTGTATCGGCGACAGCAGCAGCAGCAACCCCTACAACAACAATAGCAGTAGCAGTATTAGCAAAGGTTTCGGATTCACTCACTCACTCACTCACCAAGTACACACAGGCTCTCTACATGAAGGCAAAAGAGATAGCAAAGGAGAAAGGGGTTAAATATGTATGGTACAAAGCTAATCAAATTCTTGTGAGAAAGGTTGAGGGAGGAAAAGTTATTTCAATTAAATCATTTAATGACCTTGAACTTATTTAGTGCTTTATTTTTCTTTTAATTTATTAATATGATAGATGAACATTGTTTAAGAGAAAATTTTTCATTCCCTTGTCCTATTACTTCCAACTGTGATAATGTTTTTACCAATAGTTCCTATTGTAATAACAAACTTTTTGTTGTGCACCAGAATGTCAGAAGTTTGAGAGAAAACTTCGCAGAACTTGTTACTCATCTTGATTCTTTTAGTTGCATCCCAGATATTATTGTTGTTTCTGAAATTTGGATATATAGCTTTGAAACAAAAGATTATGTTATTCCCGAATTCACTTTTTATCCTAACACGAATCAAAATTACGCAGCAGGTGGTGTCGGGTGTTTTGTAAAAGATGAATATGTGATTCTGGGTGTTCAATGTATCAATTTTTTACCTGCAGATATCTTAAAAGTCTCGGTTAAAATTAACCACGAAGTGTTTGTTTTTGTATGTGTGTACAGACTACATATGTTTAATGTTGTTATGTTCATAAAAGAGTTTTCTGATCTAATGGAAAAGGAACAATCTAAAAATTTAATTATAATTGGGGACTTTAACATTGACATCTTTAATAGTTGTGAAACTGTTTCGAGTTATTTAGCTCTTTTGGCATCACATGGCCTAGCTTGTTTCATTAATGAGCCTTCTAGGTCTGCATCTGGTACATGTTTAGATCATATCTATCGACGATTCAGTAATGTCTCTTCGATTAATTGTGAGAAATGTGTACTTGATCTTATGTTAACTGACCACTCCATGATAGGACTCATAGTTAATTACTCTAGAAGCAATATTTCCAAAAATCCTTAGTCCCCTAGCAAGGTTATGAAAATTAACTTGAGTAACTTAAAAACCAGTCTGTTGTGTGAGACGTGGGATGATGTTTATTTATGTAGTGATGCTTCAACCTCTTTTACTGTCTTCTCGAATATCCTAAATAGGTAGATTGTAAGTTGTTCATCTTCCTTGTCTGCTAAAAAGGAGGCAAAAAAGCTTAAACCTTGGATCTCAAGGTTCTTGGTGAAAAAAGTGAATAACAAAAACAAGCTTACTATCAAATGCCAAAGGCACCCTAGTAATATGAGCTTAAAAAGTAAATATAAAAAATTGTGCGCTGTAATAAAAAAAATGATTTCTTGCTGTCGTGATACATATTTTCGTAATCGATTGAATTCAGCTAAAGGAAATTTGAAAAATAAATGTCAAATAGTGAACAGTATTCTCAATAATTCTTCGTCTCCCAAAAAACCTACTGTTATACGTGTCGATGGGCGCGAGGTTTTCGATAAACTTGTCATTGCTAATACATTTAACAGCTATTTCACTAACATAGCTTTCAACTTACAACCTAGTCCAGTACAACCGATTTGTTCTTTATGTTCGTCCTGTAATAGTAATGCTGAACCAGTTCAAAGAAACAGCTTTGTATATAATGCCGTAACTCCTCTTGAGGTGTTAAAAGTTATTGGCACTTTAAAAAATTCGAATCCATGCGGTGCTGATGGCATTTCGAACCTGGTCGTTAAAATTGCATGTTTCTTAGTTGACGTATTAGCAGATGTCTTTAATCGTTGTGCCTTGAAATGTGCAGATGTGATTCCTCTGTTTAAAAAAGGATCTGCTGTAGAGTTGTGTAACTACAGGCCTATCTCACTTCTTCCAGTCTTCAGTAAAATCTTTGAAAAACTTATAAAAAATAGTGTAGTGAGCTTTTTAAATAGAATTGAGTTCTTTAACCCAGTTCAATTTGGATTTCAAAAAGGTAAATCAACTGAGGATGCACTTTTACAGATTTGTGCTCATATAATGTCTAACGTTGATGCGAAAAGATGTACAGCGGGTTTATTTATTGGCATTTCTAAAGCCTTCGATATGGTCAACCACAATTATTTGTTGAAGAAACTAGAAAAAGCAGGTTTTCGTGGTTTTATTCTTAATTGGTTTAGGTCGTATCTGGAAAATAGGTCGCAGAGAGTAAAGATTGACGAGATTAGGACCGAATATAGGTTCGCAAATTTGGGCGTACCTCAAGGCTCCGTTCTAGGTCCTATTTTGTTTTTAATTTATATTAATTCGCTTTTTGCTCTTAATTTTAAAGGAAGACCTACTGCTTTCGCTGTCGATATAGGTTTTGCCTATGGCTTGAGTAGTCCTTTGGACTTGGTCTCCGACATTAATTGGGATCTCGACCTATTAAGACACCAAGCATAAGCTCCAAAACAAAACTTATGTTTTTTAATTTGTCTTCTACACACAACCTTGAAGCGAATGTGTACTTCCATGCACCTGAATGTGATAGATACAAACTATTTGTTTGCAACTGTACGTCCGCTATTCCTACTTTTTGTAGTAGTTTCAGTTGTTGTGAAAAATGTTTTTTAATTGAGAAAGTAGACGATTTTAAGTACCTGGGGCTCACAATAGACTCTAGAATGAGTTTTTCTGCGCACGCTGAAATATTGAGGAATTATTTTCGTCTCACGCTTAGGCATTTCTTCTATTTGCGCAATATCTGCTCTACGACGCTTTTAAAAACTATTTACTATGGAATTGTTTAATCTAAGCTCCAATACGGAATTTCTTGTTGGGGAGGTATGTTTCGGAACAAAATTAACCCCCTGTTAATTTTGCAGAAATACATCATAAGAAAAATTTGCCGTAAGCCTAGAAGATATCCCAGTTTTCCACTGTTCTGTGATCTAAAAATTCTTCCAGTTCGTCACCTTTATTGCTTTAAAGTATTGAAGACCTTCTTCATGAAATCTGGTAATCGAAATTTTCAATTAATTTCAATTTATAACTTACGTGGAAACTCGTCTTATATGTTATCTGTACCCATATTTCATACTACTGCCTTTCGTAATTTCTATTCGGTTTCGCCGTATTGCTTGTTTAACAAACTTCCTCAATATCTGGAATATTTCTAAAACTATTTTCTCTGACATTCTGGTATAATCGAAGTTATTTATAAATTATTTGCATTTTGTGTCTTCTTTTTTATGTTATTTATTCAAACATTGCTTTCTTTATTTATTTATTTTTCTTATGTTATTTCATGAAGCCTCTACTTTTATTTGTTCAATATTCGGTTTCTATTAATTTTTGTTCTTTTTTGTAACTAAATTTTGAATTTTGTAAATTGTTCTTAATGGGTCACCCCACCCAAAAAAATTTTTATTTTTGTTTTGTAATTCCAACAGCCTCTTGAAGTGGCATTCAAAACTATTGTCTATACGTCTTGTATCCAAAATACTGAATGTCATTAAATGTTTCTTATTCTACTCGTATATATTTAGCGTCCTTTTAATATTTTAAACGTGTATGTAAGCAATATGTATTAATAAGAAATAAAATATATATCTATCTATATTTACTAAGTGATTTTCAAGGCAAACCAATTCAAGGTAGTTTCTACGAAATGGAATTACAGAAAACTAACTACCCCAATGTATTCCTAATGGAAAAAGTATTAGAAACTAATCACAATCAAGTATAGGTTAAATGGTTGGGATTTTCAAGTGAACACAATTCTTGGATTAAAAAATCGCAGTTAATGTAAAACAAAAAAAAGTTTGTCTATTAATTTTATTTAATTTAATAAAGATATTTGTTGACATTTTTTTTTTTTTGATAATATTTTATTCATAATACAAGTTCAATCATTTGTCTTCGTTTAACTTATTATATTTTATTGATTCTTTTCCTTAGACTCTGAAGCTGCACTTCCTTTTAGGTTCTGAATTTAGTTTAAATGGATTGCTTGTTAAAGCATATTTTAGTTTCTCTTAAAAACTATCCTTGAAACTTATATCTTTTTTTGTTTGTCTCCGATCAATTTTACTGACTGATGATGAAGAAGATAACTGTTAGTAAATCTTAATCTTTAAATACTCAAAATTTGTTTATTGAAGCATTGCATTATTTCATCATGTGCACCAATATATTTATGTGTGTGTGTATGTGTATGACTCAATTATATGAAAACTTGCTTTGTTGGCAAAGATTTGAAGACCAAGGATAATTGTTAAAATGACACCCGTGAAATAATGTAGTATTGTTCACATTTACGAATATTTTAAGCAAATAAATACTGTTGAAACTGGGGCCGGGTGCGTGTAAAATACTTATTTTGAGTATTCCAAATCCTTGATTAACTAAAATCTTTATTTCAGATAACACTTTAATTCAAAACTTAATATAATAATCGGGCAATTACTATTGTGCCTGAGCACCGCCCGTTGTTTCACAAGTTTAAAAGAAAAAGAAAAATGAAACTAATATGAATGTCAAACTAACTTATGTAAGTGTTGCCGATCGTGGTGCTACTGGCAGTGTTGCCAAATGTATCGCAACATTCCCCCCTTCGTAAATCTTCGGCGTTATCTGCTGTAATATTTACCCTTCTCACGTCCAGTCTAGCCAGCTTAACCACCGGTGACGTCACAAACCCATTTGCTGTTTTTACAATTGCACTTCGAGCTTCTCCATCTCTTGGCTGATGTAGATCAAAGACCGTTCCTTTTGACCAGGTGTTTCTCTTGCTATTTTCTTCTTCAATAATCACCACGTCGCCTAGTTTTAGTGCTTCCAACGGTGGGTGAAAATATTTACTGCGCCTCGTTATGCAAGATAAATACTCACGCACCCAACGCTACCAAAACTGGTTCGCCAATTGGTTGGATAGAGTCCAATTTCTACGCAGAGTCAACCCCGAGCCGTCCTCACTACCTCGTTCTCGGATTCCATTTGAGCTTCCCACAATGAAGTGGTTCGGAGTCAGTGCTTCACTCTCAGGTGAGTATAACGGAACGTATGTTAATGGTCGGGAGTTTAGAATGTGCTCGATACCGGCTAAAGTTGCCCTCTAAACGTCTTCTCGCAAATTTGTCTCGTGCAGGATATCCATTAATATCGATTTCACTGAGCGCATCATCCTCTCCCAGTCTCCTCCCATATGGGGGGTGGCTGGGGGAATGAATGACCATTCGACCGCAGGATATTTTTGTCCTGGCTCTTGGTAGGATATCTTCTCCAGTTCGTCAACCAAGGAACGATTTGCACCTCGAAAATTTGTGCCATTGTCCGACAGGATCCTTTTCGTAACGCCCCGACGACTGACAAACTGCTTAAGCACAAGCAAAAACGCTTCTGTTGACAAAGATGGTATAAGTTCTAAGTGTACAGCACGGGTAGTAAGGCAGGTTAATAGTTCACCCCATCGCTTTTCTCGTCGACGTCCAATTAGTATGTTCGTGGGTCCGAAATAATCCAATCCCGTGTAAGTAAATGGCTGTGTAAACGGAGTCAGTCGTTCCAGAGGCAGGTCACCCATGCTTGGAGCGACAGGTTGAGCTCGATGATTGCGGCACCATTGACAGTTCTTGGAGATAGATCTGACCAAAACCCGAAGATCTGTGATATAAAAGCGTTATCGTATTTCATTTACCACAATTTCGTTGTGATGATGGTGAAATTTGCGATGGTAAAAATCCGTGATTAGTCGTGTGACTTGATACTTACGTGGCATAATAATTGGGCGCTTTACACACATCGGCAAGCTTGTCGTCAGATCTAAGCGACCTCTTACTCTAAGTAGGCCTAATTGATCCAAATACGGAGAGCATTTAAAGATTAAACTTTTACGGCTTACCGCTGTCTGTGAACGAAGATTCTTTAATTCCTCTGAGAATGCTTCTTCTTGACACGCTCGAATGATGATTGCCTCAGCTACGTCATATTCCCGCATATTAACTAACTCATTTATGAATTGTGACTTCGGTGTTGATCTAGTAAGCATCTGTAGAAACTTTACCACATATCGTTGAGCATTGTGCAACTTCTCCCATCTGCTAAAGCGACTTGGATCAGCTACAATAACAGTGAAGTCTGTGGTTTGGACAGTTTCTATTTCAAAGCAAAAAACGGCTTCAGCTTCTGATTTGACCTCATCGTCCAGAACAGTTTCTGGCCATTCACTTTCTGACGAGACAAAGAATTTGGGTCAGCAAAACCAGCGTATGTTTCGTCCATTTGGTTCCATCATCAGCCACGTTAAGGACTGGGGCATCCACCTCCATTCTTTGACGTTTGAGCCTTCCAAAATATTACCAATCCTTAGCGCGACGGACTTTTTAAAACTCCTTGCATCAGATCTAATCCAAAACAGGACATTTCTGGAACCAGTCCAAAAGGTACGGCTTTTAATTTTTTTTGACACTTCTGTTTCAATAAATTTGGCTAGCCGCAGTCCCAAGATAGCAGCCATCAGCTCCAGCCTTGAAATCGATACAGGCTTTAAAAAAGCAACTCGAGTTTTCGATGCAATTAACGAACAGCAAACCCTTCCGCTGGTTTCAGCACGTAAATAAGCTCAGCTGCATATGCGTTGGTGCTTGCATCTACAAAGATGTGTGATTGCAGATTATTACTAATACTTACAAGTGGATAACAGCGTGGAAGTTGAATTGTGCTGATGAGTACAATTTTCGAATCCATTCCAACCAATCCTCATGATCTGCATCTCGTATTGGTTCATCCCAGGTGACACCTGAACGCCAAATATTTTGTAAAATGATCTCGGCATGAATGACATAAAAACCCAATAGCCCTAGTGGATCAAATAAAGACATAACGACTCTCAGGATTTGACGATTACTTGGAGAAGTTTTTTCATCCAAAACTGATTTGTCGAATTTCTGGACAAAGGTAAGTTCATCAGTACCAGGACGCCACCACAGACCTAGGACTTTCTCATTACCAGCCTTAAACTCCTCTATTCCTTTGTCATTCTGTTTAGTTGAACCAGTTAAAGTTTCCAGGACTGTTCTCGAATTAGATGACTAATTCCTCATTTCGAAACCACCTTCACAATGAATACGCCTCACCGCACCAGCTAGTACTACCATCTCATTCTCATTTTCCACACTTTGTAGCCAGTCATCGACGTAAGTATTTTGGATTATAGCACTAACTGCCTTAGGATGGACCTCTGCCCATTTATTCGCATTTCTATTCTTGATGTATTTTGCCAACGTGGGAGAACACAATGCTCCAAAAGTCATAGCCCTCATCAGGAAAACGTCAGGCTCCTTGACAGAATCATCGTTACGCCACAAAAACGTCCGAGCAGCTTGATCTTCTTGGCAGACACGAATTTGGTGAAACATCTCTCGTATATCACCGAAGATTGCCACAGATCTCTCTCTGAAACGAAGAAGTATGCCCACTAAAGATTCTAGAAGATCCGGTCCTTTCATCAAAACTGTATTTAGCGAGATGTCATGTACTTTGGTCGCAGCATCCCAAACAAGCCTCGTTTTGTTCTTATTTGCATTTGTCACGGTGAATATAGGATATACCACGACTATGTAGCCCTTGTCTTCGTAGCTTCTGATGGTTTCGGTCAAAAAGGCCTTCAATTTTGGATCGCGTTTCATTTTAGCTTCAAGGCACTCAAGTCTACGTTTCGCCATTGCAAAAGAATTCGGTAAGCCAACAGAATCATATCTCCATCTATTATACGCAGCGCTCTCTCATCATCTTTGCATTGCTTAGCAGAGGACGTTTCTTGGACACCAACAGCAGCAGACGCTATGGTACCGCACTTGAGTCGTTACTTTTTTCGTAGACAGCCCATCCTAATCTGCTCCTGCTAGCAATCAGATCATAACGATCTGCTTCTCGAGTCTCCAAAGGCAAACCAATTTTTGCGTTATCCAGGCCAATTATGATTCGGGGTTGAACATCCTTGTATGGGCGAATAGGGAGTTCCTGCAAATGACGTTGTTTCTGTAGCACTGTTGCATCAGGTGACTGCCGTGGTAAATCCAAATTTGATATGGTGCGCACATTTCGTAGATTAAATCGTGGTGCATTGGCTTCACGTGATGAAATGTCTAGGCTTACCACCTTAGAATCTGACTCATTGTGAGTAATTTTGCCAGTCCATTTTAAGCATAATTCTATCGACGGACCTATGAGACCCAACTCTGAAGTGATGCTTTTTTCCATAAGGGTACACGCAGATCCTTCATCGACGAGTGCGTACATATCCAATGTCTTGCCAAAGCCAAACAGCCTCACAGGAATGTACCGAAACATAGTCTTTTGATTCTTGAAATGGAAGAGTATAGAAGGATCCGGTGCTGTGTTTTTGGCTTGATTATCTTCCGACTGGCTACCTCCGACTTGGCTAATCTGACGGCGATATTGTTCCTGGGTATAACTATGTAATAAGAAATTATGAGGCATTTTACAGTTGTCTACTCCGTCCTACGTTGCACCGCCTCAGCGAGTGTTTTTTGAAGAAACAGAGGCAGAGATTTTTGTAAGGTACAAACTGCCATCGTTCCTGGGTAGAAAGATTGCGAAACTAGTTGCAGTCCGATATACGATGAGCTTGATGGCATTTTGCACAAACCACTTGATGTGATAAGGAGTTCTGATTTTACTCTATTACTTCATGGACCAGAATTCTGTGCTTCGGTTGTCTTCTGGGACTCTTCATTTCGTTGTTGTTAGTAGTAGCCCATGGTAGGAATGATTGGCACAGGTTGCAAGAGCAAAGAGCAACCTATCAAATTTTTCCATATCAATATGAGGTAAAGACAGCTGTTGTCTTTGCTACAGTGAGTTTAAGCTCACTGGCTAGTTTGCCCACTAATTCGGCTAGCAACACCGGGCCGTTGAGATAGTCCACAACACCTACAGCTGAAATGGTAGCACAATAATTTTGCACAGAAAATGCGAAATAGATAAGAGATTCCAACTTATCTGGTTTTACAGCTGGCTCCTGTCTTAGCTTGCGCTGCATTGACTCGTAGATGACATCAGTGCGACCAAAAAGCATTCTAAATGTTTCTATTGCAGAGGAGACATTTTTGAAGACGTAGCAAATTTCCCGGTCGGTGAATCCGCATTGTTCGGTTGATTTCGAATAGTTCGTAATGAAAAGAAGCCATTCTTCAGGTTTGCCGGAAAAACTGGGTAATTCCTTAGTTATCACTTGACGTGCAAAAATTTGTGATTGTGATAAACAAATATCAGGTGCAGCGGTACTGATGTATGGGAAAGCTGGGTTAGTATACGATGGACCTCCGGCAAAATATGATTGCGTAGATAAAACAGTTATTGGAGATGGTATTCCAAAATTGACATGTTCGTTACAGAATGTAGAATGCCGATAGCCGCAACATCCAGCGGTTGCTGTGGGCAAATACACACTTCCCGCATGTGCTGTTCCAACGATGTTTCTGTAGACATGAGCTCCTCTGGACAAAAAGAAATTCGATACCTGTTGAGCGGTATGTGTTATTGGTCTACAAACGGGAACTGTGGTGGGAACAGCATGCCTGCATGTAGTATAGTTGTGCCAGGTAGCATTTATTCCGGGTGCATGTCCCGATGTGATTTGTGGCTGAGCAGACTCAAATGCTATCCGATTCATGTCGATGGTATTGTCCAGCATGGTGGAGTGTAGTATGTTTCTCGCCGTGCCTTCTTGGAGTTGATTCTGCGCAGATGGGATAGCATAAGGTGGAAGGGTAACAAGTTGTTACAATACAATATTCAAGAAGACAGTGTTGATTATTCCTCAAAAATTTTAAAATCTTATCAAATATTAACGAAGTATTGTGAGCAGACATGTTTTCAGTCTCATTTCCAAATAAGGACTAAACTATTTTAAATCGTTGGGGACTTGATTCTATCATTACTTTCTACATTTAGGAAGTTTTCGTTTATGCTTTCTAGAAGTTGTCAAAAACTTTAAGAAAATATTTTCTAAATTCGTTTAACAAATTAAGTGTATTAAGATTTTGTTCATCGGTATATGATTGTAATGTTTTATTATTTCTTCTAATTTTTCATCAATTACTTGAAGATATCTTTTAGTTAAATCATCTTCGTTTTTATCAACATACTTTTTTGTTGCTGCAGCATGAGGTTCCCGAATATTTTTCAAAGTCCTATGTTCTCCATCAAAATAGCCATTAATGTGCAACTTTAATGACTTATTAGTTTCCATATCAAGGTTTTCCTTGAATGCATTACAATTGCTATCGATATATTGTTGAAGAACTGAAATAGTCCTTGAGGTCCTGATGCTGTTGTCTGGTTAATAAATGATATTTGATTCACGCAATTCTTCGATAATTGAATTTATTTCATTTTGATGATTATTGTTTTCAGCTTCTTGCGAAAAAATTCAAAGTTTTAGTCTATCTGCGAGTTTATAAGCATTGTCCCAGTAAACATAACCGATAGGCTTTTCAGAGTATGTCATATTGTATAATTGTATGATTTCCTAATTTTATCTTTTGTGTGTTGTTGTTGTTTATGAAGTAAAGGTTAAATAATACGTTTATATTTATATCCCTTATTACCTTTGACTTGGGAGCTGTGATTCTTCAAATATGCTTTTTTTTTAGCAATTTATTAAGATAAACATCTAAGTTATTCTTATCATAAAGACCATTAGTCCCCGGGAACGTTTCATTATCAATGATGCAATTTTTTTCATCATCCACTGTAAAACTCAAATCACCTAATTTTTCCGAATTTGATTTAATATCAAAATACGGACTATAAATGTTTTTTTCCTTTTAGATCTAATTGCGATGTTTGCTTCAAAGGAGTACTTTGATTTAGACTGTGTATCTGAAATCTGAAAATCTAAATGTTTTAACTAAAACTACTTTAAAGGCTGCCAGAAGAGTTATTAAAATAAAACTCCAAGAAAAATATAATCATTCCTAGAATAATATCATTACCAAAAGTTGATGGTATCTTACCATTATTAGCAATCTTTGCTGGACTAGCAGCATTAGGTGCACTAGCTAGTGCAAGTGCTGGTGTGGTTAAAGCAGTTAATGATTCAAAAATTGCTATTAAACAATTAGAAGAAAACAAACGTCACAATCCAGCTATGGAAGCAATAAAAATCAAAGAAGGCAACGAACTTTACATGCAACCACATAAAAATGAGCTCGGACTTGCCTTAAAATCAAAAAATTACTAAGCTTACTACCTAATCATCCCGAACTTTCGAGATGTTTTTATGAGAGATGCATTACCAAAAAGAGCCCTTAAAAAAGAATGTGGTATTATAAATTTAGATGATGAGAGTGGATCAGGGACTCATTGGGTAGCCTATGTTAAACATAAAACTGTGTCAAAATATTTTGATAGTTTTGGTAATTTAGGACCTCCTATTGAAATTGTTAGGAAAAAATATTAATTATAATTATATTGTAATAGCTATCAAAAGTTTGACACATTCATTTGCGGACATCTATGTTTTATGTTTTTAATCGAACAAAATATAAAAGATGAAAGCAATTTCAATTTCAACAGCAATGTCGTTAATACTTACACTAAACGGAAATCAGTTTACTTTAACTTCAGAATACTTTCCTCCAATTACTAGGTGGGGTGAAAAGTAACCTCCTTGACTGCCATAATGCGCTGCTACTGCAAAAAAGGTTATGGTGCCTTGAAGTCCATTCATATTTAGGCAGACATGTCAAATTTCAGTGCAATAATGTCTTTAGTTTTGTTTTGACAACTGATTGTTGTTGACGTGTTTGGCATCATGTTGAGCATTGACAAAAACGATTTTAGTTCTCTCGTAAAACATTATTTTTTGAGAGGTAAAACGGCGAAGGAAACAAAAGAAAAGTTGGATAAATATTATGGGGCTAATGCTCTGTCAGATTACACCGTCAAATATTGGTTTCGAGAGTTTCGTGGTGGCCGCAACTCCACTACCGATCAAGTCTGCAGCGGCAGGCCCTATGATGCGGTTATGGAGGACAATGTCAAAAAAATACATGAAATGGTATTGGCTGACCGGAAAGTGAAGGCGCGCGAACTAGCAGATACCACAAGGATTAGTACTGAGCGCACATGTCATATTTTGGGCAATATGCAAAATATATGAAAAAGTTATCCTGCCGCTAGGTGCCGCGCATGCTCACTTCTGACCAAAGACACGAACGCGAGAGCACTTCGAAAGAGTGTTTGGACTTGCTGATGCGGAATCGGGCTGACTTTTGGCGTCGATTGGTAACTGTTGATGAAACCTGGATCTATTATTACACACCAGAGAACAGAATTAGTGCCCGGCAATGGACTGAAGCCGGCACGAATGCTCTGAAGCGGCCGAGGGAGACTCAATGGTTCGTAAAGATTAGGGCGTCGGTTTTCTGGGATTGTCATGGCATACTCTTCGTGGACTATCTCGAAAAAGTAAAACCATCAACAGCGAGTATTACTGTGCATTATTAAAGCTATTGAAGCCCGAAATCTTTTATCTCCTCCCACGGAAGAGTATTTTACAGACTTTCCGGAAAATTAATTTTCGAACGGGATTAGAAGTTGGAAAATCGCTGGAATAAGTGTATCAAGCTAAAGGAGGACTATATGAAATAAAATAAAAAAAAACATTTAAAAAAATTTGTTTTTCATTCCCAAGGAGGTTACTTTTCACCCCACCTAGTATATTGAATTCTGATTACGTTTGTGGTTTAATTGACTTTCAGACTTATAACTCTATACCAAATGCAGATGTGTTTAATAATTTATTTCATTTTGGAGAGAGCTTTGTTGCCCTTCCCATTGGAACATATGAAATTGAAGATATAAATAACTGTATTCAGGAGGTAATAAAGTTACATAATGAGAATAACTTAAAGAAAGTAGTCATACAAATAAGAGCAAATAATAACACTTCAAAGTCTGAAATTTTCACCAAAATAGACATTGATTTCCTTAAACCTAATTCCATTGGCTCGCTCTTATCTAGATAGATAGAAAGATAGATATATTTATTGCAGCAAAAATTTATTACATAGTTCTCTTAACCTATATTGCACAAATTACAGAGTTGCGGTATATGGATACCTTGCTACTGACAATATGATTAAAAATTTTACAGCAAGTGACTATACAGAACAAATACCGTGAAGGAAAAGCTACTAAAAACCTCCATTATAGTAGTTGTAACTCATTACTCATAGATAAGAAGCGGTAAAGCTCTTGATAGAACCAAGCCTTACAATATATTCAAAGTGAATAAATAAATAAGTACTAACAGAAAACAACAAAACAACTTTTAATAATAAGTAAATAATTAAATTTATAAATAAATAAATATATAATAAATAAAATTATTTAATTAAATGATAAATAAATTGATTAACAAATAAATGATAGTAATAAATAATCAAGTGAATAAGTAAATAAGTAAAAAATGAAAAATAACAAAAACCAAATATAATAACAAATGTACTACATAAATAAATAAATAATTAATAAATAAATAAATAATAAAAAAATAAATAAATAAATAATAAATTGACTAGTAAAGGAATGTTGATAATAAATATTCAAGTAAATAATAAATAAGTACAAAGTGAAAGACAACAAAACGAATTATAATAATAAATAAATAAACAAGTTAATATATATATTTTATTAATAAGGGAATGGTAATAATAAATAATTTATTATCTGGCTAGGTGTGCTATCAATGCGTTATCAGAAAAAATGCATGACGCATTATAGTATATCGTTCTTATAGAGTAGAAAGTCTTAGCGATACGAGATTAATATTGCAAATTTGGTGTAATTCTTCTGTCACTGGGGAACTGTAAAATATAATTGCTTGGAATACTCGTACTTTGTATATCAACAGTTTAATTTTCATGCTTAATTTAGATTTACGGTTGATGAAAGGGTATACAACTTTAATTGTGACCCCAATTTTTTTGATTATTTCTTGAACGTGTAGGCCAAAAGTAAGGGCTTTATCCAGGTGTACCCCAAGATAGTTAGCACTTGAACGCCAATCGGTACTCGAACCATTAATAATTAGGTTATTGCTTGGCAGAATACAGGGGTGAAATCGGCTAACGCGATAATTGACTGTCGCTTTTTTCATTATCAACTATTCTTTGCTCTGTGCAAATCGATCCCAAAAATTTGTGGATATATTGGCATCACTTCTAAGTCTGCCTAGAACTAAATGTCATTTTCGAATTGTGTTTTGAATTTGAAAGCTAAATTCAACAAAATTTGTTTAGAAATATGTACACAAGTACATAACATATACATCAAAACACTTAATAATATATATGTGTATAATATATATACATATTCAACAAAACAACAAATCACGATTCTTTGTTGTTGTTTTGGAAAATTGCAAATGATGTAAACATTGCACTAGAACTAATTTGCTTTATAGAAAATATGTCAATCCTTAAAACACACGTTTTTTTCTTAATATATTAACCGATTTGAAGTCGACCGCATCAAAATCCTTGTGGAAAATGACATAAATGTATGAAAACGACACCTAATAAGCTATCACCTAAAATGAACGCAAAAAAACGATTGTCGATTTGATAATCACCTTATACAGAGCAAAAGTATTGATTTTGATTATCAACTATCGCGTTAGCCGATTTCACCCCAGGCTTTTCTTTTTTGAGTGAAAAAGACAGCCTGAGTTTTTGAAGCGTTAATATTAATTTTCCATGCATTGCAGTAGCTTTGCACTTCATTTAATGTAGATTGTAGATTGGTTTGTACTCGTATTATGGAAAAGATACAGGTATCGTCGGCGAAACTTGCTTTTTCATAGTTGGTGAAAGAACAAAGGTCATATGTGAAATTATTATATAAAATAGTACTAAGAACAGAGGTACACCCGCACTAACATTAAAGGCATTAGAAAATGACTTGCTTACAGTTACTCTAAATGTCCTATTCATCAAAAAGGATTGAACAATCTCTATGATATATATTAGGAAATTGAGAGTTAAAAGCTGGTGTAACAAAGCATTGTGCCAAACGGTGTCAAACGCATTTTCAATGTTTACGAACGCCCTACCTGTGCTTTTCCCTTCATTGAAATTGTTTTTTACATGTTTAGTTACTCTATGTACTTGGTGAACTGAACTGTGGAAGGAACGAAATCCAAATCGCTCTTGTGGGGGTATATTGTATATTTCAGCATGTGCTATTATTTTTTTTTTAATTATTTGTTCAAAACATTTACCTAATGAGCTAAATAGACTGATCGGTCTGTAATTGCAAGGAATATCTGCAGGTTTGCCTGGTTTTAAGAGCGGAATAATTTTTGCTGTTTTCAAATGTTCCGGAAAATAATATATCTTAAAACAAGAAGTAAACAAGTCTTGCATAAATTTTATTCCCGAGATCGGAAGATTTTTAAGATACAAGTTCTTAAGATTGTCAAAACCTGCAGATTTTCTATTTCTCAAAGCTAAGATAATATTATTGACTTAATCTAACGAAATTTCATTGTCAGGTGAATCAAAGTTGGGATAATTTATGCGGTTAATCGAATTTGGAACAGCAGACTCTATAATGTTGTTTGTGGTCCTATTTCTTAATTGACTGCTAGAAAACATTAGTGCAAGTGGGTTTCCTTTCTCAAAATTGGATTGAACCTGTTTTCAAAGGAGGAATAACTGATTTGTTCTTTTGTATTACTTTAATAATGTTCCGGAATGGTTTACTTCCTGTTTTTTTAACTTCGAAGATTTTGATTCCAAGTTCTGTTTCTGAAAGCAAGAACTTGATTTTTTATCAACGTGTTAAGCAACTTAAATGGTGAAAAATAGTAAGGATCTAGTTCTCATCCATCTTCTGCGATAGAGGTTACGAATTTTGATGTTTTCAACAGTGTTTGAAGGGAGGTTGTTAGCTGAGCTGCAGCGTACTGGTTTTTTGGGAATTGCTTTATCAGCACTTTCGATGATAGCAGTTGTAAAATTTGAGACACTCATATCTATCTGTTGAACGCTAAGCTCATCAACATGAATATTATTCATATTTCTAACCCTCGACCAATTTGCTTTTTTTGAGATCTAAATATTCAATTGTTCGTTGTAAAGGTGAAACCAGAGTTTTGATTATGACTGGTAGAGGGTTTGAGCTTAGTTTATTTATAACCATGGGTTGAGTGAAAAGTATGGAGATTTTCGTTAGGAAAATATCTAAGGTTGACGGGTTTGCCCAAGTATTACCAGATTAATATGTTGGTTCGGGAGGGTAGAGTATATTGAACGAGTCCCTTGAGTTTCAATTTTCAAAAATATTACCCCACACATCATACAAGCCCATCTCCGATTTCGGCAATTTAAATCACTGCCAACTAAAAATGGATCGTTTGAACATATTACTTTCCTAAGAAACCTACATCTACATTATGTCTTCAGAGAAAGGCAAACAATTTTATTGATTTATATCGAATGCTTTGAGCATTCCAACATATTATATTCATGGACATATTAATCATGGTGTTTGTTTGTATAAATACTGAATTGCGAATTGTGCAATTGTGTTTAATTGTTCTGCTTTTTTATTACAATAGCTTAATAGTGTCACCATCTCCGCTGTAAGTTGGTTTAACTCTTCTAAGGAACACAATTCACTCGTATTAGTAGCGCCTGCTTTTACATTACTCGCCCACGTACGAGAGACTCTGGACACAGGAACCGCTTTTGTTGCTGTTTTTCTTCTTCGATTTGACGGGAGAGGTGGGAAGTCAATTTGGTTAGGTATAAACGAATAATGCAAGAAGACAACTTTTATATCATGTCCAGAAAGGACTTGCGGCTCATGCAAGACGGGTCGGTAGACTTGTGCGTTGCATTACAATTTGCACATTTAATGATACCCGTTTCGTGATTTTCAGAGCACATCGCACAATGTGTTTTAATAAAGCAATTCTTCTCACCATGGCCAAACATTTGGCAGTTGAAGCATTACGTATATTTATGTTTTGGTTTTCGACAAAAGTCCCATTTGACTTATGTTTTAAAAACTGATTTTATATTCTTTTTTAAGGCAACAGTCTTGTTGAACCGGGTTCAAGAAATACTACATACAAGATGTTGAGGAAATATTCGTATTGTTTTTTAATCATCTTGACATCTACACACTTTAAACCAATTTTATTAAGTTCGGTTTTCAATGTTTCTTCAGGCATTTCACCTAAACCAAACAGAACAAATTTTATTGACCTCGCTGAAGGAAGGTCGTGAGTGAAGAATTGCTATCTGGATTTCAATGAAAAACACAACTTTTGGTGATCTTCGATTTTGTTGCAGTTTATTTTGATACTGATTGTAATTTTTTTAATAAAGTAATCATTAACTTGGATTTATTTTAATAACGAGTGCACATTTTCGCAAGTTTTAAACAGTACACATACAGATGGAATTTTGATTTTTTTTGATTTGTGGAGTAACTATAACTTCATCACATTCAATGTCATCATTATGGGTATCCGGAAGACATTGTAAGGGTGTAAAACGCCCGAACCTAAGGTCATCCGGACCCATCTTTCGATTTTTGTTTTTGCTGAGAGACAAGCGAATGTCTTCAACACTAGACGGGGATCTTTTTCGCTTATGAATTTTTGTTGTTGTAATTCGTTACGCACAGAAGGAAAGCCGAATCGTATAGACAAAACGCCGAAAAACGTGTGAACAGCGCAAAGATCTGTGAACGACTGCGCTCTT
Source organism: Volucella inflata (assembly GCA_928272305.1). Taxonomy (NCBI): domain Eukaryota; kingdom Metazoa; phylum Arthropoda; class Insecta; order Diptera; family Syrphidae; genus Volucella; species Volucella inflata. Next base: position 112,492,117 of record OV743716.1, on the reverse strand, counting down.
AGGCTACAGTGAGAAAAAACTAGTTGCAAATAAAATCCATGAATCAGATCTTTAATTTAATTGATGGTGCCTATATCAATAGTCGAGCAGCACATATACTCCATGAATTTTCTATTAAAGTAAGTCCAGGGTATAAAATAATTGAAGTTCCTCAAAATGTCATCTATTTACCATTGAACACAAAGAGGATAAGTTCTATAACATTCAATCTATCCGATCAAGAAGGAAGTCTTATAAATTTTCGTGGCGAAACCATAACTGTTCGTCTACATTACATCAGGTTATAATACAATAAATGATGCTATTAATCTTATTAATGTTTTGTCAACTTCTGATAGGAGAACATCAAGACTAACTAACTAACTGAGATATGCATTGAAACCATGTCGAACATTTTTGAAAATCTATCTTTCGATGACAGCATTATAAAATTTGATTACCATATATATTCACCATACTTAAATAATTTCGATAAAATGACATCATTCAAATTTGCATCCAACATCAAAACCTTAATGTTATACCTTCAGAAAGTTACTTTTATATTGAAGGTCATTTATCGAAAACTGATGGAGTCTCAGTTGAAAAACGAAACTTGTAAGCAATAGCATAGCTTTTCTCTTTGATGAAATTCGCTTTGAATTAAATGGATTTGAAATCGATAATAATCGCAATGTTGGTATCACAACAACTATTAAAAATTATATATCTTTAAATAAAAATGAAAGTGAAATGCTATCAAATGCATCTTGGCCACCTCATTCTTCAATACCTATAAGTATAAATGGTTTCCACTTTAGCTTCTGCATTCTTCTTAACAAATTACTTGGATTTGCTGAAGATTATAAGAAAATAATTCCAAACGTACCCCACGATTTAATACTAGTGCGATCACGTTTAGATGAAAACTCATTTATTTGCGATGGAGATGAAAAAGCTAAAATTAACTTGCTTAAGATACAATGGAAAATTCCTCATATTACATTGTCAGACGCATTTAAATTAAAGTTATATAAATCCATTAGTGATGGTGAATCAATGAGAATGGCTTTTCGAAATTGGGATTTTTATGAATACCCTGTACTACCTAACACCAATCATCACGTTTGGAATGTAACGCTATACGCTATATACGCTATTGGTTTAAAGTGTGAATGTGACGGCCAACCCATTTTGATCATTGTGACGTTACAAATGTGAAAGCTTATTTAAACTCTGATGCTTATCCATATGAAGACTTAAACCTTTCATTTGATAAAAACCATTACAGTTTACTATACAATATGTATTGCGATTTCGAAAAAACTATTATAATCGTTTGGTTTCAGAACCGTTATTAACAAAGGTTGATTTTAAGAAAGAGGCTTTAATTTTTATAATCGATTGCAGACATCAAAATGAAATAATAGAAAATGGCCCAGTTGATATTCGCATTGAAGTCAAAACTTCAAAATCGTTTCCCCCCATCACTTCAACATACAGTTTGATGTTACACGATCGTATTGTAAACTATAACCCATTGAATCAAACAGTTTCCCGAGAAATATAAATTGATTAGTTAAATTTAAATCGTTAGCGGATAGACACTTACACCACACACATCATGTATTCTATTTTAGATGTTCAATAATAAATTCATTGCAAAGGAAATAGCTATGCTACAAAGTAATAACCATTATCAGCATTTCATATTGAAACCTCCATACAGTTCAAATCAACTAACAACATCATTGAAAAGACAAGTTGATTGGCTTTATCAAAACTATCATGGTTTAACTTGGAACGGAGGATTGACTGAATACTGAATACTGAATACCAAGCAGAATTTTCAAGTTTAAGGCAGGATTTAAGTAAAAATAATTCTCATACGGATCACGCTGCAAACATTTGGCCTCAAGGCGTATAGTACCTAAGGAACTACCAAGTTCTTCTGGAAGGCCAGAAGATTGGCCACTATTCTTAACCTGTTACGAAAATACAACCCTATCGTGTGGATGCTCAAATGATGAAAATTTTGTTCATCTGCAGAAGAGTCTAAAGAGTAAGACACTGGAGGCAGTAAGAGCCAAGTTGATGCATTGCAACAAGGTACCAAGTGCTGTATCAACTTTATGAATGCTGCTTGGCTGCCCAGAAACTATTATTAGCACTTTGATTGCCAAACTAAGAAGTGAACGTATACCTAGGGCAGATAAACTAGATTCATTGGTGACATTTGCATTGTCTACTGAAAATATTGTTGCCATAATGGAGTCAGCAGGGTTGAGTTCACATCTTAATAATCCGTGCTTATTGAAGGATTTCACGGAAAGCTGCGTTACCGATCCCGTTTAAATTGGGGCAGCTTCAAAATGAGCACACCGTCAGCTAATTCGTCGACATTTAGTGCATGGTTATACCAAATCGCACAAGCTGTATGTGAGGTAACCGATATGACATTTTCGAACATAATGAAAACAAAAACTGAGGAGAAACGCATGGCAAACAATTCTTTCATAAATGCACGTCATGAGTCAGTAGTTATTGACACTTCAGAAATACGCCTTTGCATGATTTGTAACAACACCTGCATATCCGTGGAACAATGCAGACAATTCAACAGTTTAAATGTAAAGCAAAAGTGGAATAAAGTAAAGACACATTCACTTTGTCGTACAGGCCTTATTCCACACCACAAGCGAAGGTGCACTTCAAATAAAAGGTGTGGAATATGCAGCTGTTCCTATAAGCATCACAAGCTTCTTCATAAACCAGAAGAGACATCAAGTACAAATACTGACAGTAAATCAGATAGACCCAATTTTAGTATGCACCAATACGAATCTACCGTAATTCTGCCAGTCACACTCTACAATAAAGACATTAGAATGGATACATTCGCATTTTTTGATAGTGGTTCCTCCGTAACCTTAATGGACCAAGAGTTAGACGACATTCTATAACTAGAACGGGAGACAGAACGACAGTGTCCAAAGAGGACTCCCAACACCCAAAAAACGGAAAGAAATCGAAAAACATAAGCTTACAAATTTCAGCCTCAGATTGTCCGAGGAAATATTTACTCTAGAAAATTCGCACAGTGGAGTCACTGAATTTTCCGACACAGTCTGTGAATTTCGATATGCTGAAATTACGTTTCCCATACCTGAAAGACATCCTGGTTAGTTCGTACCAAAATGCGAAACTTAATCTCAATTATTAATCCGACTCGACCACATGAAATTATCGGAACTCACTAAAATATCGAGAGGGAAATGTCAATTATTCGAAGGCAATCAAAATCCGATTGGGATGGACAGTGCACGGTTCGTTTGCTGACACTGAAAATAGAAAAATAGATCACAATAGTTATTACATATGTGAGTGCCAAGACAGCGCGGATGAGAAGTTGAATGAAATGGTTCGTGAATTTTTCGTGATAGAAAATGTGGGATCGATAGATAAAGCGTTTGATGGACAAGAATTTTCCGTCGAACGTATGGTTAAGAAGTTTAGAGTACCCCTTCTGTGGAAAAGTGAATACGTAGAACTACCGAACATTACGCCTGCAGCAGAACGTGGGTCAGTGTATTTACAAAAACGACTTAAAAGGAAACTGGTGTTAGCAGCGAATCGATGGGAACGGGAATTAGAATAAATTGGTATTTACCGATTTCCCCCGTCTTAAATCCAAATAAGCCTTCGACAGTACGCATTGTATGGGACGCAGATGCCAGGGTTAATTGAATTTCTTAAAACTCAATGCTTTTATTCGGACCAGACAATTTACCATCACTACCGGAGATACTCTTTCGTTTTCGATAACGAAAATATGCAATCTGTGGAGATATCAGAAAGATATTCGACCAGATTTTGGTATCAGGGTTGGAGCAGAACCCACAAAGCTTTCTTTGGACAAATGAGAACCAAGTCATATACATCCATCAACAGGGCGGATTTGAAATTCGGAACTTCATAAGCAACTCAGCGAAAGTGACAACGGTACTAGGAGAAAGAGCAGTAAGCTGCAAAAAGCATTTCACAACGTGTTTTGGTTTATATGAAGCCGAAAAGATTTTGGGAATGTGGTGCCGCTTGACACTTATCAAATTTTATTTCTTTGTAGCAACGAAAAATTAAAAGTAAAGCAGCCAAAAGGACAGTTTTAAAGTCACTCATGAGCATTTTTGATCCACTTGCACACTTTTTAGTGTTGCTGAAAATTCGGTTGCAAGAAGTATGGCGTCAACGCACTCAGTGGGACGAGAAAATCCACTTGATCACCTTGCACTATGCTGCGAATGGATCAAGCTGTGGCCAGCAGGAATGGTTACCAAAATAAGAAGACCGTATCTCAGCAAGTTAAAATTCTGGTCTAAACCACAATCGATTTTATGTTGAATTGAAAGTTGTTATATAAAGGTCAAGCGAGTAGGTGAAATACTACAAACCTCGAATGAAAACGAATTGGAGTGGAAGAAAAAGCGCAGCCAATGATGCAACGAAATGGAATCTTAAGTTAGACTTGTCCTCAGAGAGTCGGTGGTATCATGGGCCCACGTTCCTGCTTCAATTCAAATTCGTGTACAAAAGCGCTTCGTACAACTGAATGTGAACATACTGCGGTTCATGGTGCACCTCCAGTGAAATATAAAAGATTCCCATCATGGAGATGCGCGGAACCTTGGCTTATGTTTATAAGTTTTGAGATATGATTCTGCGAAAAAAGCGAATAGATGGAATCGCCAGATTGAACTCAGACGATATCATGATCTCTGAAAATTATTTATATAGATTGTGTCAAACTGATACCTTTTCAGAGAAAATAAGCCTAAGAAACATTCGAAAAGTCTTAATAAGATGAATCCATGGTTGGATCAAAATGAACAACTCAAAGACGTCATTGTTCAGGGAATACCACGAAAACCAGGGGAAAGCCCCACCGTCGTGGTAAAAACCATGGCCTTCAAACTACGACATCATCTTTCACCACATTTTAATGCTTTTCGATTGAAGTCCAAAACCGCCGATGATGATGATCACAGCCCGTTCGTCCGTCTCTCTTCGCACACCGTGCAACGTGCATTGCTAGCTGCTTTCCGTGCTATTACGGGATTAATACCGGCACAGCTTGACGGCCTCTCTTATGGTTGATTACGAACAGCGAAGCAAATAAGACGTTTATATCGTTGAGTGCTATAGTTTTTTTTTCGTAATTTGACAAAAAAAATTTTTTGTTTGTCCCTAAAGAAATCTTTCGTTAAAAAGTTTGCAATTTTTCTTTACGATAAAAAAGTGCATTGAATAAAACAATTGAACAATTAAAATTCAGTCCACGTTGTTGTGGTGGCTTGTGACGTATCATCGGAGGCGGACGTGTTTCGAGGCGACGAAGCCTACTAGCACAAATAATAACTTCGTGCGACAACTTTTTTCGGGACAGTGTACTTTTATAATCGAAAATAATTACGAAAAACCTAGTGTAGTGCCTAGTTATTTTGAAGTTATTTTGAAGCGTATATGCTCACATCAAACATTAGCAAGAGTTCGAATGTAGTTCAAACTTGTACATGTGACTCAAAAATCAATCAGCCAGTCAGCAAAAAAAATGATTTGTTGAACAGTAAATCAATGACGTCAATCAACATTTCTGGTAACACAGCGGCGGATTGTGGCAGCGTGTGCAACGAGTCATCAGGTATGGATTATGGGAATCTTCATCGAGACAGTATCACAGACAGTAATGACAGTTCAAATAATTGGACAACAGTCACTAGCAATTTGAAGCGATCAGCTAGTAATTTTCAATCTAACATTAATGAAAGGAAGAGAAATTTCGCAGACGATACATCTATTCGCTCAGCTAAGCAAGTAAACTTAATCAACAATCCCTTTTCACCTCTAGCAGAGAGGTAGTCATTAGAAACAGGTTTTGCAGCAACACGGGAATGCAAGACAAACCCAAGAAGCGCCCCTAATCAGAGTGGATCCAACAAAAATTATTATAGCAGTAGCCCATCAAATGTTAATAAAATTTCTTATTGTCCTCCCATTTATATATTTGGTGCAAGCTGTGACCTTATTAGAGAGGTTATAAATCTAGCATCAAAAGAATGTAAAGTATCTGATTTAGCACATAAATTTGTTAACATGGGTTATCAGAAAACCAGAGTCTATGTTACCAATGCTAGTGTACATAAAATAATAATAATAAAATGATAATAATGATAATCAAGAATTGAATATATTCTTGGTACAACTGGAAATAGGGAATCTTATAAATATTAGATATTTGCTCTATCAACGTATCTACTGGGAAAAAAACAACCGAACGGTTATTAGATGCTATCGTTGTCAGCGTTTTGGGCGTTCCGGTGAAGGCTGTGCATATAACAGTCGATGCGTTCTCTGCGGTGAGTCTCATGATTCTACCATATGCATCAATTTAGCGAAATCTCTTACGGAGGCAAACCAGCCTGTACCTCAACCAAAGTGCATTAACTGCAATTCAATTGGTCATGCAGCCAGCTACAGTGGCTGTCCTTCGTATACTAAATTCAAGGAAAAAAAACAATCTCTAACTCAAAGAGCAAAAACATTTTCTTACATAAAACAAAAAGAAGTAAAAGATAAAATTAGTAGTCTTGTCAACCCTAGTGTATCTTACGCACAAAGAGCAAAATCGGCAGTTAATGATTTTTATAACAACCAAAAACTTGTGTCTGCAACAAGTACACCCTTTATAGGCAAAACAGTAAATTCCTTAACGAAGTGCAAAGTTTATTTAACGTTTCATTCATACCAAATCGAAACTTTGCTCTAACAGAGGTTGAAATCGAATTACCAACCACAACAAAGCCATGTTCAGAAACGATGAGATTCACTAGTGATTGTGGTCTTAACATTGTTCATAAGTCCGTTCCCTCACATTTCCGGGTAGGTTGCCGACCTTCGCTTTTAGATTTTTTTTAATATCGGACATGAAGTTAGTGTTATTTCATGGTCAGATACCTGCGCCAGGCTTTAACTCTTCTCATGATCTTATATTTTTAACTTACGACCTTCAATTGAATGTGCAACCTTCCCCCAATAAAGTGATTTTTAGAGACTTCAATAATATCAACTTAGTAGCTCTGCATATTGAATCCTCATTATACCCCTGGGATTTGTGTTGGAATCTCTCAGAAGTTGATGACAAAGTTATTCGAGTCAATCGTGTTGGAACTCTTCAACAAATATGTACCAATAAAGCAAGTGGTAGTTAAGTATCCGGGGCGACCTTGGTTTACCTTAAGTATAAAAAAAACTCATGGGACTTCGAGACGAAGCCTACCGCAGATGGAAGAACTATCCTCCAACTGGGAATAGGACCGCATTTGTTAAGTTGAGAAACTTAACAACCGCGGAGACTCGCCAACAAAAGCAGTTTAATTACAAATCTAAGCTTAAAACCAGCCCTAAGACTCAAGATCTTTGGATCTAAAAATGGTTTCTCCAACTATGCGGACACCAATCCGGATCTACTTAACAAACTATAAATAGCGCCGATGTCATTTTTGCCAATAAATCTATAAAGTCTAATTCTATAGGTCTAGAAGGAATATCTCTAAGATTTATTAAAATAATTCTTTTACATGTGGAGGAAACGTTAACTCATATTTTTAACTGCTGCCTTGTTCAATCCTGCTCTCCCTCCGCCTGGAATCTTTCCAATAAACGTTCTCCCGAGTTTGTCTAAGGTTCTGGAATTTATCATTAAAAATCAACTTCAAACTCACGTTGACTCACTCAATTTGATAACCCTGCATCAATCTGCGTATCGTGCAAGTCATAGTTGTATTACTGTACTTTGACAAATCTTATATTACCCTACTATATCTTTTAGATTTCTCAAAGGCATTTCATTTAGTGAATCAAGAAAAATTGTATTGGAAACTTATAAATAGCTTTGGTTTGGGTAATGGAACTGCTGAGCCTATACTAAACTATCTTAGCGGTAGTTATCAGCAGGTTTCATTAAACGGAAAAATGTGAAGTAGGCTAAGACTATATCATGTCATTCCTCAGGGGTCAATCCTCGGTTCATTGCTTTTTGTCCTATTCATTAATGACCTACCCCTTGTTTGTAAGCATGCAATGTACAACAATGTACATCTATACGCTGACGATGCTCAATTATATGTTTCCTGCCTGCGAGTTAAAATTGATAGTTGTGTCAGTCAATCGAACGATGATTTACAAGCAGTTTGACTTTAGGCTTCTTATAATGGGCTTCAACTTAATGCCAAAAAACCTTATGTTTGCCTATTGGAAAGAACTTAGGGAATGTTGAAGAATACCTATATTTTTACCTATCTGGAGATAAGATAAGTTACTCTAATAATGTGAAAAACCTTGGTGTCATCCTTAATAACCTTAACCTTAATCCTTAACAAATTTACATTGGCTTGCAGTTGATGTGGAAATCTTTCCGTTGTACTCCAGTTGGAATCCGGCTAAAATTAGTTAGATCCTAACTTATACCACACAAAACTTACTCTATTTTGGTTTACAGCTCACTGGACTCAGCATCATTCAGAAAATTGGAACTCGCTTTTAACTCCACGATAAGATTTGTGTTTTACTTGCGTAAGTTCAACCACATTTCCAGGTTTCGAATGTCAATATTAGGGTGTTCATTATTACAGTATTTGAACTATCGGAACTGCCTATTCATTGCACGACTTATTAATTATAAGAAGCCACATTACTTATATTGCAAGATACAGTTTCCTAGATCATCTAGGACTTTTACTATTAATCCTCCTAATTTCTTTTACTAGCCGTCTGTTTTTTGTTCAATCTGTTAGGCTGTGGAATTCGCTTGCATGGAAATCCGGTCTATCTATGACTATCTATTCGGTTTTTTTTAGGGATCTTTGGGGCATACATGGCACTAGCATTAATCAGTAGATATTTGGTATATATACATATACACAACAATATAGCACCGCTTACTTTGTAAATTTTCTTTAACATAATATGTTTTTTTTCTTGTCACATTTCATCAATATTTACATTTCATTAATATCGCTTAAACATTATTATTATTATTTTTTCTCCGAATTGAAATGAAATTATTTTTATTTATTTGTTATTGCCATTATACGAGTAATAACGACTCTTTTCTTCTCCCCTTTTTTTAATTGAATTATTTTTCCTTTTTCCTTTATTTTTGCCGCTACTATTGTTAATTAAATTAAATATACAAATATACAAAATCAGAAGTGCGACTAAAGAGTCGCATTGACGCATCTCAGCAGGCATCCTGCAATTGTAAAAGGCCCACAATTCTACCGAAAGCTCGCTATATCACAATGCTTATTATTCAAGATTATCATAAGCAATACAGGCACCAATATTTCGAAACTTTGGTAAATGAATTCCGTCAGACTTACTTTATTCGGAGATTACGAATGTTACTAAAAAGCCTGCAAGAACAGAATAGTAGTTCCGGTACCACCATTGATGGGTGGTCTACCTTTAGCCCGGCTTAAATTGTTTACTCGGCCATTTTCCTATGTGGAAATGGATTATTTCGGTCCTATGCTGATGACAGCGGGAAGGCATACTTAGAAGAGATGGGGTGTTCCCTTCACATATCTAACAGTAACTGTTAAAATTTTAGATTCACAAAGAAAAATGTAAATTAAGTTTATTTCTTTTTTTATAATTTATAGTCCAAAATTTACGATAATTATTATTAAAGAGCTAGGTTGCGTGCCCATCACGAGAGAGTCTAACAAACGACTAACTCCCAATCTGCACTCAACCTGTACATACATATATACATATGCTTTCTAATATATTTACATACATTGTTGTCTTGGCTAAATTTATTCAGAAGTCAACACGCCTCCTTAAATTTAGCTTTCCCAATAATTTTCTTTTGCATATTATTTCCTTAACTAATCAGACCACAACTTTAAATATTCTCTAAACTTTTCGAACTTAGTTCGTCCTAAAGACTTAGTAAAAATGTCTGCTGGATTCTTTTCTGAATCTATTCTAATTACATCAATCATTCCTATCAAATAATTTTCATTTACAAAATGATAACGTGTTTCAATATACTTTGAATTTTTTGTTTGATTTCCATATTTACTCATACTAACAGCACCAGCATTATCCTCATAAATTTTTATTGGATTTTTTATTTCAATTCCAAATCCTCTTAACAAGTCTTTTATTAATTTAACCTCACTCACACATACAGAGAGAGCTACATATTCTGCTTCTATGGATGATTTGGTTACAATATCTTGTTTTTTTTGATTTCCAAAATATAACATTACCATTCATTTTTCTATCTATTAAATCCCCTGCCCAATCAGCATCAACATAACAATCCAATATATCCGACTTTTCATTTCTTTCGTATTTCAATTTTAAATCTTTAGTATAATATAAATATTTAAATATCCTTAGAGCGTATTTATAATGACCTTGATCGTAACAATTCTGAAACCGGCTTAAATAATTCACGCAGTAACATATATCAGGTCTAGTACTTTAGCTTATGTATAAAAGTACTCCAATCAAATTTCTATATTTGACGTCATTTTATACTGATAAGAAAGGTTCACATTTTAGGGTCTGCTCCATTGGAGTCGCATATAATTTTGCATCTAAAATTCCGTACTTATTCGCTAACGATTCAACATAATCCTTTTGATCTATGTTCATAATTTTCTTTCCACAATCATACTCAAAATTTATACCTAGATAAGTTTTTAATGGACCCATATCTTTCAATGCTAAAACTTCAATGCTAATTTTCTTATTATTATTTCTATCATTTCTTTATTTTTGCTACAAATTAATAAGTCATCAAGAAACGTTATCAAATAAACGTTAATATTACTGCTTTCCATATATTATAGACAATAATCAATTTTACTTCGCCTAAATCCTATTTCCTTTAAAAACTCATCTAAGCACTCATACCATGACTGTGGGCTTTCTCGCAAACCATATAAAACCTTTTTTAGTTTAAACACTCTGCCTGTTTTATCATCGTAACCTAGAGGTTGCCTTACATACACCTCGGACTTTATTTTTCCATTTAGGAACGCTGTTTTAACTACTTTCGGCCAAAATCTTGTATCTATCTTCGCATCGGATAATAAACATCTCGCTGTATTCATTACTGATCTATTATACCTTTCCGCCGTTCCATTTAATTCGTGAACGTAAGAAGGACACGGTTCAATATAGATTCCCTTTTGTTTGGCAAAATTATATATATCTTTATTTAGAAATTCCCGTCCGTTATCGCATCTCAATTGTTTTACTCTATTTCCTGTTAAATTTTCTAATTGATTAACGTATGCTACAAAACAGTCATAAGCTTCACTTTTTTCTTTAATAGGGTAAACTTTTCCGGCCTTACTAAAATCGTCTATCAAAATCAAAAAATATTTTTCACCAATATAACCTACTGTAGTCTGTGGTCCATTTACATCTGCATGAATAATTTCAGCTATTTCTTTTGCTCTATGTCTATTGTTTTCAAAACCAGTATTAGTCATTTTATTTTGTATGCATGTTCCACACTTCAAATGCTCACTTTCTAAATTATTCGGCAAACCTTCAACTAAATTATTTTTACTCAAAATATTCAAATATCCAAAATTTACGTGACCTAATAATCTATGATATTTTTCTTTCTGAGTAATATTCTTACTATAACCTTCTGTTAAGTAATTCTGATTATTCTCAAAAAAACTATTTATCTTGTACAAATTATTTACTTTGTTAGCAACGCCTATCAACTTATTTTCTAGAGTATACATTTTTGAGGTATTGCCCATTGATACTATTTAAGCTTCATCAGTAATTTTTCCAAAACTCATAAGATTTTTATCCATTTCCTTAACAAAAAATACATCTTTAAGTTCCACTTATGTTTCATTATTATTTACTACAAATTTCGTTATTAAATTATCTACGCTAGTCGCTTTCAATTCACGACCATCACCTATTTTTACATTGATTGGTTTTTCAAGTCTTTTTGATTCTATAAAATATTTATTTTATGATCAGTGCATCCACTGTCTAAGACCCATTCAACTTAATTTTTACAATCATTTACCTCGGCATTGTAACTTACTGTAGGTACTACCTCTGTTGCAAAGGTCATTCTGCCTTGGCGTTGTTGATAGCCTCGTCCTCGCTGACCTGCACCTCGTCCTCTGTAGCTGCTATTGCCTCTTCTATAGGAGCTATCATCTCGCTGCTGTTGCTGCTGGAGCTGGTATCGTGCGCCTCCTCGCCCTTGCTGCTGTCTTCCTCCTCTGCTGCCTCTCCATACATTTCCAACATTATTCCGGCTTGGGCGCTCATACTGAATATGTCCGGGTTTTTGGCATTTATAACACGTCTGGTCCTTTTTTATTTCACTTTTAAATACATTTGAATTTCCAGTCTTATTTTTTGTACTTATACTCTCGTCCTTTTCTTTGTCTTCGTACATCTTGATTTTATTAATTACATAATCAAGCGTTCGATCTCTTTCGGGTAACACATCAATCAAATTTTCGAAATGATTTTACGAATTTGGTAGCGTTCTTAAGAAATAGTTCAGTTTTTCTTTTTCAGTAATTTTAGCGCCTGCAATTTTCAATTCAATTATCAACTTCTCAAAGTCACTGTAAAATTCACTTGTTTGATCAAAGTCTTTCAGTTTTATCCTCTCTAATTTATTTCTCACACAAATTTGTAATGCGGTTGACTCACGCAAATACAATTTGTCTAATTTCTTTATGATTCCATAACTAGTCGTTTCATCGTCAATAAGTTCCATTTGTCTATTTGATAAGGCACCATATATGTAATTTATTGCTTTTAGATCAGCATCGTTCCACGTGGTTTCATCTTCTGATTCGGCGCGCTATCGTAGTATAACCTTTTTACATTTTTTCATTTTTAAAAATATTATAATTCTTTTCTTCCATGTGCTATATTCGTTCCCATCAAAAACTGATAGTGTTACTTTGAATTCGTCTGCCATATTTAATCGCTCGTTTTCTTAAATTACTTTCTTTTGGCTCGCTTCGGTTAATTCTAATTTACCTTTAAAATCACTCTTCAAATCACTGCCACGTGTATACATAATTTCATAAAAAAGAAACTTCTTCAAATTTAGCAAGATTAGTAAATTAAGTTTATTTCATTTCTTATAATTTATAGTCCAAAATTTACGATAATTATTATTAAAGAGCTAGATTGCGTGCCCATAACGAGAGAGTCTAACAAACGACTAACTCCCAATCTGCACTCAACCTGTACATACATATATACATATGCTTTCTAATATATATACATACATTGTTGTCATGGCTAAATTTATTCAGAGGTCAACAGTCAACAGATAGCAAACACATTATTCAGCGATTCCTGTACCATGGCGATTTAGCGACTTTGCGCCAAAAGGGGAAAACCAATATGAAGTGACAATGGTACGAATTTTAGCTAATCAAGCGCTTAAGGAGGCATTGGAACAATTGAGTGAGGTTAAGGTAGCAGAGCGGTTGGTGTGCGTAGGGATTAAATGGAATCTTATTCCTCCAGCCGCGCCCCATATGGGGGGGCGTTGGGAGCGGCCTGTGCGCTCTCTTAAACAAACTCTAGCAAACATGTAGCTAAACCGCAATGATGTTTGGGGTAGAATGCATAGTGAATTCAAGACAACTTACTTATGTTCCTATAGACGAAGATAGTGACGAAGCGTTGACCTCAAATCATTTTTTGATGGGGTCGTCGAATGGCGTGAAGCTTACCGGTCAACCTTGTGATGATGGCAAAGCTCTTCGAAAAAATTGGTCGATCTGCGAGAAATACGGGGATTTATTCTGGAGGCATTGGGTCAAAGTATATTTGCCATCGCTCACTAGAAGAAGTATATGGTTTAACTCGGTGGAACTTATTTATATCAGAAGGAGACATAGTAATAATAGCGGATGCTAATAACCAGAGGAGAGCTTAAGAGAAGTAAAGATGGTCAAACTAGGTCGGCAGTAGTACACACAGCAACTGGGGTGTATACACAACCTTCTGATTTAGGACGGTTTGATGATGTGGGTAATCAGGACGGAATAACCAACTAACCTGGGGGGACTGTTGTCAAAGCTTGCAATACCACCATTAACACAGCCGACCTGTTTATATAGCGGGAGAGGCCATTTTGGATTTTGAGTTTGACGCATGAAGACATAAAAGAGAAGAAAACGAAAATTTTAGTTTTTTGAGAATTTCCAAACTATAAAACAATAAACGTGATATTTCCACATTTGATATTTATTTTTTTTAACCCGCGGTGGCAAGGCAGTTTATTGCTATGTCTACCTATACTCTGCTATTCAGACAACGACACCAGCGCTGAGATCAAACGAAGAATATACCTGCCAATCGCTGCTTGTTTGGGCTAAGAAGGCAATTGACTGGCAAAGCCCCCTCTCGAGCAACAAAAGTTACCCTATATTAGACCTTAATGATCTTATTCCTGCTTTATGATGCAGAGGCATAGAAATCACAAAAAAAATAGGTGGTCCCATCTGCCTTAACGGTGAGTAGAGGAGGAGATACAATGACGATACAATTACGGACTATACAGTGACATCGACCTAGCCCGAAGAGTGAAGAACCGAAAACTAGGTCATGAAAAGCGGATGGACAACAACGGTCCGGTCCGAAAAGTCTTCGAATCCGCCTATGAGGGACGACGAAGTAGGAAAGACCGAGACTCAGGTGGTGCATGCAAGTGAAAGGAGACCTCAGCCAACTGAGCATGCGAAACTGTAGTCAGCTAGTTCGAGCTGGCTGGAGATACTTGTTGACTTAGGCCCAGGTCCACCCCAGAGCTACCTTAAGTAACTAAGTTGAAGAGATCTTAAGCCTAATGAGTACCGTTAGCAATACACTTTTCGCCCATCACAGAGCCACCTTAAGTAACTAAGTTGAAGAGATCTTAAGCCCAATGAGAACAGTAAGCAATACACCTTTTGCCCGTATAATTTTGAGAGCCATAAGAAACACAACAACATGTCAGGAAAGTGAGTTATATATTTGGAAAACCTTCAGAATGACATAAAATAAAAGAAAATCTCACATTGTACTTTATTGTTTAGATAAAGAAAATTGAAGTTTTAGTGAGAGATCTCCATAACCTTCAGCAATGCCACCGTGCAAAATTATTATTCTAAAATAATAAAAATACTGTCTACTTTAAGCAATCATGTGCACATACATGATGTGGTTCAAGCACAATGTAATCTGTGTTCGGAAATGTGCTTGAATACTTTTCTAATTGGGTTGATTGAACCACTGGGTTGCACTGTCCGAGCAATGAGACCAAGTTTTCTCACGGAAGCATTCGACTTTTGTATCAAAGAGCAGAATTCATACTACATGAGGAATGCTCTGTCAAGTGCAAAAGCTGCACCCCCCTATAGACCAAATGTTGCTTGAAGAGCCTTTCCGAAAACAAGTGTCGTAACTTCAAATTATTTTTGTTCCAAGAAAAAATGTGTTTACCCAGGGACATGATCTGCAGTCAGTTGCTCCAAGTCAAAACGAATTTGTGCGACCAGATAAAACCTTCCATCAACAACAAAATTCAGTTATACCTAATTAACTTACTAATCGGCCAGGTCCCCTTCCAGAAATTTCGCCCACCCTAGTGGACATATCCAGCCGAAATACTCATAATGCTAGAAACAGTTTGAATTTCAAGAGTGAATTCTATAAATGAAGTAGACAAGAGCCACACAACGAAAATAAAACAGTCCAGATCATTGAACAACTTACGTTCTGTGTTGTGGATGGCAACGATTAGTATAAAGCCTCGTAGATGTAGCATCTTCCGACAGGTGCTGGTTATTTAAATAGCGAGAATGAGCCTCTGCAGCCAAACATCTTGTAGCTCTGCTAATAAGCCATACTCCACGCCTCGTGGCGCCACCTAGTAATCTCACTAGAGATTGAGAAGTGAAGGGGACAAATGGCGAGTTTCCTGCGCCAAAAATCAGGATTAGTGTCGGAAAAACAAAACAAGACCTTATCCGGGCTACTCCGACATATTTGGAGCTCAGGCCGGAAAGGATTTCCAGGACTTAGTCAGGGTCTTGGAAAAAAGACGGTGGCGGACGAGCCCTATATCGGCCAAAGGCAGCGCTCCATCCCGGAACGGGATACTGGCTTCAGTGTAACCGACCCGTCGTCCTAGGGGCATTAAGAAGGGAACTGGTCCTCCAGGTTGGGGGTTGTGCCGCCGGGGTAACTGCTCGGCCATTTCAAAAGACAAGAAGTTACGAAGCATCAACAAGCCTCGGATAAGGACGGATCTACTGTTGACAATCCACGCAAACGATTTAAGGACAATGAGCTTCAGAAATGCCTGTGGAATGATAGATCTATTAATAGACCACGTGCAGCCGAGCAACTAGCGGAGGACCTAGACTGCTGCAAAGCAGACATAACCACCATTCAAGAAATGCGATGGGATGGGCCGAATAAAAAGAAGATGAAAAACAGCAATAGCTATCACCGGCAAAAGCAGCGCTTATATGGATGCGGATTTTTTGTCGGAGAAAGACTAAGAGAAGAAGTCCTGAGCTTCCGGCATGTGAGCGAGCGCCTCGTAGCTATCCGCATCAAGGCTAAATTCGCCAAAATTTGCCTTATATGCGCGCATGCTCCCACAGAGGAGAAAGATGACGACACCAAGGATGCCTTCTATGAGCTCCATAGCAAGACCTATGAGCAATGCCATGGCTATGACATTAAAATTGCCCTCGGTGATTTTAATGCAAAGCTAGAAAGAGAGGGTATCTTTGGTGGAACGATCGGAAAATAAAGCCCGCATGACACCACCTCCGATAACGGATTCAGGCTAATCGACTTTGTGGCGGGGCGAAACATTTTCGTAGCTAGCACGCGGTTCCCACATCTCGACATACACAAGGGGACTTGGAGAACTCCTGATCAATCAACAGTCAACCAGACTGATCACATTGCGTTCGACACAAGACACTCCACCAGTGTTATGGATGTTCGTACGTTCCGGGGAGCCAATATCGGCTCGGAGCATCACCTTGTTGTAGCCAAGGCACGGTTACGGATATCCCAAACTACGCCAAGACAAACTAATGCTGTGAGGAAATTCGACGTCAGGCAGCTACAATCACAAAAGATCGCCAAGTCCTTTTTCGATCAAGTGTCTCTTAATCTCTTAAGAGGTTCAATGCCGCCAGCATCAAGCATCGAAGACCACTGGAAACACTGCCAAAACACCATCAGTGATGCCACTTCTGATGTGCTGGGTTTCACTCGTCCACCACAACGAATTCCCTAGTTTGATGATGAATGCCGGCAAACACATGCAGCTAAGCAAGATGCATATGGAAAAGGAGAGACGGAAGAGAAAGACGAACACCAGCTTCTCAGGAGGAAGAAGAAAGAGCATGAGAAGCGCACGGTCGAGGAAATTGAGAGGTGCTACTCCAGGGATGGAGTTCGGAAGTTTTACCAAAAGGTAAAAATAACATGCCACAGAAACTAACCCCGAACCGAAGCCTGTAGATATGAACAAGGGAACATCGTAGTAGAATCGTAGTCGAAGCTGAGGATTTGGAAATACCATTTCTGCAGACTGTGTAAAGGCGGTGACGAACCAAATACTGCTGTCAGGCAAAATCTACCTTTCAACCTGGATGATGATGACCAACAATTCGGTCCACCCGACCTGGAGGAATTGGAGATAGCTATATCTTAGCATAAGTCCATTAAAGCTGCTGGAGCGGACGGCCCGACTGCAGAGCTCTTCAAAGCGGCAGGCGATGACTTGGTAGGGAGCATTCACAAACTCATCTGTAAAATATTGTCGGACGAAAGTACGCTCGATGAATGGAATCTCAGTATTGTTTGTCCGATTCTCAAGGAAGGAGCCCCTTTGAACTGCGCCAACTACAGAGGCATCAGTCTTCTTACATCGCATACAAGATCTTATATGCCATATTGTGTGAATGCCTGAAGCCCTTCGTCAACAACTTGTTAGGTCCATATCAGTATGGGTTCAGGCCAGGAAAGTCCACCATCGACCAAATATTCACACTAAAGCAGATCTTGGAGAAGACCCATGAGCTACAGATCGATAAACACTACCTATTCATCGATGCAATGAAAGCAATGTCTAGTTTTGGCATCCACGCCAAACCCTCAGTCTGTACAGGATGACAATGAAGAATGCACGCTGCTCCATCAAGGTCAGTAAAGATCTCACCGAGACCTTTGATGTCCAGAAAGGATTTAGACAAGGCGATGCGCTGTCATGCGATATTTTCAACATCGTACTTGAAAAAATAGTGCAAAATTCACGAGCAAACACAAGAGGCACTATCTTTCAAAAGTCCGTCCAACTACTCGCATACGCCGACGATATTGACATAATCGGGAGAAAGCAGCGTGATGTCAGTGGCGCTTTCGCGAGTATTGAGACGGAAGCGGCGAAAATGGGTTTAGCGGTCAATGAGGGCAAGTCCAAGTATATGTTGTTAAGCAAAAAGGACAACCAACACCGACGTTTCAACAACAAGAGTGTCCACGTTTGTAAATTGCAGAAGATTTTTTATGGTTTGAAGCAAGCTTCAAGCTGCTGGAATCGAAAATTTAAGTCTTTCATCGAACTGTTTGTATGTGATTCAGACCCATGTGTATTCATTAATCATCAAAAGGGAAATTCAATCATTTTAGCTCTATTTATGTGGACCACGGAATTGTGGCAGGTGATGATTAGTTAATGGTGACATCGTTAGTCAAATATCTGAACGAGGATTTTGTAATGAGAATGATAAATATTGGTTGCTTTCTTGTATTCGAAATCGATCAGCGAAACGAAGGCTCTATTTTCATGCATCAAACTGCCTATTCACGAAATGCTTTGGAACGATTCTACTTTGAGGCAATCCGGTTTCTGTTACCAATGGTCCGAATCAAATCTTATCAAATTCTGAGGAATCAGAACCGAGTAATTGGTTGGAAGTCTGATGTATTGTACCTGGCCATTGCAATAAGACCAGATATAAAGTACGCTGTATTAAACGTCAGTTGGTACTTAGAAAAACCAACATTAGTTCATGAGAATTTAGTCAAGCGAATATTGGAGTACACAAAGGGCACCATCAGCAACCGCTTTACAACCGTGGTGGAAATCATCGTTTGTGTGACTTTAGCGACGCGGACTATGCTGGTGATGTCGTGACACGAAGATCAAATTCAGGTGTCATTACTAAGTACAACAATAGGGTAATATGTTGAAACAGTATACGGCAAAAATGTGTGTCGTTTGCCACGACAGAATCGGAGGACATAGTAGCATCTGAGGCGATTAAAGAACTTATTTGGTTACAACGGTTGTTTGAGGAATTAAAACCGAGGAGTATAGATGATATCATATCTTTCTTCATGGACACCCAAAGTGCTATCCGATTAATTAAAAACCCTGAATTTCAGAGACGAAGCAAACATATCGATCGTGATAAGTTCGAAGGTTGCGTTGGTCTCCAGCACGTGTCAACGAAGGAAATGGTAGCAGACATTCTTACCAAAGCTCTACCAAGAGAACGTTTTCAGTTCCTGCGTGCATTGATGGAAGTTACTTGAGGTAAGAAATAGTTAGAAGTTTTTTTTTGTATTTTTTATTTTGGTGTGGTGCATTTTAAAATAAAAAGGTTAAATGTTGACAAAAAGCGGTAGTGTTGAAAATACTAGCTTTCGTCAAATTTTTTTTCTTTCGGTATAAATACTTATTCGTAGTTCTTTTATGTAGGTATGCACGTACACAGCTTAAGGTAAAATATAACAGGATCTAGTGTAACACTTAACTATTGTTTATACATATATCTATGTAAAAGCTGAGTTAGTTCTTTTCGATCTTTTGAATATTGAACATCTCTAAATTAAGTTGAGTCTGTGAATTATTTCAAATCATTTTTCAGATATATATCCACGAAGGTAATATAATAAACTCACCAGTAACCATATATTTGTACTAGTTTTCCACAACTCATTGCACAGCAATTTTATCTGGAATCAACTTAGGTGCTACCAAAGAGAAGTTTTCAACTGAGCAAAGCCACTTCCAACACAAATTTCTCCTCCTGGAAACTACCTATTTATGATGGTGATTCCGTCCTCTTCACCGGAGATAGCCGCTGCATGATTCGCCGAACCTTTTGTAGTTCTCATTCATCGTGGACATTAAAATGACTTGTGCGCGAAATTTTATCTGTTTCAATTGCAGCTAGTTTTTGTGTGTCAACTGCCCCCGCAATTTAAGCACCGTGTCGGCTTTTTAAAAAACTTTCTGCCCTTTAGAATTCGGTCAAGGGTAAGCTCTGTTGAAATCGTTTGTACATATTCCATCAGTTTTTCGCGAAATTCCCGTATTATTTTTGTGCTATAAAGCATGCTGTATGAGGTGCTTCATAATCAAAGCCCTCGAAAAATAGATCGGTCATTTAAATTCCCCACGCGCACACCTCGCGCATTGTGAGTAAGTACTTCTTTAAGTATTCGTCATTTAACTGCTTCCTGCGGCACATCTTTTTATGGATTTTTTCGTTGACACTTTTTGCTGTGTCGCGTCTGATACCTGTTGTCGACATCTTGGACCCATTTCGTTACATCATATTCACCACTAGTTGAGAACCCTAGAAAAACATTAGCTACCTCCTCAAAAATCACACTTCTCGTCTCTTCTTCTCAATCTCTCGATCTCTGATCTCAACAGACTTACTTTTACCTCTGCCTAGCTCTCGGTTACATTCAATGTTTCCTGGTTCCTTTTCCTTAGTTTTAAAACTTTTGTTCTCAGCAGACTTATCTCCATCTCATTCTCGATTTCCTCGGAGTATTTCTGCGTAATACGACGTCCTCGCATGCAATTTGAATTTTCTTAGCCCCTTTACATACCTTCTGTTATTCCATTGAATCCAGGATCAGGATTGGCTTGGATTGCTTATTACCTCCATGTTCTCCAACTGGAATTCCATTTGCCTTACACACTTTCCAATATACGAGTATATTGACGTAGAATACAATGTATTACGCAAAAAAAGCTTTATCTCCGTAAGTACTATATACTCCGGTTGAGCACTTTCTGAAGCAAATTGTATATTGCAATCCCTTTTCCAGTGTTCAGATGACCCACATTTGAAGCATTTGCCGGCTCATTTTGCTTTATTTTATCTCTTGTGATCTATCTGATAATGATTTCTTACCACACCAGTGTTTTATTTGGCCAGCAGTGCCTTGCTCGTTCCAACATCGCTTAAGGTTATGTTCTGCACCCCTAACCGGCTTTCTTCAACAATGATTCTATTTGTTAGGTTTCTTATCGTGCATTGCTCCTTTGCTATAGAGTCCCAGGCCGAAGAAAAATGTCGATATTCTGCTGGTAACGTCTTCAGTATCTGTCAAAAGATGTCTTGAATGGATGCTTGAAAATAATACTCCTAGGTAAAATTACGTAGAATGTATTTTAAATCTGTTAAAGAAAAGTTAGTTGTTACTATGTGCTTTTTGAAGAAAGGAAATTTTACCTCAATTTGTGACCCATCCAGTTACTCTTTTGACGTTGAAATGACGTCATATTCGCATTCCGTTGGATGGAAGCACTTATTGCAGGAAAGAGAAAGTAAAAGGAATAATCTATAATTTTTTTCGCGCATTCGTGGCTTTACTTATTCTCATGTTGAGATGGCGCACTTCGCACAGAGTGTATTCGACAACAGTGTCTTTGTGATCAACATGCTATCATCAATACGGACACCCGTTGTTCTTAGTTTTTGTACCAGGTTTTCTAAACAAGGTATGTGTGTAGCTATATCGGCCCTGCGTCTTTCTTGTATGCATAGTAATGTTCTGATTTATCATAGTGCTGATTCATTGCACTGCTCATATATTGAATTCAGCTTTTCCTACATTTCTCTTCGACTAAACCATATAGTTCCGATGCTAATAAATTTACACGAACCTGAAATCTCCACATCATCCACAGCCTATTTTATCTTTGAACGATGCTTTCGAGATTTCACCAATGGCAATAAAAAAATGTGATTTTATTTTAATTGCAAGCAAAACAAATTCGCTATCGTTTCACAAAAAAAATGGCGTCCTCCCTTGCTCAGCAAAAATCTCTCATAAGTTTCGTAAGTATATTAAAAAAAATTTTTGTACTTTTTTCAGCGTATACCTGGGCCCACAACCTGTTGAGTTTATTATATTACCTTCGTAAATATATGTATGTATACCTGAAAAACGATTTGGAATAATACGCAGACTCATCTGAGTCCGTGCGGCATCGGATAAAAAATAGTGCGTCCCACCTTGTCGTAAGAGGCGACTAAATGGGACACCAATCATTAACATCTTAAAACTTTCCCACAAGTTTGTATGCAATCAGTGGGTTCCCGCGTCTGGAGACTACCGGTGGGGTAAAAGAACAGTCAATCAATTTAAAATGAGCAAACAAGTGTCAAACCACTCAAGCACAAAATACACTTCATGGAAATGATCGCAATTAATAGCACTACCTCTCTGGGCACCACGCTTGCAACGCACTCGGCTGATCGCAGAGCTAGTGCTTGTGTCAGAGCCCGACGGATTTCGGGGGCGGGCAAAATGAAGTTCCAAAATATTTCGAAAAATATATATCGTAGATTTGCATTGGAAAATGCGTTTGAGAGAAACGGTTTTAAAATAAGTCAAAGACGGATCATTGGCGTGTCCATTTGCGCATCCGTTGCGACCTGTTCCGGATACAATGTTAGACGGATTATTTCTTCCGAAAAGCACTATCTTAAAGTACTTAGCATCAATCGTTAAAATGGAAGTGAAATGTGACGACGACGTAAACCACAGAGTGAGTGTGGGGTGGATGAAATGGCGAGAAAATTTGGGAATCTTTTGCGACCGAAAATTTCCACTTGAATTAAAAAGGAAACTCTACACCACAGTTGTTCAACCAGCTCTTATATACGGTTCTAAGTGCTGGACAATGTATCAAGCGTTGTCAACCTCAGCGAAATGAAAATTTTAAGAAGTCTAGTGGAGTCACTAAATGCGATTGCATTAGGTCTACGCGTATAAGAGGAAGCCTACAAGTAACGAGTTCGGTAACCGAACAGCTTAAGGCGAGTAGAATAAGCTGGTATTGCCACGTTCAAAGAAGGTCTGCGGAAAATCCGGTTAAAAAGGCACTATCAACTACGGTCAATCCAACTGTAAGAAAACGAGGTCGGAAAAAGAATTCCTGGATTTCTCAGATGGCAAATGCGCAACATTGCCTTGGCCTAACCACTGAAGCGGTCTGCGACAGTAGCCAAGCAGAGCAGCAGCGATGCAGTAAAAATGGGAAACTCGTTACGCATAAGTTTGTATAACGAGGAAAGGGTTAATAAAAAGATAAGAAGAAGACACAGACTCATCCTAACTCTGAGATGTTTGATATTCAAAAGATCGAAAAGAACTAACTTAGCTTTTACATAGATATATGTATATACAATAGTTAAGGTAGATAATCATTTTATTAGGGTCAAAGGGGGTAATTGTAAATGATTTTGCATTTTGCATTGTTTTCTAAATTTATAGTGTTTCATCCCGCTTAGCTATGCGATATTGAAAATTGGTTTTGTTTGAACTTACATTTTATCTTTTAGAAAAATATAATTTTAAGTGTGTAGGTTTATCAGTTTTTGTAAAAATTCGTGTTTACACTTACCCCGGCCTTTTCTAGGAAAAAGAGAAAAATGGAAGAAGGAACTCAGCTTCTTAAGGATGTAGAATAAAAACATTTGGAGTAAAAGCGATCTAAATCAAATTGAAAACATTTGATGAAGAAAAGAAATCGAAAATGAAATGTTCACAGTTACCCCAAAAAAATTTAATAAGGAACAAAATTAAGAGTTGTTTTAAAAGATTTTATTTCAACGTTTTATCTGAAAATGAACGACACAAAGATTTTGTAATTACGGAATTAAATAGAAAATTCTTGTAAATCTTACATTACAATTCAAAAACTGGAACTTTTCTATTAAACTCTACAGTAATCTTTTCTTCGGCAAAAGTTTTTATTGGATCTGGCAACAGTCCAAGAACTTATTTAATAGAAACACAACTTTTATCGCTTAAGACAACTTGAAACATTTTTTGTGAGGAGCCAATATTCCCAACTACATGGACCTCTTCTTCTTCCTCCAGGACCCTGCAAATCTCACAAACGTACTTGCACGTGGTAGGAAGCTGTTTTCCACCCTTAAAATTGACAACGGCAAACTGGCCTGTCCTAAACTTGTTTATTCCCTCAATGTCCAGACATTTTACCTCTTCTGCTTCTTCTATCCCTTCATTCCACACTGATTCAATGCTTGGAATAAATACATCGTCTTCATTTGAAAATGAGCTCAAACTTATCTTCCAGGTCCTTACTTGTTTTGATTTTGATTTCAGTTCCTGCAGAACACGTTTTTCTTTCTTATGTCGCTTTTTTGACAGCTTTTCAACTTTGAGCTCGTTCTTGTTTTAAACAGGTTAGCACTTCATCTGTGGTTAGAACTTCTCCGTATTTCATTTTCTTTATGCGTAAAAAAACCTTCTTAGCCATTTCTGGTTTAGTTATAGATGACGGAGACGAATTTTGTAGACCAAAGATATTTTCCAAAAGTTCTTTAAAAAGAAACAAAATTCAAATAAGAATATAAAGTTTAACTTAAGCAGATAAGCTGAAAGATAAATCCTTGATTAATAGCTGACCTTGAGGAGGTGACATTATAGATTGTGGAGGCAATTGTAATTCAGTCTGCACTGTACTTGCGTTTCTCGTACTCTCAAAAGTTAGGGAAGTACCTATTCACAAAATTAGTAGACAGCGAAGAGTACACCAATAAGCAAAAGGTTATATACCTTTTGAAGTGGATGGCAACTCAATCTGGGCTGTACCTGGCAGAGGAACGGGAGGGCTGACATAAATTTAAGGAATATGGTATCCAGTGTTTGTCTAATAGCTTCTACAAAGTCAAGTGGAAAGGATGGTGTTGCTTCTTGTTCAGGCACTGCCATAGATGTGGTTGCTTGTTCCATGGTCCAAAAACTCATTTGTCGAGTGGTTGTAATTGATCAGTTAAATGACTTGGTAACCGAACTAGTTGAATATTATTTTTCAGAGCTTCTTCAACGATCCTAACACTGATATGGCTAGAGTGACCATCGTAGAGAAGTACATCAGTTTGGTCCGAATTGCATTTTTCAATGTGAACTTTTTGGACGTGAAGAATGAGTCCGTTTGTAATCCAATGATAAAATTGAGGCATCCAACCTTACTTCAAAGCAGTATAAAAAGTTCCTTGGAAACAATCTATTGAAGTCCATCATGCCTGAACAGCGCCATTCCTTCCGAAGATACACAAGCCAAGACAGTTGTTGACTCTCTGCCAGAACCATCAGAAGCACGGCTTAAGGGTACATTTTTTTCTCTGATGGCTCTCAAGCGACTTGGATCACTGCCGAAACCACTTCCATCCCCGTTCAAAATAAAAGCTGCCTTGTCGGGGCTTAGCAAATTAAAATCATCGTAAACTTTGGTAAGTTTTTCATAAAAGTCAAAAATTATATCAGCTTTTCGAACATCTTGGCGCCCTGGTTGCAAGTGTTCTGGTTTTTTCAGTAAGAGGTTTGGATGTCTTGATCAAAAACCACGGTACTAGTCATCTCCTGGCCTCCCACTATTGAAAGGGGTAACCAAGTACTTTGTTTTTACGTAGGTACGTGAAAGGAGATCCTCCTTATCGCAAGAGTAACCAGCCCGAGATATTGTAATTAGGCACCTTGCGATGGAGTCTTCCACGTTTGACGATAGCGCAGGCTTTCTTCCTCGTGATACAATGGCAGGAGTGCTTTTCCTACCACCCATTCTATAAAAATAAATGACTTTAGGACCCCGTATGTTTCTTCAGCTTGCCGGTATATATTATTTCTGTTGTTGACATCTTCTGATGTATAAGATGGAGGTGTAGTTTTACGTTTACACGTCGCATCTTTTTGAATTAAAATTTGTTGAGAATGGAAAACTATCACATTCATCAATTAAGTAAACATTATAATACTTCATCTTATGAATAATGTCAAATAAACTTATTCTAATTTATAACCTACTCTGTTGCACTTTTTCTTAACAGACTATGGGCCTTTAAAGTCGCGAATTAAATTAGTTTCAATCAATAATTTAGTAAAATAAATGTACGATTAGAAAGTTTAAACGTTTTTCTTCAAAACAAAGTAATTTTTTGTAACTAATCGCAAGCGGTTCCATCTTTTTTTGTGGATTATAATACTGATTGGTTAGAAATGGCTTCATCGTCGATCTCATTTCCATTTGAAAAGCTGCGTGGTCGCGAGAATTTCGACACATGGAAGCGACATGCGAAGTCTAACCTGGTCATAAGAAATTGCTGGAAGGTAATCTAAGCAGGATTACCTGCGGATCCAAAAGAGAAAGAGTTGGAATTAAATGAGCGTGCATTGGCTGAAATAACCTTAATGGTTGAACCGAATAACTTTGCACATATTGCAACATCTACAACAGCAAAAGGAGCCTGGGATGCTCTGGTTTCAGCATACGATGACAGTGGGCTAACGCGAAAAGTTGAACTGCTTAAGCAATTGGTACAACTCAAGTTAACCGACTGTGAATCCGTGCAGGATTACATAAATACTATGGTTCTAACGTCACTCACAGTACAAAACACCGGCTTAAATATAGATGACGAATTAACAGCATCTCTGATGCTGGCAGGGCTGCCTGATGAATTTCGGGCACTAGTTCTAGCAGTGGAAAATTGCAAAAAGGAGCTTACCGTGGACGTTGTGAAGAATTTACTACTCCAAGACGTAAAGTTTGATAATAAAAGTGCTAAAAGCGCACTTTATACAAAAAAGAAAGCATTTCAAACCAAATATCGTTGCCACAAGTAATCGTAGCGAATAATCACAAAATGTCTGTGAAGTGTTCTGGTGACGTGAAGTTAGCCTTGAAAGATAAAAAGTTTAATGCCGTGTTAAAAAATGTTGAGCACTTGCCTGAACTATGTGCTAACCTCCCTTCAGTTCGTCAGATGGCAAAAAATGGCAACAAAGTGGTTTATGAGCATGATGTTTGTAATATCTATGATAATGAAAGCAAATTAATTGCAACAGCAAGTGCTATAAACGATTTGTATCGTCTAAATTATGAACCCATGAATGTGTCGGTGCAGTACGAACAAGCATTGTCAGTGGCGAATATATATAATTTATGGCAACGCAGGTTAGGTCATATTTGTGCTAATAACCTAACCAAGGTAATGAATTCATCATCGGGTGTCAAATTCTCTGCGGGGAGTGATGTAAACTGTATTGTGTGCTTTAAAGGTAAACAAACACGTGCACCTTTTAAAGACACTGGAACTCGTGCAAAAAGTGTTCTGAAGTATACATCATTTTCGGGTGCAAGATTTTTCACATTCGTCGACGACTTCAGTCGCAAAGTATTTGTGGTGCCCCTTAAGCAAAAATCTGATGTGTTTGCCGAGTTTGTGAGGTTCAAAAACCTTGTTGAAAATCAGTGCTCAAAGAAAATTAAAGTACTTCGTACCGACAATGGCACTGAGTACACTGGAACTGTTTTTCAAAGTTTTCTAGCTAAGAATTGTATTTTACACCAAAAAACTGTTGCTTATACGCCTGAATAGAACGGCGTCGCGAAACGTATCAATCGCACTATAATTGAAAGAGTGCATTGTATGCTGTTGGATTCCAGTTTGGACAACAAGTTCTGGGCAGAAGCGGCTACTACTGCAGCTTTCTTGGTGAATCGTGTACCTTGTAGGAGCAACGATTGTTCACTAGAAGAAATTTGGTCTGGGCAAGAGCCAGATTTGGAACACCTTCGTATATTTGGTTGCAAAGCGATGGCGCATGTTCCAAAAGAAAAGCGGACAAAATTGGAAGCCAAATCCGTGGAGTGTATCTTACTTGGATACAGTACAAATTCGAAAGCTTATCGATTGTTTAATCCCTTGACGGAGAAAATAGTAACGAGTCGTGATGTTATATTCATGGAATCTGAAAGCAAGGTAACTACCAATGACAACAACAATATTAAACCTTTTATTTCACCCTTAGCTGACATTTCGAACGATGAAGAGAATACTATCGTCAATTCAGGGGAAGAAGTGTTACTGGAATTGCCAACGACTAGTTTGAATGCTAATCTACACGAAGCTGCATCCAATCATGAAATCACTATGAGCAATTATCAAATTCAGAGTGATCCTGAAAGTCCAAAAGAAGCTCTTTCGAGTTGTGATGCCGATTTGTTGAGAACCGCGATGCAAGAAGAGTTTGACTCATTGCTTTCTAATAAAACCTGGACCTTAACTGAGTTGCCGGCTGGTAAGGAGGCTATTAGTTCCAAATGTGTTTTCAAAACAAAATTTGATATTGAGGGAAAACCCATTCGACGGAAGGCAAGATTGGTCGTAAAAGGTTTTTGTCAGCAGAAAGGGATCGACTATACGGAAACTTTTGTACCTGTAGCTAGGTACACATCAATCCGTTACTTATTGGCACTAGCGGCTAGGCATGATCTTCTTATACATCAGATGGATGCTCTAACGGCTCTTTTGAACGGTGAGTTAAAAGAAGATTTTTATATGACTCAGCCAAGTTTTTTGAAGATGGTTCTGATCGTGTATTTAAGCTACGTAAGTGCCTTTATGGACCCAAACAATCCAGTCGAGAGTGGAATGAAAAACTTAATAATATTCTGATCAAATTGGGTTTAAAGCGCAGCGATCAAGCGAAGTAAGTCGTTTTTAAAAATGGATCAATCTCAGTACATTTCAGATATTTTGAAACGATTTAACATGGATGAGTGCAATCCTATCTCCAAACCGATAGACCTGAATCAAAAGCTCTCTTCAGATATGTGTCCCAAAAATGAAAAACAACAAATGAAGGATGTGCTTTATATCCAGGCAATAGGCTGTTTACTCTTTGCTGCTGAAATCACGCGCCCCGACATCTCCTACGCCGTGAATCTGCTTAGTAGATTCGGTACGAATCCAGGTGTGGCGCACTGGACAGCTGTCAAACGTGTGATGAGGTACCTAAAGGCACGATTGACAAGGGCATTGTCTATCAGAAGGAAGAATGTGATATGGCTGAATTCTGTGATGCAGACTGGGCTGGCGATATGGATGCCAGACGTTCTACATAGGGCTATGTGTTTACGTTTCAATCGGGTGCAATATCGTGGGCTACAAAACGTCAAAGAACTGTCGCGCTTTCTTCAACTGAAACTGAGATAATGTCTGTCATTGCTGCTATCCAAGAGTCTGTTTGGCTTAAGCGCTTGGAAGGTGAGCTGTCTCCGGATGCACCAAAAACAATGATACTTCACTGCGACAATAAAAGTGCTATTCACATCGCTACAAATAACTCTTATTCGGCAAGAACAAAGCATGTCGACATCAAGGCAAAATTTATTCGTGAAATTTGAAATTTGAATGAAATAGAGATTTCAGAAATCAAGCTGCAGTACCTTTCAACTGACCAGATGTTGGCAGATATCCTCACAAAAGGCGTACCTGCTGCCAAACAAACTTTTTTTGTAGAAGGTTTTGGATTAAAATAATATGTATAGTTTTTTTTCTAATGAATTCCATATATTTACATATATACCATAATTATCTTTTTTTAACATTTAATATTTTGGTTCATATGAATAATAGTTAAATGATCTTCAGATAATATTTAAATTGTTCAATTCGGATTTAATTGTTTACTTTCTTATAAATGAAATGAATTTCTTAAATATATTGCATAGTTCTTCAGGGAAGGTGTTGAGAATGAAAAACTATCACTGAATATATTCATCAATTAAGTACACATTGTAATACTTCATCTTATGAATTATGTCAAATAAACTTATTCTTATTTATAACCTACTCTGTTGCACGTTTTCTTAACAAAATTGTACTAGATTACCGCTTACTTCATTTAAAATGCATGTTTACAATTACCCCAAGGTGTTAACTTTTCTGTGTTCTCATTCACCCCTGACATAAAAAAAAATGGAGTAATTGTAAATAGCCAATAACTTTCATAATTTGTTTCAAAGAATTAAAAAACACATCACATACATTAACACTTATATTCAACATAATTATACTTTGAACTTATTTAATATTTTAAAACAATTTTACTCAACACCAAAAAACTCGAAAACACAGAAAAATGAATAAACCACGCCAACGATCAAACTGCAAATAACATATTTGGAGATCGCGTCCGGCACATGATAGAGGGAATAAACCGTATTTTCAAATAATGGCATGGCATGCCGCAATGGAAAACCATTCTCCTTCAATGCAGACGGGACCGAAAATCGCCCGAAGAATTTTTCTCTCGGACCAACCAAGAACACCCTCATCCATTTTTGATAATGTACAAGCCTCTGCGCCGTAGAGCAGGACCGAGATTATTGAATGTACATGCCTCTGCGCCATAGAGCAGGACCGGGATGATTGAGGTCTTATATTGGTGACTTTTGTTGTCCGGGAGAGGGCTTTGCTTCTCAATTTTCTTCTTAGCCCAAATAAATAGCGGTTGGCAAGAGTTATTCGTCGCTTGACCTCAGCGCTGGTGTCGTTGTCTGTATTAATAGCGGAGCCTGGGTAGACAAAGTCCTTAATTACCTCAAAGTTATATCTGTCGAGGGTGACGTTCTGTCCGAGACGTCGGTGTTGGTTGTACTTATTGCTTGAAAGCATATACTTGGTCTTGCCCTCATTGACCGCAAAACCCATTTTCGCCGCTTCCGTCTCAATACTCGCGAAAGCGCCACTGACATCACGCTGCTTTCTCCCGATTATATCAATATTGTCGGCGTATGCGAGTAGTTGGATGGATTTTTGAAAGATAGTGCCTCTTGTGCTTGCTCGTGAGTTTCCAACTATTCTTTCAAGTACGATGTTGGAAAAATCGCATGACTGCGCATCGCCTTGTCTAAATCCTTTCTAGACATCAAAGGTCTCGGTGAGATCTTTACCGAACTTGATGGAGCAGCGTGCATTCTCTATCGTCATCTTGCACAGAGGAACGAGTTTGGCAGGGATGCCAAAACTAGACATTGCTCTATATAGCTCGCCTCTATAGATGCTGTCATACGCGGCCTTAAAATCGATGAATAGGTGGTGTGTATCGATCTGAAGCTCATGGGTCTTCTGCAAGATCTGCTGTAGTGTGAATATTTGGTCGATGGTGGTCTTGCCTGGCCTCAGGCCATACTGATGTGAACCTATCAGGTTGTTGACGTACGGCTTCCGGCGTTCACACAATACGGCCGATAAGATCTTGCATGCGATGTTAAGGAGACTGATGCCTCTGTAGTTGGCGGAGCTCAGAGGGTCTCCTTTCTTGAGAATCGGACAAAAAATGCTGAGGTTCTATTCATCGGGCATACTTTTTCCGAAAATAATTCACAGATGATTTGGTGTATGCTCCTTGCCAAGTCATAGTCTGTGGCTTTGAAGAGCTCGGCAGTCAGGCCGTCTGCTCCAGCAGCTTTATTGGACTTAAGCTTAAATAAAGCTATCTTCACTTCATCCAGATCCGGTGGACGAAATTTTTGGCCATCATTGTCCAGGTTGAAAGGTTGATTCGATTGATTCTGCCTGACAGCGGTATTTGGTCCGTCATCGCCGTTAAACAGTCTGCAGAAATGGTCTTTCCAAATCCTCAGCGTCGACTTCGATTCTACTACGATGCTCCCTTTTTCACCTCTACATCGGTTCGGGCTTTGTTTCCGTGGCATATTATTTTAACCGTTTGGTAAGACTTCCGAACCTCATTCCTGGAGTAGCATCTCTCAATTTCCTCGACCGCGCGCTTCTCATGCTCTTTCTTCTTCCTCATGAGAAGCTGGTGTTCGTCTTTCTCTTCCGTCTCTCCTTTTCCATATGCATCTTGCTTAGCTGCATCGCATGCCGTTTTGAAGAGATCAACAGTTTGTTGGACTTAAGCTTAGATCTTAGATCATCTCTACAGGCTTCGGTTCGGGGTTTGTTTCCGCGGCATGTTATTTTTACCTTCTGGTAAAACTTCCGAACCTCATTCCTGGAGTAGCATCTCTCAATTTCCTCGACCGCGCGCCTCTCATGCTCTTTCGTCTTCCTTCTGAGAAACCGGTGTTCGTCTCTCCTCTTCCGCTCATAGAGCTCATGCGCAGCTCTGATCTTCCTCAGCAGCTTTATATGCATTTTGCTTAGCTACATGTGCTTGCCTTTATTCATCATCGAACCAGGGGTTTCGTTGTGGTGGCGCACATCAGAAGCGGTATCTCTGATGGCGTTTTGGCAGTGTTTTCAATGGTCTTCGATGCTTGATGCTGGCGGTATTGGACCTCTTAAGATATTAAGAGGCACTCGCCGGAAATGGACTTGGGAATCTCTTGCGATTGTAGTCGCCTGACGTCGAATTTCCTCACGGCATTAGTTTGTCGTTGCGTAGGTTGGGATATCCGCAACCGCATCTTGGCTCCTCGGAACGTACGGACATCCATAATACTGGACGAGTGTCTTGCGTCGATCGCAATGTGATTAATCTGGTTGACTGTTGATTGATCAGGAGTTCTCCAAGTCCCCTTTTGTATGTCGAGATGTGGGAACCGCGTGCGAGCTACGAAAATGTTTCGTCCCGCCACAAAGTCGATTAGCCTGAATCCGTTATCGGAGGTGGTGTCATGCGGGCTTTATTTTCCGATCGTTCCACCAAAGATACCCTCTCTTTCTAGCTTTGCATTTAGAATTACCGAGGACAATTCTAGTGTCATGGCTGGGGCATTGCTCGTGTGTCTTGTTAAGGAGCTAATAGCAGGTATCCTTTGTGTCATCATCTTTCTCCTCTGTATACGGGTATATATATTCACGCATATAAGGCTAGTGTTGGCGAATTTAGCCTTGATGAGAATTGCTACGAGGTGCTCGACCACATACCGGAAGCTCAGGACTTCTTGTCTTAATCCGCTACGACAACAAATCCGCACTCAAATAAGCGCTGCTTTTGCCGTCGATAGCAATTGCCGTAGTAAATTTCGCAGTTTTTCATCTTCTTGTTTTCCGACCCCTCCGATCGCATTTCTTGAATGGTGGTTATGTCTGCTTTGCAGCAGTCTAGGGCATACGCTAGTGGTTCGGCTGCACAGGATCTAACATTTTACGTGCATATCCGAAGCTCATTGTCCTTAAATCGTTTGAGTGGGTTGTCAACAGTATATCCGTCCATATCCGATGCTTGTTGATGCTTCGTAACTTTTGTTTTTTTAAATGGCTGGGCAGTTACCCCGATGGCACAACCCCCAACCTGGAGGACCAGTTCCATTTTTTATGCCCCTATGACGAGGGGTAATTAACACCGAATTGAAGCTCGGTTAGACGGATCAAGTAAGGGTGGTAAAGGTACTTTTCACCTTAGACTTTAGGAATTTTTTTTTTCCTAGTCCATGTTGGCGAAGTCTGCAAGAAGTAAACTTCTTTGTAACCCCTTCACGGACGATCCGAGTTTAATCGGGTCACATTAATCTTACATGACTTAATGAAGAAATAATTATTGCTGCTCTAGATGGATAGCGTGGTAGTGCTTGCAAGAGATTCGGTTGAATCAATCGCGAACGTGGAAGCGGTTTAAGATACGACGAATAACTACATATATATAAGAATTTGAATTACTTACCGTATTTTCTTCCTGTTAATAAGAAGGCCTGTTTTCTCTTCGGAGAGAGAGAGTAATGTTTTCAGTGTGCCTTAGCATGCCAGAGTCAACTGATAATGTGGATCCAGGGATATGGGTTTCCACCAACGTAACCAGGACTTCCGTCGTTTTCCTAAGGAAGCTAGGGACGCTCGCTTCTTTTGAAATCACTTTGGGCCTCCTCAAAGCCTTGTCTGTTACCACGATTGATTCGAAATACTTCTGACATGAATCGGTTTTTGATTTCTTAACTAGGTACTTGAATTGTTTTTTTACAATCTTAGTAATCGCTCTACGTACAGCCACATCTGAAAAGCTTCGCTCTATTGAAGAGTTTCCAAACGTCTTTCCTCTTAATAGCTATTTTCCTATTCCACCACTTTGGTTCAGCCCTTTTAGGTGTTCGGTTAGCTGGACCAGCTGTCTTGAACGCCATTGTCATTACTCTAGTTATATATCCTACGGCCCTATCTAAGTTGTCAGTATTATCACAGGTGATTGACTGGGTCTCCAGATGGGTATTTACCACTTCCGTATACTTGACCCAACCAGCCTTTCTGGGATTTCCTTGAAAAATTCATACCCTGTTCCGGTGGTCCGAGATTTACGCTTAATCGATTACTCTTCATACCCTGATTTCTAGCCCTTCTGTATTTGAACCAAGGGTGATAACTATCATCCCCTGCCTATTTTTCACCACAAAAGTGAGTGTTACAAATACTGAGGTTGGACAGTAAGATATATATAAAACACTCGCCTTTTGTGTTGGTATGACTGTTTCCCCATTGTGTATGATAGGCGTTCGCATCACAGTCCAGCACCAGCATCCTCTCTTTCTGCCTTGCAAAGTCCTTCAGTTTCTCTGAGATGTTTACCTCAGGGTCATAAGGTAGATACGGCGACGTCAAACACTATGGTTCGCCAAACTCCCTTTCACAAATTTCCGCCGTTAGATCACCTGAGCTGAAATTATTCAAAAGAAATGCCTCTATGTGATCTTACCTTCATAATTTTTTAGCCTGGGTCCCTGGATCTCATTGTTCTCTTTGATCCAAGCCTGTGTACGGCTGTGACGTCCTGTCTGAAGATGTACTCCACTAGACAGACCATCGCTGCATAGCTGTGTTGTAGGTTTATCTGCAGCACTTCCATCGATTTTGAGGTTTCCTCCTCCACCTTGCCCTTGGTCAACCATACCTTTCTATTTTTCGAGGTCTGGTAAGCAATCCTGATTGGGGGACAACAGAAAATGCTGACCATACTGCCGTCTAGGCCCCGTGTTAAGGACTCTCTATGCATAGGCTCTTAGCTTCCGATTCTGCACATGGAGTAATGCCAAGAGCTTCTCGGGGTACGTGTAGGGATACGGTAGAGTTTAGTTTGTCGCCTTCCCAACCAGCACCATCGAATTGAAGTTCCCCGTTTTCTGTGGTGGATAATTCCTCCCATAGGGCATCTGGGAATTTCTCCGCGACATTTTTCACTGGTCGAATTTCAGACGACCGCAAGGTTCTAGCTCGGTATCAAAATAGAGTAACATCTCCCTCCCCAAGTTGGGGGTTGTGGCACTGGAGTATTTGCCCAGCCATGTAAAAAAAATTTAAAAGCTCCGGAACAAACACAAGCATCGGATATGGCCGGATCTATTGTTGACAATCTATCGACAGCGAACTTCTGATATGCACGTGGAATGTTAGGTCCCTCAACCTGTTAATGTCTTTTGTAATACATAAAATTACAACCAAATGCAAAAGGGTAAGTTCATATGTTATAACGCCTATACAGGGTACGTTTTTTAATTTGAGACATCCACATTATTCGAAAAATTTTCAGGCAAAAGTCACAAGGTTCTGAAGGGGACATAAGATGGTGACCACGAATTTGACCTTGAGCCCCATTTTTAAGGTCAAACGAAGGTCACTTTCGATTTTTTAATGGGAACCCCCATTTTTTTGACAGATTCGTAATCTGCGGAAAAATTACAATTCTTTTAAATGAAACACTTTTTTCAAAAAATGCGTTCTTTTCCCGTCAGGGGGCGCCATACAATTTAAGACATCGAAATTACTCGAAAGGTACGAAATATCGCGAAAAATGTTTCAGGCAAAAGTTACACGGTTCTGAAGGGGACATAAGATGGTGACCACGAGTTTGACCTTGAGACCCATTTTCAAGGTCAAACGAAGGCCACTTTTGATTTTTCAAATGATAATTCCCGATTTTCATTGCTCAGTCGTATTGCTCGTAGGCTTCTCATTTGTTTTTACATACTGCGTTAACCATAACCCAGAAACAACGACGTGGACGTAGCAGTATTTTATCTCCTTCGGGTTGATTAATTAGAGTGGGTCCCCTTGCCTCTCATTGTTGAATCATTGCATTCTTCCCATGCTCGAAAATGTGACCATTCACTTTAATAAACTTCTCTATCCGCGCTCTAAATGAACCAACAGAACTGACAAGTATTTCTGGCGTAATCTTCCGGCAAGCTTCAGTTATTCGTCTTTTCTTGACTTCACGTGTTGTTGGCTTTTTTCTGTAAACCTCACTTTTTAAATAGCCCCACAAGAAGAAATCAAGTGACGTAAGATCAGTTGATCTAGCAGGCCATTGCCTCGGACCTCCCTCGTCCGATCCATCGTTGATGGTAAACATTGTTTAATACGCCCCGGGCTACTTGCGAATAATGGGCTGGACAACCATCATGTTGAAACCACATTGTTTGTCGCAACTCCAATGGCAGTTCTTCTATTAATACTGGAAAATGGTTCCGCAAGAAGTTTGCATACTTTTCGCCATTCAAGTTGCCTTGATAAACGGTTTTCGGTAGCCCAATAATGCATATTATGTCGATTGACCGTACCATGATTGGTTAAAGTCGGCTCATTAGAGAATAACACATTGGCGAAGAAAAGGGGGTCTAGTTCAATTATCTGAAGTGCCCATTGACAAAAGGAAACCCAGTTGCGAAAAACCTCACTAGAAAGTTCTTGATGCATTGAAATATGATAAGGATGGTATTTATGCTGATGTAATATCTTACAGACAATCGTTTGAGAAATTCCTGATTCACTACTTATTTGGTGAGTGCTAATGTTAGGATCGTGTGCAACGGCAGCTAACACTGCTATTTCATTGTCCTCAACAGCCATCCTATCTGACCGATTCATTTTCTTTGATTGCTCACTTCCTTCACCAGTGAATTGTTGGATGACACGATAAAAGGAAGCGGGCGATCGTATCTGGTCTGGGAAACGTTGGGCGTAAAGAGCAACAGCACCATCGATGTTTCTTCCACTTTCTCAATAAATCAATATCATTTCAATTTTCTCTTGAATTGAAATAGCCTGCATTATTAATCTGGAAAACGTTACTAATAAAATTCAGTTCCTCAAAACAAATATCGAACTTCTAACACACTGAATGAATAAGACATTTGCGACAAAGTCGTGTGCCCCATTGAAGAATACGACTAAGCGATGAAAATCATTTGAAAAATCAAAAGTGACCTTCGTTTGACCTTGAAAATGGGGCTCAAGGTCAAACTCGTGGTCACCATCTTATGTCCCCTTCAGAACCTTGGGACTTTTGTCTGAAACATTTTTCGCGATATTTCGTGCAATTCGAGTAATTTCCATGTCTTAAGTTGTATGGCGCCCTCTGACGGGAAAAGAACGCATTTTTGAAAAAATTGTTTTATGTAAAAGAATTGTAAAATTTCACGCAGATTACGAATCTGTCAAAAAAATAGGGAACAATGATCAAAAGTGACCTTCGTTTGACCTTGAAAATAGGGCTCAAGGTCAAACTCGTGGTCACCATCTTATGTCCCCTTTAGAACCTTGTGACTTTCGTCTCAAGTTAAAAAACTCACCCTGTATAATAGAAATTTTAAGAACAAAGTTTCAGTG
This sequence comes from Volucella inflata, assembly GCA_928272305.1. NCBI lineage: Eukaryota > Metazoa > Arthropoda > Insecta > Diptera > Syrphidae > Volucella > Volucella inflata. Next base: position 112,454,345 of record OV743716.1, on the reverse strand, counting down.
AGAACTGGTTTGTTGTGTTCTAGCCAACTACACATCTTACTTGATTTTTGTTGACTGAAAAAACGCAAGTCTGTCGGGCACGGCTGGGATTCGAATACCTTGCTTAATAATGTACATCTACATCTACATCTACATCTACATCTTTATTTCGTTTAATATATTACATTGGTATTGTAACCGCACATTTTACATTACACAGGGATTTAACGTTATAAGTTTTCCTCTGAAATATTATCTAGTGTATTTTCTATGTATCATAAATAATAATATTGAAGTTGTTAGGAGGAAAACAGGAAAGCAAAAACCTCCAATTACTAATTACGAGTATCTTCATAGAGACAATAACAATATTGACTGGGGTAATAATAAAATAATTATAAATTGAATTATTAATGCACAAGAATAAATAAATAATAAATTAAAAAATAAAAAATAAATAAATAATAAATAAATAAATAAACAAATAAATAAACAAATAAATAAACAAATAAATAAACAAATAAATAAACAAATAAATAAATAAATAATAAATAAATAATAAATAATAAATAATAAATAATAAATAATAGATAAATAAATAATAAATAAATAAATAATAAATAAATAAATAATAAATAAATGAACAAGTAAATAAATAAATTTACAAACAAATAGGTAAAATTAAATATTTCTACTTTTTTTTATTTTTTTTAATTTTTTTTTTATTTATTTATGTTTATTTTTTTAACAAGATTAATAAATAAAAAAATAAACAATAAGGTGGAACACATAACAAGTAACAATTAAAAATAGGGATTCATTAATGTTTATTTAATTCGAGTTCAATTGGCGTACTAAAGGATTATCAGCAAAATTGCAGCGGCTAAAAAAGTTTTCATTAAGTTTTTTAATTCTATAACAAATGAGTTCAACGCTCGTTTTCCTGTGGATAACTGTAGTGGAATGATGCCAAGTTAAGTTGAGCATCATTTTTAATATTTTGTTTTGACATATTTGTAGTTTCTTAAGGTGAAATTTAACGCAATTGCCCCATATCTGACACCCATATAATAGGATTGCTTGAAAGATAATTTTATGAATTATCATTTTGTTATGAGAAGAGAGTAGTGATTTCCTGTTTATAAATGGGTAAAGCATTTTAATTGCAATTCCTACCTTTTTTGTTGTTTGTTGTATGTGTTCGTTAAACGTAAGTTTGGTATCGAGATAAACGCCCAAATATTTCACCGAGGATTCCTATGGAATGCGTACACCATTAAGTTGCAGCTGCTAACTAGGCAAAAGCAAGGCTTTCTTTTTCTTGTGAAAAAAATAGCTTGCATTTTAGTTCCGTTAATTTTTATTTTCCACTTAGAATAATATTTTTCTAAAATTTCCATCGCATTTTTCAAGTTGCTCTCAATGTCTAGAGCAAATTCATGTGATGAAAATATGGCACCGTCGTCATCAAAAATAGCAGCACTACAGTTAGGTAGGTCTGGAAAGTCAGAAGTATACAGATTAAACAGTATTGGGCCAAAAACAGATCCCTGCGGCACACCTGCATTAAATAAATTCAGACTAGATTGGCTGCTATTCACGACCACTTTAAAAGAGCGACGGGATAAAAAGCTATAAACTATTTTACAGATATATATAGGGAAATTGTCATTTATTAAACAAGTATAAATGTCAAGTATAATACCCGAGGTATACAACCTACAAATGATACATACATCGAATGATATTAAGATTACGGTTTATGCTGAATTTAGACTAAGTGTTAGAACTAAGCAACCAATGTAGATTTCTTTCTGGAGTCAGTCAATAAATGAATTGGAACTTGGTCGGTTGTTTGTTTGACTAAATACGTAATATTGACGACGAGGATATATATATATATATACATATTTACATGTGAAAAAAAAACTTTCACGCGTGCTCTTCACAAAAACAAAAATTGTGTAAATTTCTTGTGAAAAGTTTAAATACGGTAAAAAAATAAAACATGAATTAATTGTGTAGGAAAAATTCAGACCTAAAAGAGATGTTGCCTTTCTATCGAGTCAGGAGATCGCTGTATTCCGAAAGTAAGTGTTTGTTTTATGGAGATAGGGTTGTAATACTCGTACCTACAAAATATCGATATAAGGTGTTAGCGATGATACATGATCAACATGTGGGTATGGAACGCATGAAACTTGTGGCTCGTTCGGTTGTGTGGTGGCCACAGATTGATAAAGACATCGAACGATACGTAAGCAATTGTGATGCTTGTGTAAAAGGCGGCAGTAAAAGAAAAGATTGCCCAAATTTCACGTGGTCCAAAACATACGAGTATTTCCCTTTCGAAAGGTTGCATATCGATTTATTCCAGTTTGCAGGCGTTAATTTTTTTATTGCAGCTGATGATTTCAGCAGGTGGATTTCATTAGACATTTTGTCGAGGGTCACAACGTTGGTGGTAATTGAAAAATTTAAAATTTTGTTTGCTACTTTTGGGTTTTACAAAACACTAGTTAACGATAACGGGCCTCAATTTTCTAGTTTTGAATTTAAAACGTTTCTAGATTATAATGGAATTAAATATTTGCCCAGTCCAGTATATCACCCCCCCAGCAATGGTTTAGCCGAGAGAGCGGTGGGTACTTCCAAAAAGGCTCTTATTGCATATTTAAACGATAATAAAAATTTGCATAAGGTATCTATACTGAAAGTACTGAATTTTCTGTTCAAATACAGAAATACACCCTCAACTGTGACAGGTATTACACCATGTGAACTTATATTATCTTATAAGCCTTGAACTTTATTAACCTATATTAATCCCTTTGTTAAAGAAAAGAAAGAAATTACATACAAAAATGAATATAAAGATAGGAAGTTAAATACTTACAAGGAAATTACAAATAATAAGAAGCTGAATTTTGATTTACAAGTAAGGGAGAAGGTGTTATATCTGAATCCGAAAAATTGTTATGCTAAATGTATTCCAGCCATAATAATTAAACGTGTTAATAATTTATTATATGCCATTAAATATAACAGGGGGAGAAAGATTGTACATAGAATTCAACTGAAAAAATTAAATGTAGAAATGTATATACCACAACATACTGAAGTACTTCCCCAAGAAGGATGCAATACAGGGAATGATGTAATATGTGTATCAGGAAAGGATGAAGTAGCTGATATAAATATAAAAGAGAAATCCGAAGACGTAGTTGAGTGCTACAGAGATCGACTCCGTTCATCAAAAAAATTGTTAAGATCGTAAATATTTATACATATAGCTATGTTTTTATAACAATATATGTTTTTATTTTGTTTAAAGTAATATTGTGTTTAAATATTAGATAAATATTATTTTATAATTTTTTTTTTTTTTTGAGAAGGAGGTTATGTCATGTATTAAACAAGTATAAATGTCAAGTATAATACCCGAGGTATACAACCTACAAATGATACATACATCGAATGATACCAAGATTACGGTTTATGCTGAATTGAGACTAAGTATTAGAACTAAGCAACCAATGTAGATTTCTTTTTGGAGTCAGTCAATAAATGAATTGGAACTTGGTCGGTTGTTTGTTTGACTCAATACGTAATAGAAATTAAGTTGAATCATTTTAAATATGATACCATTGTGCCAGACTGTGTCGAAAGCTTTTTCAACATCGAGTAAGACCATTCCAGTAGACTTTCCAATTAAACGATTTTGCTTAACATGGTTACAGACTCTTAGTATTTGGTGCGATAGGAACGATTTTAGCTTCCTTCCAGGCTTGAGGGAAGTATTCCATTTTTATGCATGCGTTAACAAGAAATGTAAGTAGTCTTATGCCATATTTAGGCAAATTCTTCAGATAAATATTTCTTATAGTGTCTATACCACCTGTTTTTCTAATATTTAAGCTACTGACAAAAAACAATATGTCTTCCTCCGTTGCATCACTAACATCAGAACTGCTCTCAAGATGGGTCTTAACTGTGCTATCTACATACGTAGTAGTCCCCAAGGTGTCTACATATAGAGTGATTCTGTAAAAAGTATAGTGCGAGAGCATTGGCCTTTTCGGTATCAGAAAAATATGTCTTATCAGAATCCTTTAGAAACGGTATTTGTATTTTTTTATTCTTTACAATCTTTACTATGTACCAGAAAGGCCTACTACTTTGGTCCAGTCTACCTAGATTGTTGTTCCATTCTTTATTACGATGTTTCGAAATATTTAAGGCAATAATTTTATTCAAATAGGAGACTTGAAATCTAGAAAGGTTCTGACGGAATCTTCGCCATTCTCGTCTTCACTTGTTTCTCAACTTGATCAGTTCTATTATGTGGGTGGGAAGCTTGATGTTATAATCACTCTTTATCTTTCTAGGTATAGCATTTTCAGCGGCATCTAATATTTTGGATGTGAATTCACTTGCAATAAAGTCAACATCTTCAGTGCTTGAAATACGTTCCAAGTCTACTGAAAAGCTACGTAGCGTAGGACTAAGTTCTGAACGGAAGCGCGACCAATTGGCATTTTAAAAGTTTTGAACATATTGCACTGTTTTTTCCCCTAACTATCGAAGCTTGCAAAAGACGGGAATATGATCAGAGCTTAGATTATATATCACAATAGGTGGTGTAATTAAACTAGGTACATTACTAAAAAAAAAGTCTAGGACAGATGAGCGACCACGAGAGCTACACGGGAAAAACGTTGGACTTGGAGGAAACAAAATTGAGATTGGTAAAAAAGATTCGAGAGGATGTTTCCCCAAGAGTTTGCTTTCATCCCCAGTCTCTGTGTCTACAATTGAAGTCACCTCCAATAAGAAATTCACCACACATAGTGAATAAATTTTGCGAATCTTTTTTCAGTGCAATTCTTTTTACATTTGATACACGGCAACCGGGGAAGTAAACGCAAAAAAATTTAAACGAACGCTGATTACTTGTTTTTATCTCAATTCCTACAATTTCAACAAAAAAGGTTCTGACCACAGGTAAAAGCGAACGCTGAATTGTTCTACGAATAAATATTGCAACACCACCACCTGGCCTGCCCGTACGATCGTTGCAATAGCATTTAAAGTTAGGAGTGGATAAATTTATATCATTTTGAAGCCAGGTTTCTGTAACTAGAGCAATATCAATATTATTATTATTATTATTATTTCCTTTATTTCTGGACTGTACATTAAGAATTACATTCTCATTATTTGTACTTATTCATATAAATTTAACATTAAGGTATCTAGGTTACATAGTTTCAATAAACAAAAAAAAAAGAGAAAATATATTTTTAAGTTAATGTGAGTCGGCAAAAATTACTATAAATCAAAAATGTGGTTGTTACGATTACTCTTTACAAACGAAACAAGCAAATTTTAAAAAATAAAAAGCGAACTAGATTGACGTATGTATATTGGTATGGAATTCCAAAGTCTTATAGCATGAACAAAAAATAAACGTTGACTAGTTTAAAAGTTAAAATAAGGAACATTGATATTTTGGGTACGATTTGAATGAACCAAACTTAGTTATATATTATATTACTTCTATTTAAAAAATAGACAAATTCTAGAATTTTGCTGCGTATTCCTTTCGCATTCCAAGTTACAATTTTAAGGTCCCTCCTTAACATTTGGATATAGAAACTTAGTAGCTAAATGTGCGATTACATTAAACTGTTCAATCTTATTTTTACAAACTGATAATTTACTTATCATCTCCATACAAAGTGAATTGATTTCTTCAGCCGTAAACAGGGTATTGGAAAAGTTGCTAGAGTTGTTGCTAGGAATGTTGCTAGTCATGTTACTGGAAGTACTAGTGTCCAAACTGTTGGGGGAATTATCCCTCCAAACATTAATTAATGGAGAGCGAGAGTCTGCACATAATGCGGGAAAGTCTATGTTAGAATCAAATGAAACTACTCTCTGTGCGGATTTGAATACCGAACCTTCCGATTTGGAAGCCAGTTCACTTGAGCCACGGACACCCACAATTTGTTGTTGGAGACAGACTTAGGCAAGAAGTCTTGAGCACCTCGAGCGCCTCGTAGCACTTCGAATCAATTGTAAATTTATCGACATTAGCCTGATATGCGCGCACGTCTCTAAAAAGGAGAAAGATGACGACATCAAAGATGCATTATTTGAGCTCTTGAACAAGACCTATGACATTAAAATTGGCGATTTTTAATGCAAATATAGGCCGAGAGGGCATCTTTGGTAGTACTGTTGGGAGATGTAGCCTGCACGACAACACCTTCGATAACGGATTCAGGCTAATCTAGTTTGCAGCGCGGCGAAACATTGCTGTAGCGAGCACGCGGTTCCCACATCTCAATATACACAATGGCCTTCGAGAATTCCTGGCAACAGTCAACCGTCAAAACACTCCTTCAGTATTATGGAAGTCCGAACGTTCCGAGGAGCTAACATCGACTCGGACCACTACCTTGTTGTATCCAAGGTACGCTTACGGATATCCCGAACAACGCCAAGACAAGCTAATATTGTGAGGAATTTCGGCGTCAGACGGCAACAATCGCAAGAGATTGCCAAGTCCTTTTCCGACCGAGTCTCCCTTAATCTCTTAAGAGGCACCTCTGCCTAAAAGTCATGATGCCGCTTCTGATGTGCTGGGTTTTATTCGACCAACACAATGAAACCCCTGGTTTGATGACGAATGCCGCCAAGCACATGCAGCTAAGCAAAAAACACGCAATGCGGCGCTACAAAGAAAGACTAGAGCTGTTCAAGAGCTCTATGAGCAGAAAAGGAGAGATGAACACCGACTTTTCAGGAGAAAGAAGAAAGTTCATGAGAAGTGCTCGGCCGAGAAAAATGAGAGATGCTTCTCCAGGAATGAGACTCGAAGGTTTTATTAAAAGGTAGACAAACACGTCACGTATACGAGCCCCGAACCGAAGCATGTAGAGACAATTAAGGGAACATCATAGTGGAGTCACAGTCGATGCTGTAGATTTGGAGAGATCATTTCTGGAGGTGAAATGAAGATATCAATATCCAAGCTAAAATCCAACAAAGCTGCTGGAGCGGACAACCTGACAATGTTTGTCCGATTCTTAAGAAAGGGGACGCTCTGAATTGCGCCAAATACAGAGGTATCAGTCTTCTTAACATCGCATTCAAAATCTTATATGCCATTTTGAGCGGACATCTGAAGCCCTTTGACAACAACCTGATAGGACCATATCAGTGTGGCTTCAAGCTAGGAAAGCCCACCATTGATCAAATATTCACACTACGGCAGATCTGGGAGAAAATTCAAGAGCTTCAGATCGATACACAGTATATATTTATCGGATTTAAGGCCGCGTATGACGGCATATATAGAAATGAGCTATATAGAACAGTGAACTATACGAAATGCACAGCGACATCGACTTAGCCAGAATACTGAAGATCCAACGACTGAGATGGTTGGGTCATGTGGAGCGGATGGTTACCAGCGTTTCGGACCGAAAATCTTCGCATCCACCCCGAGGGACAGCGCAGTACAGGAGAACCGAAGCTAAGGTGGCACACACAAGTGGAAGTTGACCTCAGCCGACCTGGCGTGCGAAAAAGGAGGCAGCTTGAAAAAGACCTAGCTAGCTGGAGACGTTTGTTGACTGAGGCCACCCCGGTAAGGTAAGCTTCGGCGAAGAAGAACATCGCAGCTGTCGTCGAACTTAGAACGAAGAAACAGTCAGTTTTCTGCCTAATCTATGTTGAAAAATGCCGGAAAATCGACGGCGAACATTATGCGGGCTTATTGCAAGGAAAAACGAACACATTTGGTGAAAAGAAAGATTTATTTCATCAAGACAACGCAGCAGTCCACACGTTTATCATTGCTATGGGTATATTCAATAAGCTGAAGTTCAATTACTTCCGCGCGCACCCTATTCGGCAGATCTGACCCCCCTAGATTATTTTCTTTTCCAAATCCAAAACACTGGTGGCTTGGTTTTTAAAGATTTTGCCAATAATGAAGAGAGAGGTTATCGGATAATGGCTGTTTTGAAGCGTTTGACGATTCCTACTATAAAGAGGATACTGAAGTTATTGAACATCGCTGGGATGTGTATCGTATAGACCTAAAAGGAGACTACGTTAAAAAATGAAAAAGATTTCATTATTTTTTATACCATTGCAATACCATTGCGGACTTAAATTCTTCAGTGTTATATCTGAACATTATATTGATCGTATTATCAGGTTTTCACGCTGTCTCTTTGCTATGTTGTCTCGGGTCTGTCCATGCGAAAATTAGCACATAGATGATTAAGCAGACAATCGGCAATATACACTATGTCAATGCTCTCTACTCGATTGAGCAAAAATACAAACACTTTGATTTTTCTAGAAACAAAATATATACGTCTCGCATTTCACTAATACATTCTCACATGCTGGATGACTCAAAACCATGGTAATGAAGAGAACGAAAAGAATGAGGTCAATAGCCTTTGGGAAAACGAAAACCAGCTCATGCCTTTTTCCATGGGAATTATTGTCGTTCTTTTATTAATGTCATTACAATACAAACAACAACCTTACACTATTCTACACGAAATATATTTATATATTATTATATTAAATATAGTTATATTTCTATACTTATAATTCAAAATTGATTGATCTTATTGAATCTGCAAATGTTTGGCGCACTATATCCAGATAAAGGTTTTGAATCTACGTTTTAAACGATACACCGATTTTTTTTAATCTATCTACGTCCCACGCCATCTGTATTTTCTGATATGATTCAATTACTTACAAATTTGGATAAAGAAATCACTATTTTTGTATTCTAGAGTGAAGATAGCACTGTAAATATTGTTCCAATCGCAGTTGTTTGATGTTTTCAGAGTGAAATTTTTCACTCCGAATTTCATTTCAGAGTGCAAGAAAGGTCGACCTGGCGTTTGCAATTTCAAAAAAACAAAACGCGCAAATTTCGATTTATTTAAATAGAAATGGAAAAATAAATAATAAACATGATATTAGAATCCTCATCATTTGCTCTATTATGGTAAGCACTTATCAGAATAATAAAATTTGACATAATCAATCTAACTAATACACATACACACATTTTGCATTTTCAAATTTGATTGCTATAGAATTTTATTGAATTCTAGGGGGTGATAATTTTGGAGTGAAACCAATGGAAAACACCACAGGAATCTATATCACCCCCTCTAAGCGTAGCGAGTCATTTTTATAGTATTTAAAACTGTTCAATATATTTATTATTATGAAATAAATGTTTGAAGGCGCTACAGTTCGGGATGCACCTACGTCTCAGTCAACAAGCGTCTCCAGCCAGCTCGATCAGTAGCTAGCTGCCTCCAGTTTTGCACGCTAAGTTGGCTGAGGTCCCCTTCCACTTGCGTGCGCCACCTGAATCTTGGTCTTCATCTACAGCGCTGTCCCTCGGGAGCAGATTCGAAGACTTTTCGGACCGGAGCATTGGTGTCCATGCGCTCTACATGACCCAGCCATCTCAGTCTTTCATCTTCATCATCTTCATCTTCTGGCTAGAACCATGTCGCTGTACAGTCCGTAGAGTTCATTGTTGCATCTTCTCCTCCACTCACCGTCAATGCAGACGGGACCGAAGATAGCCCGAAGAATTTTTCTCTCGAAGCAACCAAGAAAACCCTCATCCATTTTTGATAATGTCCATGCCTCTGCGCCATAGAGCACGACCGGGATTATCAAGGTCTTCTAAAGGGTGACTTTTGTTCTCCGAGAGAGGTCTTTGCTACTCAATTGCATTCTTAGCCCAAAGAAACAGCGGTTGGCAAGAGGTATTCTTCGCCTGATCTCAGCGCTGGTGTTGTTGTCTGTATTTATAGCGGAGCCTAGGTAGACAAAGTCCTTAACATTCTGACGTCCTGACGCTCTTCCCGAGTTGTCGGTGTTGGTTGTCTTTTTGCTTGACATCGCTCCATCGTTATCCTGCACAGACGGACGAGTTTGGCAGCGATGCCAAAACTAGAAATTGCTCTGTATAGCTCGTCTCCATAGATGCGGTCATCCTCAGCCTTAAAATCGATGAATACGTGGTAAGTATCGATCTGAAGCTCATGAACGAACGGCTTCAGGCGTTAACACATTACGACAGATAAGATGTTGTATGCGATGTTAAGGAGAGTGATGCCTCTGTAATTGGCACATTGATAGGGTATCCTTTCTTGAGAATCTGACAAACAATGCTGAGGTTCCATTCATCGGGCATACATTCGTCCGACCATATGTTATAGATGAGTTGGTGTATGCTCCTTACCAAGTCATCGCCTGCTGCTGTGAAGAGCTCAGCTGTCAGGCCGTCCTCTCCAGTAGCTTTCTTGGACTTCAGGTTAGATAGTGCTATCTTCACTTCATGCAGGTCGGGCGGACGGAATTGTTGGTCATCATCGTCCAGGGTGAAAGGTTGATTCAGTTGATTCTGCCTGACAGCGGCATTTGGTTCGTCATCGCCGTTATACAGTCTGTAGAAATGGCCTTTCCAAATCCTCAGCATCGATTGCACGATGTTGCCTTGTTTACCTCTGCAGGCTTCGGTTCGGGGTTTGTTTCCGTGGCACCTTATTTTTACCATTTGGTAAAACTTCCGAATTTCCTTTTTGGAGTACTCGTATCATCTCTCAATTTCCTCGACCGCGCGCTTCTTATGCTCTTTCTTCTTCTTTCTGAGAAGCCGGTGTTCGTCTCTCATCTTCCGCTCGTAGAGCTCATGAGCAGCTCTGATCGTTCTATGCCGTGCCGCTTTAGCTGAATGCGCTTGCCGGCATTCGTCATCGAACCAGGGGTTTCGTTGTGGTGAGCGAGGGAAACCCAGCCCACCAGAATCGGCATCTCTGATGGCATTTTTTGCAGTGTTTCCAATGGTCTTCGATGCTTGATGCTGGAAGTATTGGACCTCTTAAAAGATTAAGAGACTGTTGATCGGAAAAGGATTTTGCAATCTCTTGCGATTGTTGCCGTCTGATGTCGAATTTCCTGTCTGGCTATCTGCGAAAGCATCTCAAGATGATTTTCAAATGTACGCGAAATTACAAGCAGATAATCTAAGTAAGCGCGAACAGTTTCTCACAATTCATGAGACACCACTTTGACCATTTATCTGCTGGAGAAACTGTGTAGTGTCTTTGTTTGATGGGATCAGCGTTTCTAGTGTCTATTGAGTTTTCTTTACTTATTCTTTTGATTCTTTCTGTGATAATGTTTTACCAGTAGTTCTCCTTGTAACGACAATGTACTTATTGTACACCAAAACGTAAGAAGTTTGAGAGCAAATTTCTCGTCCCTTGTTTCTCATTTGGATTGCTTGTTTATCTGATATTGTTTTCGTGTTTGAAATTTGGATTTACGAGTAGGAAAAAAAGATAACAGCTTATTATAACTTTTTTTCAAAACAAATGGAGATTCCGGTGCAGGAAGCATCCAACCCCATGCTTCCTACAAAATGGGAAGATTCTTAGCATCAAATAACCTTGACCTTGAATCGTGGCCTAGTTCCCTATGTAAATGAGCCGACTAGGGCTGCTTCTGATGGATGTGTTGACCACATTTATGGACGATTTAGAAATGTTATTGCCAAATGCGAAAAGTCTATACTTCGAGTAATGCATCTAGTGCTTATTCATTGCTTATTGACTCTCTGAAAGGGCACATTCTTTGTTGTTCTTACTCCTTGCCTCCCAAAAAATTATTCAAAAAGACATGGTCGATCACGACCTTTTGTAGAAAAGTTAGAGAATGCTGGTTTTTATGGATTTATCCTGGATTGGCTTGGGTCCTATCTTAAAAAGAGGTCAAACGGGGTCAAGATCGACGGTATTAGAAGTGGAAAGCTGCTTTTTAATATTGGTGTTCCTCAAGGTTCTGTATTAAGTCCCATTCTGTTTTTTGTCTATATAAACTCATTATTTTCGCTTAATTTCAGAGGTTCGCCGACTGCATTTGCAAATGACATTGGCTTTTCTTATGGCTCGCAAAGTGCCCTAGACACGGTCTCTGACATAAACTGGGATCTTGCTTTATTAAGGCATTGGTTTTCTGCTCATAATTTAGTTTTGAGCTCCAAGACTAAATTAATGTATTTCAGTCTCTCTTCGAATTACAATTGCAAAGCTAATTTTGCTAATTTTTTACTGTCCGAAAACATGCTTGTGTTCATCTGATTTCTCCTGTCGCTCGTATAATAGTAATATAAAACGTAGTATTATGTAGTTTCTCTATAGAGAATGTTGTTGAGTTCAAATATCTGGGACTTACCCTTGATTCGAGGATGAGCTTTGTTAACCATAAAAGTACAATAAATTAAAAAATTACTTTCGATGCACCCTTCGACATTTTTATTATATGCGTAGTGTTTGTTCAATCAGTTTTTTAAAGACTATATACTATGGCATCTTCCAATCTAGACTTCAGTATGGACTTGCCTGTTGGGGAGGCGTGTATCTATGTAATATTAAACCATTGTTGATATTACAAAAATATGTTACAAAAATAATTTGTCGTAAACCTGCTAGACATTCTAGTTTTCCGTTATTCTGTAACCTGAAAATCCTTCTTCATGAAGTCCGGTAACCGTAATTTTCGTTTAAGTTCTAGTCACAATCTCCTTGGAAGTTTGTCTTGCACTCATTTTATTGCCTATTTTCGAACCTCTGCAGTTCGTACTCGTAATTTGTATACTGTTTTATCTACTGCCTTCTATAGTAAACTTCATGCTTCCACTATAACGGTATCATTAAGAGCTACCTTTCTAAATTACATTTGATGTCAATCAAATTGAATCTCTTACTTTTGACGTTTTGGTTTAAAAGTATTTTTTGCTCCATTAGTTTTTGTTTTTTGATTTTAAACCTTTGAATTTTGGAAAATTGTTAGTTTTGATCTGATAACCGTGGACTTGAATTCAATGATGTATCGGAAATAATCTAAGGTGCAATCTGAAACTCTCACCAGAAATCAACTCCTAGGTACAGAAATTGTTTTAAATAAAGCACAAAAATAAGATCATCGTTTTAGTATGTCCTTTATACGTCATAGTTGTACTGACTTGCCCTGTGACCGACTGTCTTGTCCCTTTTTTGTGCTAATGTTTTTAAAGGCAATTGACTGCTCTCACAATGGCTTTACCGCTTCCCCACCTAAACAATTAATAGCTGCACAGCTATATAGAAGCCCCAACATTTGTTTTCCAAAAATTTTCACCACTGCATAGGGCCTCCAATCGAGTTCTGGGACACATAGAGTAGTAGCTGCAATAGACTAATATTGTCGCTTCGTTTTTCTACACCGCTCCCGAAGTGGAAATTTCTTAAGATATCAATGCTTGAAAAACTTGTTAGACGTTCATGAGGTGACAGGGGGTAAATTTTCAACAGAAAAGGGGATTAAGGGCTGTAAAATATCTTGTTTAAGTATGGTTACCGGGTGGGTAATGTCTTCGGTCGAATATGATTTATAAGAAAAAAAGTGATTGGAAACTCTTGAGGTAGCGGAACTCCCTACTGAGAGCCAAGCACTTCGGTCGATTACTTGCGATGCTTGGAGTGTCCCGTTCATTTGGGACATTTCAGAGTGGTTGCCTGTGCTTTGCCGCATTTGTAACAAAACAAATATCTTTGCGGACTGTCACATTCGTAGATGGAATGACCAGCCATTTAACAGTTCCAGCAGATTAAATAAGTCTGCTTCCTACGTCTCAGCGTTAGGGTTTGCAGCTGATTCTTTAATTTCGAGTTCGTTGACGTGTCGACGAGTGATTGTCGTATAAAGAGGCCGATTACTTGAGTACTCGTGGTCGTTCAGATATCTCTCTATGTTACGACAAACGTAGACTATATCCATTAGGCTGGTTGATTTGCTTGATTATTTCGATGAGTTCACGGCTAGGCTTATGGTGTCTTAATTGTGTATTCAGTTGCAGGATATCATTGTAAAAGTCATCAAAGACTGAACTAGCCTATCTGAGCCTATCGAACATCTTGCTTGACAACTCTGAGTCCGTTTCGAAACTGCTCAAGTAAAGCTATTTTCAGATTGTCCCAGGAAACATTAGGATAGGACTTAAGAAACACCCAGCACCAATGTTGCACAGGACTGCATATAAATTTATGGAAATTCAACAGGGTTTCACTCCATGAAGCGCCATAGCCTTCACAAACTCTGTCAAGGGGAAACAGAAAATCATCAACTGACATCTTCCGATTATCGAATTGTTACCCAATAGCAGTGAACAGGCTGCTGGGTTCAGACTAATGACCCTATTCTGGCATACCTTTGTGAACCTTCATATGTAACAACAACCTCACAAGAGCGTAGTGAGTCATAATTTGTGAGGTTTTCGTATTCTAACCACAACCTCACAAGTTGTGAGCATCACAAGATCTGTCAGAATTGTGATATCCGATTGAGTAGCTCACAAGCCTTTCACAAGAGAAAAATAAAGGATAACATATTGTTAAATTTGAAAAACAAATGGAGGAAGTAGTTTTGATTTTGCTGATTGTGAGCGAAATAAACAAAAAAGAGGAATTTATTTCTTGTTGGACAGTATACAAGTGTAGTAAATATTTAAATTCCTTAAGATAACACCGTGGAAGAATTATACGGAATTCCCGGGAAGGGAATGATGCTTTCTCATTAAACGATAGCAGTTTCATCAAATGTTTCCTTATTCCGAAGACATTGTTTAGGCATATCACAAAAGAGCTACGTATTTACCATGACCAATCAAGTAGTTTACCCTTCCATATTCGAGTTATTTCAATGCTTCAAACCCAATAGACTTGTAGTATCTAGACCCTTCCTTACAACAGTTCCTCTCGCTTTGGCTCCTACCAAAAATGCATAGGAAATAATTATACCATTGCATTAAGTCAATCTTCGGTTTCTCGGCGTGTGCAATACATTTGCAAAACTAATACTACGAGTCCATGGATATGTGATGAAATTTTCTACAACAAATGAAGATATAAGTGTCTTAAAAACAGGGTATATATGAACAAATAATAGTGTTCCAAAACGGAAATGCAAAATAAAGGTTTTACCAAAAGTTTCACACTTAATGAACAATTGGAACGATCGATTGTACCCACATAGAAATTTTTTTAGCACCTAATAGAAATCTCACAACTCCTGCGCATTTACTATATATATGAACAGGAAAGGCTATTATAGCATAAAAATAGAAGCTGTGAGTCATGTTTTTCTGTTTCTTCTTTGTGTGGACGTTTGTGATGCAAATTTAAAATGTTTACACATAAACGCCAAATTTCTTGGATCATGCCATGATTCCGGCATCCGGACAACGTCGCCAGTTCGGCACAGGAAGGCTCGAAATACTATCCAACTAGCTTTTTGGCGTCTCGCTATAGATGCCTGCTGATGTTTAGAGTATTGCATTACTCCCACGAAAGGGCAGCACATATTATAAATGCATGTGGTATTTTACATAATATAATACAAACAAACCGAATTGATTTGACATGCGAAGATGAAGATAAAACACCACAACCTCTTGTCGCGAAAACATAAATTAATACAGCAATAAAGAAAAAACGTTTTATTTCATTACATTTTATAACATTAACCAGATGAGAAACAGCTACTAAGCCCTTCCCAATTTTCAGCAAAGCCTCCACCATAGCTTCCTGATTTTTCAAAATTTGGAACAGTTAGATTTGCACAGGAAATTCACTGGTGTTTCCAGTGGCTTAAAGTGTAAAAGATATGAGAATGAGAAGTCTGAGAAATACTTCATCGAACATAAATGCAAGCTATTTATCAACTTCTTGCAGTACAGATCCGTATCAAAGGTCTGTCACAAGCAGATGAGCACACAAAAAAGAACATAACACCTCTCTCTGGAATGAGCTTGTTGCGGTAGATTTTCCCGCAACAAGGTTTACCCTCTTCCTTGTTCATATCCCTTCGTTCCCTCTTCTCATTGAGTGGGAAGACCGAGCTTCGGTCGGTGAAGCCCTAAGGACGGTAGGGAGACTCACGACGAACCAGGAGCCCAGGGTGTGACAGGAGGTCCGTTGTCGGACCCCGTAGGCTAGACGGGAGACTCGCAATGGGCAGCATCAGACCGGACGTCTGAAAGTCGCCGACGGGTGGGGACGGACTGTCCTTGCTAGCCAGACACCGCAACACGATGATGACGGGTGGGGGAGGACGATCCCCAGAACTTACACCCCAACAAAAGCCAAGTTGTACAAAGGCTAGAGGAAACCCATATCTTTCCATCGATGTGGAGACAAGAAGCAGCATATCCCGTAATCGATGTGGATGCTGACTATGAAATGTCTAAGGGGGAAGAGAAGACGATCTCTTTTATAGCTACACCCCCAACGAGGGAGCTACGGAGGAGCGACGGTGGTGTGCAGGCGGATGGCCAGTATAAGAGACACATCCCAACGTCGTATCAACAAAGTTCGATTCGATGGGTGAAGGGACGACGACCCCTTTGAAGCCAGCACCCCCCCGATGGAGCACCAAGGGAGCAGCAGAGGCTGTAGGCGGACGACCAAATTACGAGACAGCATCCAACGTGGGAACATAAACACATTAATAAGAATAAATCACAATAATCAAAAACATTAAACCACATAAACAATAACAACAATAACAAATAATAGTAATAACAACAATAACAAACAACATCAATAATATAAACAATAATAACAACATAATAAAAACAAAAACCATAACGAAATACCAGACGGGCAGAATGGCCCACAACATCAACGAAAAAAAAAACCAAAGAAATAAAATGCAATTATGTAAGGAATGAAACGCTATTGGTCAGTCCCCCATTCTCCCCAAATCTGAACGCCGATCCACCGGAGTAAGTAGGGACCCGGGGTATATTAGCACAGAGGCACATATACTTAGCTCTGTTCGGGGCTGCGGTTTAGAGAATGGCTAGACCGGGGTATAATCAGGTTACGATTATACCCACACAACCTTCCTCCTTCGTCCCAACACTCCATCGACCTTCGATCATACTCTCTTTCTCCTTCGCGTTTGTTTTGATTTTCAATTTTGTGTAGTGCGATGGGGGAAAATTAACCGGGGATCAGCAATGAGAGAAACATTGCTTCTCGCAATTTTCCCACTTATTTCCAATGTCTAGGGCATAGCTAGGCATATCTAGGATCCACAACTCTCATAAACTCGCTCACTTCAAGCGGAAGAGAACTCAGTGACTGAGGAGTTTAGTACGAGAGTGTACAATTGGAAACAATTGGAATGCACGAGAGGCCTAGTTGGACACGGGAGCACACACTAGCAAAGTTTGCTAGTCGTGTAGCTGGAAACCCCGTTGTTGGGTCCACTAGAGCTTAATGAATGCGGGTGAGAGTCTGGCGAGAGTTTATGGGGAAAAAAAAGATCTGGAAGTCACTTTTGTGACGACCAGGATCAGAGACAGTTCTCGTTGTACGAATAATTTTTTTGTTAAATTGCGAAAAGCAATCTTTTTTTTGGAAAAAAAAATAATAAAGTAGAATTTAAAATAAAATCGCGAGGTTTTTTTCTGTGGTTCTGAGGGTCCGACAGGGAAAAAGGAATCAAAGAGAAAGGAAGAGACGAGGCAATAGGAGTTTCAGGAGGAAGGGATTAGGAAGACTGTGCCAGAAGGGGCATAGAACCGTCGGGAACAAAGGAAAAAAAAGCTTTGAATAGTGAAGTGTAGAGTAGTGCATGGAATCGTTTTCTTTTTTCCATTTTGAAAAGTGAGACTCCGGTGGGCCGCGCGTGCGAGAAATCTCGAAAAGTAGACGAGACATGCGACCCGTTAGTTGGCCTTTTTTAAGCGTTCGGGATTGTGGAAATAGCGGGTCACTCCGTCGACGAGTGTTCCGTTAATTTCTTTTTTTTTCCAATAAATAGTCGTGCTCCAACGGAGCATTTATAACGTTGTGAAACATTTGTCTTTTCTTCTTGCTTTCGGTATTTTGGTTGTTGCTTTTCCTCGGGGAAGATTTTCCTTCTGCTTATTCAGTTCGGTATTTTTTTGTTCTTTCGTTTTGGTTTCGTGATTCCATAAAAATTACGTGGCGCTCAACTTCGGTTTTTTTGCGATTTGGTTGCCCAGGTCTAGCTGCCATTAAAGCGCTACCTGGAGGTTTCGGGAACCCACATCTGGAATTAGAGCGAATTCCAGAAGGTTATTTTTGATTCAATCATAACAAGCTTGCAATATGAATTGCTTAATGCAAAAATTACGAAACCATCTGGAGCACAAAAAGCTCGAACAGAATGCCAGCCTGCAACAGAAAGCAGAACAGACAGCTCTATGGATATAGACAAAATCTGTGTCCAGGCCATTAGGCGTTATACTTACACCCTAGCTGCCTTCAAATACTGGCAACTCTGCCATTAAATACCAACATGGGACAAAGGTGTATTCAAATAAGTCTACAGCATGCCAAGGCTGCCTTGACAGTCCTCAGCTATAGACTTAACAAGGATCACCTAGATGTCGCCCTTATCCAGGAACCGTATGTCCTTGAAGACCAGGTAAAGGGGCTCTCTGGTGAGTTACTATACCATATGATTCCACTAGCCCTGGAAAACCCAGAGCATGTATCCTTACTAATGATAATACAAAACTCTTTGCAATTTCAGAATTCATCAATAAAAGTCTGGTAGCCGCCAAGGCTGAGCTGCATACCAAGGCAGGTAAAACAGAAGCGGTCAGATACTCAGCTTATCTGCCTGGTGACTCCAGCGGCTTGGACATCCTGCCACTGAAGGGACTGATGGACCACTCTTGCAAGAAGAACCTGCAACTCAGGAGCAGCTGAAATATATATAAACTGGTGAGGCTCGTCCACAATTTATAAAATTACGCAACTTACAAATTGTAAATCAAGGAGGCATTAGGGCAGAGGTCTTAGATCTCACCGTATGCACTCTCTTTATAAAAAAAAAAACTGCATTTAGAACTGGCGTGTATCATCCGGATCCTCGAAGTCAGGCTAACGCCATATCATATTTGACCTGGAACTAGGTACCACCATCCCTGAAAAATACAGACAACCCAAATCCACAGACAGGGACACATACTGTCAAAAAACTCATGGGCAACTTGGGTAGATGTAACACAAACATCATATTGAGCTAACGAATGAAAATCTCAATATGGCAATCACAATTGCCTTCTATCAAGCTTGCCCGGAAAAAGAAAAAAACAGGGAATAGAATTACCCCCTGGTGGAACAATAAACCAGCCAAACTGAGAGCATAGAGGAGAAAGCTCTTCAGAAAAAAGCCAAACTGGGGGTTCCTCCGAATTCTTTAAATGGGAAAAAAAGTATTTTAAAAAATCACGTATACTTTATTTGAATGCGAATAACAATAGATGGGTATTTACAAAATGAAGATGAAGTGTATAGTAATACTCGTAGTAGAAGCCTCAATCATTCTGGAATCGGTTTTAGTTCTGGGAGGCATTTGACACAGACTATGTTTTGGTGGTGAAGGCAAAATTTTTTTTCACAAATATCATATGGCGTTTTGCTCTTTCTTTCCTCTGCTCTTGGACAAATGTAGCATCTGATCTGAAAATAAAAGATCTTTCAGAAAAAAATATTAGATTAACATCATAAGATACCTGTTTACGGGGAAATCTCGTCAACTACTCGAAAAATTGGCAAATTTCTTCCTATAGTGCGAAGGGCATCCAAGCCAGATTTAGAGATTGTATTTTGCACCGAAACGTGTGAACCGCCACCTAATTCTAGTTCCATAAGCTCCTCTACCAGCTCAATTAGTTTGTCGTTTCTAAATAATTTTTTGTTTCTTGTTGTTTCTTGATTAAAATCGAGAAAAATAGTGATTGTGGCTAAGGTTGTAACATCTAATAAATTGTAAAATACTACCATGGGCCAGCGATTAGTTGGGCGTGAACAGTAATAAATTGACACCCTTTGGTCGAATACATCGGCTCCACATTTTATCCGGCTGTAATCCCGTATCTCCAGTATCCAGTATCCTGAAATAGTCCTATCAAGTCCTATGTGCTATGTTGGTAGTAAAACAACTTGTTTATTTGGTTTTGGAACAATGCCTCCAAAAATTGATGAATGAAGTGGACGGTACTGTTTTTTATTATTTATTTTGATGGGTTCGTAATTTTTATCTAGAAGCTCTTTGAAAACAAATGGTTTTAGTACAATTCTTTTATTCTTTCGAGTGTGCCAAGAATTGTTATTTTTTTATCCAACAATTTCAACGCTTAGTTCGCGAAAGTGAAAAGTGTTAGGTTACATGAGAAAATATCTTGGCATCAAAGACGGCCAAGCCCGAAACTTTCATCACAGCTGCCAATGTATAGCGAAAATTTTAGTGGATATTCTATTGTACTCTCATTTCATTTCAGCCACCAGAACTTTAGTCCATATTTTGCAGGCTTGCTTGGCATATATTGCTGAAACTTACATCGACCACGGAAGCCTTCCAATTGCTCATCGATTTTCAGACGGAATGCAATTTGTTGACAAAGTCTGATTCATTTCGTTCAAATGTGTTTCAATAGGCAGGAATGTGTTTGTTCTGGCTGATGTTTGGGCCCGACCACCAATTGCATCGTCGAAACGATGGAAGATATTGAGTTCCTCAAAACATGTACAATTCATCAGGGCTCGTAGAATTGACGGGATCCCATAATGTATGTACAAGACGGTGACCATCTCTCACTGCTCCAATGTACAATAAAACTCCGAAATATGCCTGGAGTTCGTGCATTGTCAAAGGCGATTGTCGATTCGCATTCAATTTGGTATATACATCATTGGCCTTTTCGTTTGCCCATTTCAAAAGTTCATATTTTATTTGGTTGTTGAAAATACGATTGAAAATAGCGAGAAGAGACGCATTTTTAAAATTTGCCACAGGGGCAATAGTTTCACCAGGCCTGAAAACATTACTTCCTTGGATATGAGACAAAATTGCTACCTCCGACTTTTTCATCCATTTTCGATCACTGTTGGCAAGAAAAAACTCATTCGATGGTGAAGCCGGCGTGGACGGTTCTTAGTCATGCTTAATTGAATCACAACTTCCAACTTCATCTGTTACAGGTAATGTTTACCATTCTAGGGTTAAAACTTGACTAGAAGAAAAAACACTACACTTCTGCTTGACATCATATACTTAGTCTTGCCCTCATTGTCTGCAAAATCCATTAACGTCGCTTCCGTCTCAATACTTGCAAAGGCGTCACAGACATCACACTGCCTTTTTCCAATTATGTCAATATCATCGGCGTATTCGATCATTTGGACGGCCTCTTGAAATATTGAGCAGCATGTTTTTTTTGTTTTGCACTATTCTTTCAAATATGATGTTTAAGAAACCTATGACAGCGCATTGGTTAGATGTTTACCGACCTTGATGGAGTAGCGTGCATTCTCCACCGTCATCTTGCACAGATGGACGAATTTGGCAGCAATGCCAAAACTTGACATTGCTTTGTAAAGCTCGTCCCTTTGGATGCTGTCATATGCGGCTTTAATATCTATAAATAGGTGGTATGAAACCACATTGATGTGGACCTATAAGGTTGTTGACGAACAGCGTTAGGCGTTCACACAATACGTCCGATAAAATCTTGTATGTAATGTTAAGAAGACTTATGCCTCTGTTGTTGATCCAGTTCAAAGTGTCTCCTTTCTTGAGGATCAGACAAGCCAGCTAAGGTTCTATTCATCGGGCATACTGTCGCTCGACCAAATTTAAGAGATGAGTTGGTGTTTGCTCCCTACAAAGTCATCGCTGGTCGCTTTAAAGAGCTTGACGGTCAGGCCGTCCGCCCCAGCAGCTTTTTTGGACTTCAGCTTGGATATTGATATCTTCATTTAATCCAGGTCTGGTCGACGGAAATGTTGGTGTACATCGTCCAGCTAGAAAGTCTCATTCTGCCTGAAAGCGGTTCGTCATCGCTGTTATACACTCTACAGAATTTCCCAATACTCAGCATCGACTGCGATTCTACTACGGTATCCCTTGTTCGTCTGTGCATGCTCCGGTTCGGGGCTTGTATCCGTGGCATGGTTTTTGTTACCCTTTGGTAAAACTTCCGAATCTTATTCCGGGTGTAGCATCTCTTAATTTCCTTGACCGCTCGCTTCTCATGCTCTTTCTTTTTCTCCTGAAAAGCCAGTGTTCGTCTCTCCACTTCTGCTCATAAAGCTCGTGAGCAGCTCTCGCCCACGTATGCAGGTCCGCTTTGTATGCATCTGGCTTAGCTGTATGTTCCTACCGGACTTCTTCATCAAACCAGAGGTTTCGCTGTGGTGGTCGAGTGAAACCCAGTACATCAGTAGTGGCGTCTCTGATGGCTTTTTGGCAGTCTTGCCACTGCTGTCCGACGCTTGATGTTGGAAGCAAGGGACCCCTTAAGGGAAAAGGGTCAGTTGGGGTAAATGTAAGCATGGGGTAAATGTAAACGGCCGTTATTTCAACATTTCAAAACAAACCGTCGGAACCCAGACAAATAAAAAATCAGAATATGAAATATGACTTTCGTATTACGTTGGAGAATTTTGTCATGAAAAGGACCTCAACCTGAAAAGGAAATTCATACGTATCTGTTTACTTGAACCCCATACGTGAACTCCTAGCACTTAGGAGACGATAGTAAGATGTTCCCATTTACCCCAGTATTTTTAAAAACTAAAGGGTAAATATTAACAAGGGTGGGGTAAATGCAAACACTACCCAAAATCACATTTGAGTTCTTATACCTGAATTTGGACATTATACGTAGAATATCTGGTAAGTTATAAAATACGAGTAATATCCGTTTTCCAAAGTTAAGAAAGGTAAAAATTCAATATTTTTTATTTTCCTGAAAAAATTCGGAAAAGGATGTGGTGATCTCTTGCGATTGTATCTTGATGACGTCGAAATTCCCCACAGCATTAGCTTGTCTTTGGGCTGTTCGGGATATCAGCAACCGTACCTTGCCAACAACTAGGTAATGGTCCAAGCCAATGTTGGCTTTTAGGAACATTCGTATATCCAGAATATTGAAGGAGTCTCTTCCGTCGATCGAATGTGGTCACTCGGGTTGACGGTTGATTTATCAGGACTTCTCCAAGTCCCTTTGTGAATACTGAGACGTGAGAACCGCGTGCTAGCTACGATAATGTTTCACCCCGCCGCAAAGTCGAATAGTCTGAAGTCATTATCGGAGGTGGTGTCGTACAGGCTATAACTTCCGACAGTACTACCAAAGATGCCTTCTCTTCCGAGCTTTGAATTAAAATCGCCATAGCTAGGACATTGCTCGTAGGTCTTGTTCAAGAGCTCATAGAAGGTATCTTTGGTGTCGTCATCTTTCTCCTCTGTGGGGGTCTTCGCGCATATCAGGCTAATATTGGTAAATTATGCCTTGATGCGGATTGCTATGAGGCACTCGTTCACATGCTTGAAACTGAAGACTTCTTGCCTAAGTCTGCGTCCAACAACAAATCCGCATCCAAATAAATGCTGCTTTTGCCATCGATAGCAATCACCGTAGTAGATGTCGCAGTATTTCATATTCTTTTTGTCCGGCCTATTCCGTTGCATTTCTTGGTTATGTCTAGGGCCTCCGCTGGTTGTTCGTCTGCTCGTGGCCTCTTAAGGGACATAACATTCCACTTGCATATCCGGAGTTCGTTGTCCTTAATTGCTTCCCATGTTTGTCAAAAATAGATCCGTCCGTATTCGAGGCTTGCTTTTGCTTCGTTACTTTTGTATTTTTTCCATGGCCGGGCAGTAACCCCGGCGGCACAACCCCCAACCTGGAGGACCAGTTCCATTTTCGATACCCCTAGGACGAGGAGTTGGTTGGACCGAAAACCAGTAACCCGTTCTGGTATATGAGTGCTGCCGTTCGTCCATTAAGGGCTCTTCAGCTACCATCTCTTTTCCAAAACCCTGACTATGTCTCGGATTTCATCTAGGGAATTCATCCGCTGTCCCGTTATAATGTAGCATTATCATAATAAAATAATAGTTAATAGCCAAATTTACTTGTTTTCACTTGGCCGCAGTTCGAACTGGTCCCTGAGATGAGCGCTTATATTTCTTGGATATTTCTGCAAAGTCACATATGTATTTATATGTTTATTAATATATATGTGACATTTTATCATAAACAATGTTACCTTGTAAGCAATGTTCCGCCATTATTCGTTTTTTTATTATTTGTTTCAACTTCTTATATTTCCCTCTTGATATGGAAATGGGTACGAAAATAATGATTGTCAAAATAATAATTGTTTGACATGACAATGAATTTACCACAGTGTTGTAACTATTCTTGAATGTTTTTTTGTGATGTTTTGGCTGGAATACCAATAGCTGACAAGAAGCCTCACAAGAGAAGCGTCACGATGTTCGAATCACTGACATACGTGAGTTGTGACCATATTACAATCAGAATATGGGCATAAGATTGTTTAGCTGAGTGGGAAAGTTGTCCACATTACTAGTGTGTGGTGGAGGCAAGAGTATATCGGTGCGAGGAACTTGAGTGCTATTAGCATTAGGAACAATATGAACCTGCCGTATTGTGGGAGAAGTATTGGCAAGACCGGGACCAGAAGATCGCTTTGCTGGAGAGAGTGCACTGAGTAACCAATAAGAATCGAAATCTTTTTTCGTAAGCATACAGTTCTTCTCCAGTTGGTCTTGGATAATACGCATATCTTTCGCGCGGTTAAGTCCTACTGTGGGCGATATTACTTCTTGGACATATTGAACAAGTCGCTCACCTTCACTTACATCTGTATGTTCACAAGATTCACTGCGAGAAATTTTATGATTTTCTGCAGATGGCTCCGCCTTGGATTCATAATTCTTTTCATTGCTGGATGTAATTTCGACACTTGGTACATTTGAAGGCTCAGGTTCGTTTCTCGACAAATTCGGTCATATACGTCTTAAAGTCTGTTTTTTCTACGAACCAAGTGCAATGCTCATATTAGGGTCTTTAGTTTTTTAAGTTGTGGTCTCTTCTCTAATTAGGCACGGGTGGAGCTATCGAGGAAACAATAAAAACGAAGTTAACATCGTCCGTTTTAACACTATAAGTAGTGTGGCATAAATAATAATAATGGTTTTAATCGAACAAAAACAACATCTTCACTTTTCTGGTTAGGTCGATGTCATTTTAGAGTCCGTAGAGTTCACTGTTGTATCTAATCCTCCATTCACCCTCAATGCAGACAGGACTGACGATTGCCCGAAGAATTTTTCTCTCGAAGCATGCAAGAACACCCTTGTCCATTTTTAAAAATGTCCATGCCTCTGCGCCATAGAGCAGAACCGGGATTAATAAGGTCTTATAAAGGATGACTTTTGTTGTCAATTGCCTTCTTGACCCAAAGAAACAGCGGTTGGCAAGAGTTATTCCTCGCTTGATCTCAGCGCAGACAGGACTGAAGATTGCCCGAAGAATTTTTCTCTCGAAGCATGCAAGAACACCCTCATCCATTTTTAAAAATGTCCATGCCTCTGCGCCATAGAGCAGAACCGGGATTAATAAGGTCTTATAAAGGATGACTTTTGTTGTCAATTGCCTTCTTAACCCAAAGAAACAGCGGTTGGCAAGAGTTATTCCTCGCTTGATCTCAGCGCTGATGTCGTTGTCTGTTTTATAGCGGAGCCTTAGTAGACAAAGTCCTTATCTACCTCAAAGTTATATCTGTCGAGGGTGAGGTTCCGCCCGAGACGACGGTGTTGGTTGAATTTTTTGCTTGGCAGCATATACTTGGTCTTGCCTTGCTTAACCCATTTTCGCCGCTTCCGTCTCAATACCCGCGAAATTGCCACTGACATCACGCTGCTTTCGGACGGTTGGACGGACTTTTGAAAGATAGTGCCTCTTGTGCTTGCTCGTGAGTTTCGCACTATTCTTTCAAGTGTGCACCACTCCGCAAATTTGCTGAAGGGTGCCACCGTTTCTTGGACCACCGTTGCTTTCCCTCTCTCACACCCACTCATGCACGTTCCATTCATTGCTGATTGCGGTCGGTGACCGTCCGTCACCAAGTAGAACGTCGGTGATATTAGTTGTACGCAGAGGGTTCCAGACCGTCCGTCTGGCTTTAGGCGTAAATGGTTTGGGTGGGAGTGACCGTCCGTCACTCTCATGGAAACTCCTGTTTCTTCTTCTCGTGGACCTATTTGTTGTCCCCTCCGACAAGCATACAAACAGAAAGACGTAGTTCAAGAACCCACAAATTCTTCCCGCTTCTCCAAGGAGACAACGGACATAAAGTGAACGGATGAGGCAAAAAGTGGATCGGGCAGGAGAGACAGTGATGGAGCGGGGATGCCTTCGTAGGCTAAGGAAATTACCTGCTTGGAAAGACAACACAACACAAGGGCAAGAGCCGAGGACTTTGTGAGTGGCTCTTGTTCACTAAAACGTTGGACGCTGGTCTCGCGTCTTCATCCAAATGGTTACTTCAACAGACCGTCCGTCCTACCTGCTGTAGTTGATCCTAAAAGATACTAGGAGGGTCCACCAATGGCTGATGGACCCATGGCTGCCCACTTCCTTTCTACGATTTTGAAGAACCAACAGGAAAGAATGTGGATGAATGAGGCCGAGAGGAAAGGGAAAGAGTAGAACTTGTTATGGTAAATTTTACCGCAACACTTCGTCCATATATAGGAAAATTTGCATATGTTTATATAGATGATGTACCAGTTTACTCTTAATCACCTGAAGAATATATAAAACATATTTGAGCTATAGCTTAAGCATTGCATTACACTCATATGGAAATATGTAACGAAAAATCACACTTTTTCCAGAATTCTGTTGAATACCAAGGTTAATAAAATCACACTAGATCCTAGTTAAGTTGAAGCAATACAAAAATATTCCATTCCTTCAACTTTAAAAGAACATACATAATTTTTAACAGCCGAACATCTTGCAGCTCTGCGCTTAAGCCCTACTTCACGCCTCCCCGTGGCGCCATCTGGGAATTTCACTAGAGATTGCGGAGTGAGTTTCCTGCGCCATAAACCAGGATTGGTGTCGGAAAAACAAAACAAGACCTTATCCCGGCTACTCCGACATATTTGGAGCTCAGGCCGGTAAGGATTTCCAGGACTTAGTCAGGGTCTTGGCAAAGAGATGGTGGCGGACGAGCCCTATATGAGCCAACGGCAGCGCTCACATGCCGCAACGGGTTACTGACTTCGGTGTAATCAACCCGTCGTCCTAGGGGCATTAAAAATGGAACTGGTCCTCCAGGTTGGGGGTTGGGCCGCCGGGGTGGACAAGACTGTTGTCGAAGGCAGCCTAAGACAAGAAGTCTTGAACTTCCGGCATGTGAGCGAGGGCCTCATAGCAATCCGCATCAAAGCTAAATTCGTCAACATTAGCCTTATATGCGCGATGCCTTCTATGAGCTCGTTAACAAGACATACGAGCAATGCCCTAGCAATGACATTGAAATTGTCCTCGGTGATTTTAATGCAAAGCTAGGAAGAGAGGGTATATTTGGTGGAACAATCAGAAAATATAGCCTTCACAACACCACCTTCGATAACGGATTCAGGCTAATCGACTTTGCGGCGGGACGAAACATTGTCGTAGCTAGTACGCGGTTCCCACATTCCGACATACACAAGTGGACTTGGAGAACTCCTGATCAATCAACAGTCAACCACATCGCAATCAACGGAAGACACTCCTCCAGTATGATGGATGTCCGTACTTTCCGATAAGCCAATATCGACTCGGACCATAACCATGTTGTAGCCAAGGTACGGTTGCGGATATCCTAAACTACGCCAAGACAAGCTAATGCTGTGAGGAAATTCGACGTCAGACGGCAACAATCACAAGAGATCGCCAAGTCCTTTTCCGATCGAGTGTCTCCTAATCTCTAAGGAATCCAATACCGCCAGCATCAAGCATCGAAGACCATGGAAACTCTGCCAAAACGCCACCAGAGATGCTGCTTCTGATGTTCACTCACCAGTTTGTGCAATCGTATATATGTTGTTGTTGCATATGTGTTTGCACACGCCGTTGGTGTAGTGTAGGGTGTTGTTTGTGTATTTGCACAAGCGGTTTGCGTAAAGTCAAAATAATTTGATATTTTCGTGTTTGCACCACCGTGCTTGTATAGTGTATTGCAAATTTAGCTCATACTTGTGATGGAATTGAAAGTGTACGCACTTAAATTATGAGCGGAAATAATAGATACAGGCAGTTTTTGATCGAGTTTCTGGAACTTATAGAAATTCACCACTCTTTATACCAAATTCTTCTTGTCCTTTCTTTTTTCTCCTTTGTTTTATTGCCAAAGCAATAAGAAACGCACAAGAAGCGGAATCCGTCATTGTTCTTTATCCAACGACAACCTGGCGACAAATGATGTTGGTGCAAATTGTATGCGTAGTGTGTAGAGAAAACAGTTTTGCACAAACACATGTTTGCGCGTACAGGTTTGTGTAGTGTACGGGGCCTTTTCGTAAGATGCATATAGAGCGGGGCTGCATGGAACGACCAGAGCTGCTCATGAGCTCTATGACCGGATGAGGAGAGATGAACACCGACTTTAGAGGAGGAAGAAGAAAGAGCATGGGAAGCGCGCGATCGAGGAAATTGAGAGATGCTACTCCAGGAATGAGGTCCGGAAGTTTTACCAAAAGGTAAAAATAACATGCCACGGAAACAAACCCCGAACCGGAGATGAAGAAGAGAACCTCGTGGTAGAATCGCAGTCGATGCTGAGGATTTGGAAAGACCATTTCTGCAGACTGTATAACGGCGATGACGAACCAAATACCGCTGTCAGGCAGAGTCAAGCTTTCAACATGGACGATGATCCGTCCACCCGACCTGGATAAAGTGAAGATAGCTGTATCGAAGCTTAAGTCCAACAAAGCTCCTGGAGCCGATGGCCTGACTGCCGAGCTCTTCAAAGTGGCAGGCGATGACTTGGTAAGGAGCATACACCAACTCATCTGTAAAATATGGTCGGACGAAAGTATGACCGATAAATGGAACCTCAGCATTCGATTCTTAAGATAGGAGACCCTCTGAACTGCGCCAACTACAGAGGCATCAATCCTCTTAACATCGTATACAAGATATTATCTGCCATATTGTGTGAACGCCGGAAGCCGTTCGTCTACAACCTGATAGGTCCATGTCAGTGTGGTTTTAGGCCAGGAAAGTCTACCATCGACCAAATATTCACACTACGGCAGATCTCGGAGAAGACCCATGAGCTTCAGATCGATACACACCACCTATTCATCGATTTTAAGGCCGCGTATGACAGCATATGTAGAGACGAGCTATACAGAGCAATATTTAGTTTCGGCATCCCTTCCAAACTCGTCTGTCTGTGCAAGATGACCATGGAGAATGCGCGCTGCTCCATCAAGGTCGGTAAAGATCTCACCGAGAGCCTCGATGTCCAGAAAGGATTTAGACAAGGCGATGCGCTGTTATGCGATTTTTTCAACATCGAACTTGAAAGAATAGTGCAAAACTCACGAGCAAAAACACAAGAGGCACTACCTTTCAAAAGTCCGTCTAACTACTCGTATAAGCCGACGATATTGACATAATCGGGAGGAAGCAGCGTGATGTCAGTGGCGCTTTCGCTAGTAGTGAGACGGAAGCGGCGAAAATAGGTTTAGCAGTCAATGAGTCAATGACAAGAAAAAAGGACAACCAACACCGACGTCTCGGGCAGAATGTCACCCTCGACAGATAACTTTGATTTAGTTAAGCACTTTTTTTACCTTGGCTCCGCTATAACTATAGACAGCGACACCAGCGTTGAGATCAAGTGAAGACTTACTCTTGGTAACCGCTGTATCTTTGGGCTAAGAAGGCAATTGAGTAGCAAAGCCTTTTCTCGAACAACAAATGTCACCCTTCATAAGACCTTAATAATACCGGTCCCTCCGGTCCTCTCCTTCGAGAGAAAAATTCTTCGGGCGATCTTTAGTCCTATCTACATTGAAGGAGAATGGAGGAGGGGATAGGTTAGGAAAAGTAGGGTATGCCTTAAGACACAGCCACTAGGCACCAAAACGGGCCCATCACGATCCCCTACGGGTTCAGTGTAAACCAACTCCAATTTGCAGAAAACATAATCTGTTTCCCTATTAAAGCACCTAATCTCTCTACAAAAGCCAAGGAGGCCTTGAACTGGAGGAAGGGATACAAGAATGACTGTACTCTACGGACTATACAGCCACGTGGACCTAACCAGAAGAGTCATGTAGAGTGTTTGGACAATAATGCTCCGGTCCGAAAAGTCTTCGAATCCGTTCCTGAGGGATGCGAATCTGGAGGCTGCCAGCCAGGGATCGAACTGGCTGGAGACGCTTGTTGACTGAGGTCCAGATCCACCCAGGACTGCAGCGCCACTTAAAGTAAAGTAAAGTGAAGTTCATTTTTAGGGTAAGCAAGTTATTATAGGAAATTTATCCAAAATTTTGCAACAATACACATGTTATCGACATAGTTGTACTACATGAATTGTAATACTAATTGAACTTTACTCGTATAGTTTCCAGGCCAGTGGAAAATATGGTTGCTATGTAAAAGTACACATGGCATCTGTTTCCTTCTTTTCACTTGATTAGGCGTCGTCGTGCGGACACAAACTGGTAAGTAAAATTCCTAATATATTTAGAGATATGTACAAATTTGAAGCATAATTTATCTACACAGAATAATAAACGTAAGCCTATCGTGAATTCGGTAAATTTTCAACGCACGAAAATTCCGCGAAGCGACATCTTTATTATTCGGTTTTCCATTGTATCGCCATTTATATATATTTAAAAAATTGATTGATGCAAGGCCGCATCACGTGGGGCATAAGGAAATCAGCCCAAGCCGATATGTCATCGCCACTAGCATCGCCGACACCTCTTCTTCGTCCAATGAACTGCATACTATCGAAAGGCACACGAAACACATTGCCGAGCTGCAGTCGTCCTTCGCCGCATCAGAAGATGAGAGAAAAAAACTTCAAGAAAAATTGTCAGCGGCCATAGCCAACACTTCAGGATATTCATCTGCCATCAGTTTCTACAGTTCCAGCTATAGCTTCAGCCAATGAAACCGTATCGTGTAAGACCCCATGTGCACAGCAATAAGTAAGCACATTTTTGCCAGGTATGTACCAAAATAATTTTTCGAATAATGCCACTTACGCCTACGAAACATACGCTTTCGCGTATTCCCCGTCCTTAAATTTACCCACCGCCACCAGTCCACCGAGTGCAACGTATAACACACCACATCAAGTTATTCGTAAATGTTAAGAATTGCCCGAATTTTTCGGCCAGCCGGAACAGCCCATCACTACACCAACACGCTTGCAGAAGGCCCTGAAGGCTAATGCCAAACAGTTAGTCGAAGCACTGTTAATTCATGCTAATAGTGTTAGTGCTATAATACGCACCCATGAGTTTCACTATGGCCAGCCTGAAATTTTAATTCGAAGCCAACTGGCGAAGGTGAGGCCTTTTCAACGATTCTAGAATCAAAAATAAACGAAATTGTTAATTACAGTGTTATTGTTTCTAATCTGACTTCTTCTTTTAGAATGT
This sequence comes from Volucella inflata, assembly GCA_928272305.1. Classification (NCBI taxonomy): domain Eukaryota; kingdom Metazoa; phylum Arthropoda; class Insecta; order Diptera; family Syrphidae; genus Volucella; species Volucella inflata. Next base: position 112,422,713 of record OV743716.1, on the reverse strand, counting down.
ATCGGCATCGTCTCATCTGTCTAATCCAACATTGCTCTATGAGCTGGTGGAAAAATTACTTTTAAGTAAAAACGGAAGAATGGGCCAAACATGTACTCTCACTCTCTCCCTTGTATCCCACGGTTCGCCAATTTAACAGTTGGCTAAAGCAGGTGGCGACATACGTCATTAGTTGCGTTAACCATGGCAAATAGTTTTTCGCATGAAAAAAAATGTAAGCATATGAACTTCTTATGTGCCGTTACGGAGAACAAAGAATCAAAGTCGAAGTGTATCGCTTGTGCAGAAGACCATCATCTGTATCAATGCTCCACATTCAGAATTTCAGTCATCGAAGATCGATGGAAGCTGGTGAAGGCCAATCATATCTGTTTCTATTGCTTACGATTGGTTCATGTCATCGCTAAGTGCCCCTATCACCGTGAATGTGGAATATCCGCCTGTCGCAGAAACCATAACCGACTTCTACATGACCTCAATGAAAAAAGTTTTGTCCCTTCTTCGAATTCTAACTCAGCGAAAACAAGAGACTGCCGAAACTGAACTTTTCCCCCGTCAATACCCCTGTTGCAACTGTGAGTAATATTACTAATATTAACACCATTTAAACGATTAACGAAAAGCCACCAAAAGAAAATGCAATTGTAAATAACAGTGCAAGTAAAAATATTTGTGAAATAGGAATAAAAAAACAATCCTTAAATTGTTGCCTGTTAAGTTAAGCGGTCCTATAGGAACTTGTGTTGTTACTGCATTTATTAATGAAGAGTCAAAGATGTCACTGATCGAGATAGCCGTGACTTAATCGATTGTTTTAAAGGGTTCGTCCAATTTGTTGTCACTCAGGTGATTCGCTGACCAAACAACTAGTGAAATATCCTTGAAATTGCAGGTGCTTATAACAATGCCATTAAACATCACATGAGAGATGTTCGCACAACTAAGAATTTGTTCTTGCCAGCTCAAAGTTTAAATTTTAAAGAATTTCGAAAACAATATGCCGAGTTAAACAAAGTGTTTATTGACGATTATGTCGATGCTATACCACAGATATTAACTGGTATCCTTCATACAAATATAGTCAGGCCGATTAGTATTATAAACTTCGGAAGAGGGTTCGCAGTCCACAAAACAAAACTGGGACGGACTCTGTTTGGGTCAAACGAGGACAGCAATTCAGACATCGTTGTGAACTACATCGGCCTTGAAGAAAATCAATTATCAGATTTGCATCAGCAGGTAGCAGAAAACTTCGCATCAGAAAATTTGAAAATAGGGTACTTAAGCCAGTATTATCTGAGGAAGACAGAAGGGCCAAGACCATTTTGAAAGAGACAACTAGAAAAGTGCATACCCAATATGAAACGGGGCTCTTGTGGAAAAGTGAAGTCATCAACTTTAACGATACCGTGCAAGGTACCTTCCACATTTCGCTGTCTACAACGTTAACTAGGGCAACAAGTTGCTTCTGGTCTTCAATGCTGCCGCTGAAGAGAATAGATATTCGCTAAACTAAATGCTGTTAAAGAGTCCTGAGTAAAACCAACCAAAGCCGTTATTAATAATTCTTTTCGGATTCCGGCAAAGACAGGTAGGAGTGTGCGGAGACATCCGTGAAATGTTTCTTCGTGTTAATATAAAAAAGGAGGATCAGAATGGGCAAATGTTCTTATGAAGGGATGAGGATATTAACAAGCAGCCGGAGACTTATGTGATAAGTGCTATGATATTCGGTTCAAGAAGTTAACCATGCTCCGCACAGTATATAAAGAATATAAAGTTTGAAGGCACTCATAAGTATTTTTTAGTTCTAAATGCATTTTATTTCCTTAATAATTAACTCTTACATACTAACAAAAAATGCTTAATTGCTAGCCTAAAATTACTTAAAAATCTTATGCTAAGTTACTGGCCCCACACAGGAAATCTTAGCTACTCTAAATTCGTATATCTATGTCTCTCGACTTAATTTATATTGTATTTATGATTACTTATTTTCTATAATTAAGGCTAAGACAAAAAATTGCTATCAAAAAACTTAGCATATGGACATTATTTTTTACTTTTTATAAAAACTTAATATATATGTAACTTCAAATAAACCTTAGTCTAGCTAACCTAAATACACAATACACACATACACACATACACACCTTCATATATACTAGTATATATATATATTCCTTAAATGCTAACATAAACCAATGCAAGCTGGCCATCGCTATTTACGAAGCAAACAGATTGGTCAGCTTTGCCTCATTAGTGAGGCTGATCCGTAACTAACGGAAACGATGACGAAACATCTTCTCCATCATTCAACCACTAGAAATGCTGGTGCTGCCGAACGACATCCCTCTTATCGCTATTCCCCACCGCCCTTCTGAACCTGAGACGATCCACCCTGCCGTGTGCGACGTCTCTGTTGTAGTTGAGCCGCCTATCCCAAGCTGTCCGAGCGACATGGACGATTAACGGGACCACTGATCTATCCTGAATCAACCCCATCTGATCAAGGTAGACGAGTGCTTCCAGTGAAACGAATCCGTTAGTGCGCACACTCTCATGACAAAGGTTATTGGGGTAGCAAGCCCCAGATATCAGGTTATTCGTCGAGGTCATTGCTCTTGCAGTGTGCCTTCGAGTCAGCTTAATTACGAAGTTGTCCATTTGCATTAGATTCGCCCTGTTGTAAACGACCTCATTAGGATAAAATTTTTTGAACTGCGACTCTGGTGTTCTGTACAAGCGAAGACAAGCCCTAAGGCAAGCACCCGAATCTTTTCCAATAAGCTTGATCGTACATTGAACCACATGGGAGACCCAAATACCAGCATGGACCTGATAAGGGCCATGTAGCAGATTATCTTTACCCTCGCATCGAGTTGGCTGCTATAAAACAGTCTCTTTGTGAGGGCAAAAGCGCCTTTACCTCTGGCTGGAGCAGTATCTCCATTTTTGTCAAAATACAGAAACTGATCTAGCCAGATCCCAAGGTATCTAACTACGTTTCGACAGGCAAGAGACTGTCCTTGTTGTCCAATGATCGAGAACTTTCGCCAATTCTTTCTGGTATCCCTCGAGGTTCCAGACAACGGCGTCCTAACGAGAATAGTTTCCGACTTCTGAAAGTTGATTTTCACTTTCCAGTCATCGCAAATCGTCTTATCTTATCGAAGTCACGCTGTAAGAGAGTATTAATGACCTCGATTTTTGGGCCTGTTCTGTACGCTATTAAGTCGTCTGCGTATGCAATAGTATGGGAGAGTGAACCTATCAAGTCGCTTGTATAAATGTTGAATAGGATCGGCGAATTGACCGCGACTTGCTTAAGACCATTTTTAATTTGAAATATTCCAACAGAAGTCACATCACCATTTTTCACGATGAACTGCCTGTTGGTTAGCATATTATAAAGAATGTACAAGAGTGGTTTACTGATCCCCAGTCTACCCAGCTTATAGAAAAGACCCTCTAACCATACGGTGTTGAAGGCCTTCTCCAAGTCAACTAGGCAGGCCCCAGTACATTGGTTTTTGCTTTTATTCCATTGAATATCGGACACCAGTTTAGACGCGGCATGTGAGATAGCATGTCCTGCCTTAAAACCGAATTGATTATCCGGAACTGTATGTTTGTTCTCAACCCACCTAGGCAGAGCTCTATTGATTACTTTGTCGAACGCCTTACTGATATTCGGAAAGAGACTTATCGCCCGGAGATTCGCCGGATTGGATATATCCTTTCCCTTTTTGGGGATAGGTTGAACCACCGCCGTTTTCCAATGCGCTGGATAATGTGCATTATTCATTGCATTATTAAACAGGGTGGTATAAATGTCCACCGCTTCTAGAGGAAGATGTCAAAGCACGATGTTCGAAATACCATCGGTCCCCACTGGTTTCTTACTTCTGATTGTGTCGAAGATCTCATGGAGTTCTTCCTTCGAAATGAACGGGGGTAGGTCACGTTCTCAGGCAATGACATTATTTGCCATTTTTCGTCGCTGAACCGGGTGAAACCAGAGCCATCGGATCGCCAGTTCTCTACTTCATTTCGAATATAGAAGTTGTGGAGCAAGACGCGATTGTCCAGGTCATAATTACGGCCAATGATATATCCGAAATAGTTTATTTATTTGAGGGAACATATTCGGGTTGCTGATGTTTACAGTCCGTACCTTGTTGTTCCAATACAAACTTACAGCGGTTCTGTTGAATATCTTTAATCGACGGCCGCAGTGTCCTAATCTCTGGGTCTTGTCTGTCTGTAAACCGCTGCACAAGTTTTTAAGTCCTGTCAGAAGTCTACTTTTCTGTCGGTGCAGTGCGTCAATAGCAGGATTGCGGAACAGATCGTTTGTCGTTTGTTTATACCGCGATATTGTAGTGTTCATAGTTTGTTTAATTGTCTCGTCCATTCGTTTTAGATAATTGTCGATCTCCTCGTTTGACAGATTCCTATTGGACGGTGGGTGGAGCATGTTCGAGGAGGGTGCTCTTGACAGGGTTGCGGAGAAACGTGTCCATCGAATCTTACTGTAGTTGTAAGAATATCTTTGGACAAACTCTTTCAATTCCGCAATTTCGTTGGGAACTGTAATTTCGGTGCTAAGACCGAATGGTCACTGTCATACACGAATGTGCGCGGACAGTTTAGCGTTCGTAAGTTCGTACCTGTCAGTCATATACGTTCGTCGTACAGCAGTAGATCTAAGTAAGACCCGCCTCTGGGAAACGACGGATTATCCGTCGCTTTAAGACCGAGTCTGTACATAACATCGTGCTGACCCCACCAATCGAGTAGTAGATTCCCTCTAGTATTTGGCAAATTATTTCCCCTATCTCTGTATCTAGCATTGAGGTCCCAGCCGATTACAATATAATTCTCCCCCGATTCCATCCTCAGAAGTCGAAATAGTGTGTTGAGCTCTGTAATGAATAAGGTGGATTGTGAGACCTCAGATGCATAAACGGAGGCCAAGTACAGCCGCTTTCCACTGCGGAGAGGGATGTAAATGACGACTGCCTCTAACACCTGGAACCTGCATAACACTCCCTTGTACACTCTTTGGAATATTATGCCTTCTTTAATGAAGATCGCGACACCGCCTCTACGTTGGGAGCAAGGCCGGTTTCTTCTTCTCACAATATAATTATTGTACTCCAGTTTGTGCTCATCGGTTAGCTTGGTTTCGCTAGCGAAAAGCACATTAGGAGTTTGGTCTTGTAGCAATTTAAACATCGCGGCTCTTCGTTCGATCCTAATCAGTGAATTAACATTCACCGCAAGGACCTTCAAAGTTTGCTCCTCCATGTGCGTACCCATTACGACATGTGTTGCGTTAGGCCCGGCAGCAGTGCATAGATCTGGTCCACCCACTTGGCCTGTTCTTGCACCTGCTGTTGCAGCTGTGCCATATGCCCTTGGATTGCGAGCAAGATGGCTAGCATGTTAGGTGCAGCTTCTGTTGTCCTCGGCATTGGCGCCGAAGAAGCAACAGCCGCTTGCTGTGCCGTAGCCCCCCTACCTGACACCATTTGGGCGTAGGAGATTTGGGACGTGGCTGGTGTTTGAAATCTAACAGGTGAACGTTTGACCTCCAACTTCTGTTGCCGAGCCAGTTTTGCTTTTTTAATGTCGGCGAACTTAGGGCAACCCCGATAGCTTTCGGTGTGTCCTACGCTTCCACATAACATGCACGAGAGCTGGGTCCTATCGAATGCTCCGTCTCTACGCAGAGCACACTCCTCGGAACTGTGGTTCTTTGCGCAATTCACGCATCGAGGCTGCATTCGGCAATTCGACGCGGCGTGCCCGAACCTCTGGCAGCGAACGCATTGTATAACGCCTCCGCTCCTTTTTAATTTTTCCACTAGTCTAGGACATTGATATTCCTTAGACTATCCAGACGGCTTTGGGGACTGAGCTGCACCAGGGAGAACGGCAGACCCGTTTCTCCCGCCTGGCTCTGGCTGTGGTAAATGGCTTTACCCCCACAAATTTGAGTCCTTCGCACTCCTTCTCTTTGAGCAATGCCGGGATCTCCTCAGGATCAGAAGACGGTTCCAACTCCCAGCAGCATCGATTGCCGCTTCTCCCACTTCGGTGTGAATGAGTAGTGCTCCGTCGTTGTTTCTTTTAGGAGCTCTTTCACTTTCGCGTAGCCCTCCACTGTATTACAGCGGATGGTATGCCGATCGTTCCCCAAACTCTTAACTCTTTTGCAGCTCTTCAATGCTGCTGTTTATGTCTTTTATTTGCTCATCCTCATCTTCCGATTCAGACGCAACTAAAGAGGCAAAGTTGTTATTGCCCCCCACTTGCTGCACTTTATCAGTGATGTGCATCAACGCATCATCTGATTTTCTCTTACGTTGCTGTATTGTTTGTGTTTTTTGCGTTGATAAGGCTGCACTCATTTTCATTTTTATTGAATGAGGAGTGGTTCTTAACTTCCTCCGCCTTTGAATAGCTTTCGCCACGGCACCGGAAACAACATTGGATCGAACTCGTATCCCTCAATTGGATGACCGGCGCTGCTAACTGCTAGGCTACCGAGTCAATTACCAAGATATTGACCAATTATCTTTAGTTTTAACACTGAGTCACTGTCTTTTTCACTCTAAGAAAGCCGAACACGTTAATTCTCTGCGGAGATCCACGAACGACTGATTACGCGAGCTGTTAGGGCCATAACCGATTGTCACTATGTGGATGAATACGTTGATAGTTTTGATTCGGTTCCAAAGGGACTCGTCGGCACAGAAAATTGTTTGCATACATTGGGATGCTAAGACTGATAGGTTTTGCTTCATTTTTAATTTTGGGAGGATGCCTAAAGCTGTTTTAGAAGGAGTAGTTTGTCCGACAAAGAGCCAGGTGTTGAGTATAACAATGTCAATATTTGACCCATTTGGTTTCTTAGCTAGTATAACCATTTTGTCCAAATTTTTACTCCAAAGGCTATGGAAAGTCAGTGTAGAGTGGAATAAAGTGGAATTTACGACAAGTGGTTTACGTGGTATAAACAACTTGACAGTGTAAAGGAACTCAAAGTCCCTCTATGCTACCATCTGCATTTAGCTAATCCAGACGCTGACGTTCAACTCCGCATATTCGTCGATATTGGCGCGTTAGGTTCAAAGATGATGTCACTGTAAGCTTTGTCATGGGAAAGACAAAATGTAGTCCCTTAAAGGCGATATCGATTCCAATGCTCGAACTTCAAGCATCTGTGCTAGGCGTACGGTTGAAGGTGGCCATAGTGAGCAGCCATGAGCTCAAGCCAAGTCAGATATTTCTATGTTCAGATTCAAAAACGGTCATTCATTGGATTAGATCTGATAGCCGGCGCTATAAACAGTTTGTCGCTCACCGTATTGCTGAGATACAAGACTGCTCAGCTGTTCATAATTGGGGATGGGTACCAGGAAAACAAAACCCAGCTGATGAAGCATCGAGGCCGCAAACAACATCAATGGCATTTAACGGATCGATGTGGATGTCAGGCCCATCGTTTTTAAGAGGTCCCGAAAAGATTTGGCCTCACTTACCCGGCTTATGAAAAAATGGAAGAAAGACGCCAGCATTTTATTTTGTCGATTGATGAATATTCTTCAATAATTGTTTTAAAATTTTTTCAAGTTTCTATAGATTACTTAAGGTTGTGTGTTGGGTTAAAAGAGCTATGGAAAGGTTCAAACATTTTATCAGAAAAGAGGAACTATCTAAAATAACATCTTTAAATACGCCACTCTCCATTACAGAAATAAAGGAAGCGGAGCAATTACTTTAGCGACTAGTCCAGCAGACCTTATATAAAGATGAAATGCGTCTTCTTGTATTGAAATAACCCGTCCCGAAAAGAAGTCCGATCTTCAAATTAACACCAGAAATTGGGGAAATGTCACTCGACTGGGTGGGCGTATAGATAATGCCTCATGCTTACCTTACAACACATAAAGACCAATCATTCTACCAAAATCAAGGAGCCATCTTATGTGCCATTCGTTCAAAGTTCTGGATTCCAGGCATTGGTCAATGTGCAAGGAGCACCAAATCATCTTGTCAACTTCGCAAAAATAGGTCATCAGTTCCAGTGTATCCACAAATGGCTCAGTTGCCAATAGATCACCTTACACCTTCTGTTCGACCTTTTTCGCATACGGGCGTGGACTACATTGGACAGTTTCAGATCGCCATTGGCCGACGAAGAGAGAAAAGGTGGGTCGCGATATTTAAATGTCTGTCTGTGAGGGCGATTCACTTGGAGGTAGCCACTGACAATTGGTGCTGTTATATTATGTTTATGAAATTTTGTAAGCCGACGCGGTATTCCTGTACGATTACGAAGCGATTGCGGAACAAATTTTATTGGAGCCAGCAAAGAAGAGTGGATAGTGGTCGGAAACTCTCTAGAATAGGAATGCACACGTCGAGGAATCGAATGGCTTTTCAACACAGCAGAGAATTCAGCTGCCGGAGAAGTATGGGAACGACTTGTACGATGTGTTTTTTCATTTCACTTTTAAGGAAATCCTCCGCAAATCGAAAATTTTCAAAGCCTCTTAATCGAAGTGGAGGATTTGGTCAATTCACGTCCTCTTACACCCTTGCCGCTTGAGAGTAATGAAGCCGAACCACTTACACCTAACCACTTTCTACTGGCGTGTCCTTTATATTCAAACGCCAACAATTGATGAAAAGGTGTGTCTACGTAAGCAATGGCAGATACTCCAACAATTGAAGCAAACATTTTGGAATAGGTGGGTTTTGGACTATCTTCCGACTCTAACTCGATGGACAAAACTGCTTCAAAAGGGAGACTTCGTAATAATATGCGATGACACTAAGAGCATAGGTGAGTGGAAGTGTGGCAAGGTAATTGAAGACTTTGCTGCACCAGATGCTGCGAGTGCGATCCGCGGCATTAAAGATTACAACGGGCACTGTAAGAAGACCAGCAACCAAGTTAGCTAAACTAGACATTGTGAGTAAATCCTTTAAATGATTCACGGGGGGTGGGCTGTAATCGACATAGTTGTACTACATGAATTGTTATACTAATTTGTTGCCCGCATGAACACGCCTAACGAAGATCCACTGAACTAGTATAGTTTCCAAGCCAGTGGAAAATATGGCTGCTATTGGTAAGTAAAATTCCTAATGTATTTATAAATATGTACAAATTTGAATTATAATTTATCTACATAGAATAATAAACGTAAATCTATCGTGAATCCGTTAAATTTTCAACGCACGAAGATTCCGCCATGCAACAACACCTCAGAGAAGAAAATGGTGGAACTAGTAAACATCAAAGTGTAAAGGTAAAAATAAGCCTAGATGAACCAGCATAAGACGCATTAAAGTAAAAGAATCTCTTCAAGCGCAAGTTGAATTATTTCAACCTGAATTTAATAAAGCATTTAAATTAATTATGGATGTTATCGTTGCAGTACTGTCCCAAAACAAAAAACCTTAGCATGTTCATGAACTTTAGATGAGACAGAGCAAAACAGCGCAAATGAAAAAGAATTATTAGCCATTGTCTGGACTTTACAAAACTTAGAAACTACCTTTTCGGTATTGCTGACTTAAAGATATACACTAATCGCTAATCATTACTTTTATTCCATTTCGGATACAAATCCCAACACTAAACGTAAAAGATGGAAATACTTCATTGAAGAATATGGAGCAAAATTGGTTTAGAAACCAAGTCCCCAAAATGTTGTTGCGGATGCCTTATCTCGCTTACAGATAAATAATACCACAAACACAACACAGAGCTCACTACCTGAAGGTTTTAAAAGAGTTTAACAGCCTCTAAATGCTTTAAGGCATGAAACATTTAATACTGATTTTTGAAAATAAAATAATTGAAATATACGCATTACATTTTTTCTGATCGAATTAGGCATATTATTTACTATAAAACGAAAGATGAATTAATTAGATTAAAACAAATAGTGAATCCAAAGATACAAATGCATTAAAATTAGATGAGGAATCTTTATTTCATTTTTGGGACGACATGCTTGAAACTTTCGCACCAAACCTATTTGTAATAGCACAAACACAAGTATCTACAAAATGTAAGAAGTTTGGACCAACAAAAACAAATAACAATGCAAACATACTCCTTTATGTATTGTATGTGCTAATAGAAATTACAAAAACAATGCTTAAGAAATCGCAATCATAATAAAACCATTCATTCCAAAACAGGACGTAGACAAGAAGACGTTTTTTTTAAATCCAGAACGGTATCCTGATATCAAAGATAAGATTACGGACAAACAAGAAAAATTATGAAATTACCACGAAAAAGGAAACGTAATATATGCAAAAACACATCAACGCAATAAGAACACATCTAAATACCTGCAAGATAAAGTGGAAGAAGACTGCCGGGACACGATTTTAACAGGAAATGGGAAAGTTATTCGTAAAGAAAAAAACACACTATGGCGCTGGCACCCCGGTATGGCGAATGGCCTAGCTTCTTGACATTAATTTGTGTTGCTCCTGTTGTCATTTTTGCCACATCTAAGCGGGGCCTACGGTGTACCGCCGAGTCAGAAAGGAACTCCTTAGAAGCGTTTTCGTCGGCAATTTTACTTTCGGGAGTTTGGAATTGAAAGCCTCGGATATGGACGGATATACTGTCGACACCCACGCAAACGATTTGAGGACAATGAGCTTGGGATATGCACGTGGAATGTTAGATCCCTTAAAAGACCACGTGCAGGCGAGCAACTAGCGGAGGCCCTAGACTGCTGCAAAGCAGACAAACTCGCCATTCAACAAATGCGATGGGATGGGCCGGATAAAAAGAAGATGAAAAACTGCGACATCTACTTCGGCAATTGCTATCGATGGCAAAAGCAGCGCTTATTTGGTTGCGGATTTGTTGTCGGAGGCAGACTAAGACAAGAAGTCCTGAGCTTCCGGCATGTGAGCGAGCGCCTCGTAGCAATCCGCATCGAAGCTAAATCCGCCAACATTAGCCTTATATGCGCGCATGCCCCCACAGAGGAGAGAGATGACGACAAAAAGGATGCCTTCTATGAGCAGACTTACGAGCAATGCCCTAGCTGTGACATTAAAATTGTCCTTGGTGATGCAAAGCTAGGAAGAGAGGGTATTTTTGGTGGAACAATCGGAAAATAAAGCCTACACAACACCATCTTCGATAACGGATTCAGGCTAATCGACTTTGCGGCGGGACGAAACATTGTCGCAGCTGGCACGCGGTTCCTACTTCTCGACATACAAAAGCGGACTTGGGAAATTCCTGATCAATCAACAGTCAACCAGATTGATCACACTGCAATCAACGCAAGACACTCCTCCAGTATTATGGATGTCCGTACTTTCCGAGGAGCCAACATCGACTCGGACCATTACCTTGTTGTAGATCGGCAAGTCCTTTTCCGATCGAGTGTCTATTAATCTCTAAAGAGGTCCAACACCGCCAGCATCAAGCATCGAAGACCATTGCAAACACTGCCAAAACGCCACCAGAGATGCCGCTTCTGATGTGCTGGGTTTCACTCGTCCACCACAACGAAACCCCTGGTTCAATGACGAATGCCGGCAAGCGCATGCAGCTATGCAAGATGCATATAACGCGGCACTGCAAAAAAAGGCCAGAGCTACTCATGACCTCTATGACCGGAAGAGGAGAGACGAACACCGGCTTCTAAGGAGGAAGAAGAAAGAGCATGAGAAGCGCGCGATCGGGGAAATTGAGAGATCCTAGTCCAGGAATGAGGTTCGGAAGTTTTACCAAAAGGTAAAAATAACATGCCACGGAAACAAACCCCGAACCGAAGCCTGTAGAGATGAACAAGGGAACATCGTACTAGAATCGCAGTCGATGCTGAGGACTTGGAAGAACCATTTCTGCAGACTGTTTAACGGCGATGACGGACCAAATACCGCTGTCAGGCAGAATCAACCTTTCAACTTGGACGATGATGACCTACAATTCCGTCCACCCGACCTGGATGAAGTGAAGATAGCTACATCGAAGCTTAAGTCCAAAAAAGCTGCTGGAGCGGATGGCCTGACTGCCGAGCTCTTCAAAGCGGCAGGCGATGACTTGGTAAGGAGCATACACCAACTCATTTGTAAAATATGGTCGGACGAAAGTATGCCCGATGAATGGAACCTTAGCATTGTTTGTCCGATTCTCAAGAAAGGAGACCCTCTGAACTGCTCCAACTACAGAGGCATCAGTCTCCTTAACATCGCATGTAATATCTTATCTGCCATATTGTGTGCACACCTGAAGCCGTTCGTCGACAACCCGATAGATTCATATCAGTGTGGCTCCAGGCCAGGAAAGCTCACCATCGACCTAATATTCACGAAAACGGCGAAAATGGGTTTAGCGGTCAATGAGGGCAGGACCAAGTATATGCTGTCAAGCAAAAAGGACAACCAACACCGACGTCTCGGACAGAACGTCACCCTCGACAGATATAACTTTGAGGTAGTTAAGGACTTTGTCTACCTAGGCTCCGCTATAAATACAGACAACGACACCAGCGCTGAGATCAAGCGAAGAATAACTCTTGCCAACCGCTGTTTCTTTGGGTTAAGAAGGCAATTGAGTAGCAAAACCCTCTCTCGGACAACAAAAGTCACCCTTTATAAGACTTTAATAATCTCGGTCCTGCTCTATGGCGCAGAGGCATGGGCATTATCAAAAATGGATGAGGGTGTTCTTGGTTGCTTCGAGAGAAAAATTCTTCGGGCGATCTTCGGTCCCGTCTGCATTGACAGTGAGTGTAGGAGGAGATACAACGACGAACTGTACGTTCCACAGCGACATGAACCTAGCCAGAAGAGTGAAGATTCAAAGACTGAATTTTATTTTATTGAATAATAAAGTTCGCTCTATGGTATTTATGAATGCAATACAACATCGTTAATGTGACCACCCCGGATTCTGTAGCAAGCAACCTTCCGAATGCCAAAATTATCGACAATTTTTCATCGAATTTGTCTTTCCGGGGCCCATTTTTGGATAGATGTTCACGAAACTAAACAACAGCAAATAAATAAATAAACACGACATTGTTAGAAATTTAAAATGAATTGAATATGCAGTAATAAGCATACGTCATTAGATTTATGAAGCGTGCGAAGAAAATTTTTACTAGTGAGCTACAACGTCAGAACTTAGGGAAGCGGAAGAATATTGGATAAAATATTATCAACAAGCCTATTATGCACCCGAAATTTTGGTTCTTTTAAAAAATAATATAATGCCAGCTAATTCTTCAATTCTCACACTGAATCCCTAATTGGTCAATGGTATTTTGAGAGTCAAACGTCGTCTACCAAAATCCGAATTCGAATGTAACGTTTGTCATCCAATAATACTCGTACTACCAAATAATTCTTGGCTGAACAGGCTTCTAGTTCAGGATTGTGCAGGGTCGTCTACTAATTAAATCAAAGCTTCTTCATTGTATGGTTTGTAAAAAATTGCATGGTAAAAGTGCCAGTGAACCATCGACTGTCTTGACAAAAATACGGGTAATGTCATCAAAGCCATTCGAAACAACAGGCGTCGATTTTCCGGGCCTCTTTATGTAAAATCTGAAAGAGTTGGCGGAGATTCTTCGCAAGAAGAGGAGTGCCAGATATAATTATATCCGACAATGCGAAAACGTTTAAGCGAGCAGATTTAGAATTTTGTATACTGATGTTCAATGTTTTGCAGCGCACAAATGGATTACGTGGGAATATATTCAAGCGGGCTGGTGCAGTGGATTCTGGGAGGGGTTAGTTCGTAGTGTAAAGGAGCCATTGAAATCCGTGACAGGAAAAGTCAACCTTGGTGTTGAGGAACTAAGGTTCATGCTTTCTGAAGTGAAAGCCGTTGTTTATTCAAGGCCGCTTACATATATAAGCAATAATCCTAACGACCTACAACCTCCAACTCCTTCCCATTTCCTCTGCGCTTCAACTGAATAGGTACAAACATTTTCAAGGGTATGGGATTCATTATTTCCAAATATTTCACGTGAATTGGTAATTTTTGCTGCTAACAGTTTGTCTATCATGTTGCGAAAAAAAGTGAGAAAGAATTATTTAAAAAAAATTTAAATTAAATCATCCCACTGCAACAAAGCCGCACTACAACCTCAATTGGACCCATCCGTATGCAGCTCAGTTTTCTGCTGGAATAGTTTGAGCAAGAGTTGAGTCGATAGTGCTTCCTTTAAAAGTTCAATGAACGATTACACTTTGTTCAACAGGCTCGTCAGCGGTTTAGCCTTTAGCGAATAATCTACATATTTCCGGAAGTAGCTAGTGACACCGAGAAAACTCTGCACCTTTGACAGACACTTCAGCTCAGGAAAATGTCGAATGCCTGCTGGTTGATTCTCTGAAGGTTGGATCATTCCTACTTCAAAACCAAGATATTTTATCTTTTTACGAAGAAATTGACACGAACCTTTGTTATTCAGAGTCAGAACGATCGTATGTGCTTTCTTATGTACTATTATCTCAGATTTATGAGATATCGAATAATAAAAATTAGGAAATTCTTACCAAAGTCTTCGATAAACGTTTAGCAGAAGCTTTTTTGTTGTTCTCAAGAGCTCTGGCGAATAAGCTATTAGACGTTTGTCTTTCTTGGGAAACAATCGGACAACTGTCGATCTTACTTATATACTTACTTAAGAGGTAAGTATAATGTTCAATGTTCAAATGTGTAGAGTCAGCCTTTTAACAATACAAGTTATATACGTTGTAAACCCGCCGCGATTCTTACTTACTTACTTTAGGTGGCGCTACAGTCCGGGGTGGACCTGGGCCTCAGTCAACAAGCCTCTCCAGCCAGCTCGATCCCTGGATAGCTGCCTCCAGTTTCGCATGCTAAGTTGGCTGAGGTCCTCTTCCACTTGCGTGCGCCACCTGAGTCTTGGCTTTCCTCTACTGCGCTGTCCCTGGGGGGCGGATTCGAAGACTTTTCGGACCGGAGCATTGGTGTCCATGCGCTCTACATGACCCAGCCATCTTAGTCTTCGGATCTTCACTCTTCTGGCTATGTCCATGTCGCTGTACAGTCCATACAGTTCGTCGTTGTATCTCCTCCTCCACTCACCGTCAATGCAGACGGGACCGAAGATCGCCCGAAGAATTTTTTTCTCGAAGCAACCAAGAACACCCTCATCCATCTTTGATAATGTCCATGCCTCTGCGCCATAGAGCAGGACCGGGATTATTAAAGTCTTATGAAGGGTGACTTTTGTTGTCCGAGAGAGGGCTTTGCTGCTCAATTGCCTTCTTAACCCAAAGAAACAGCGGTTGGCAAGAGTTATTCTTCGCTTGATCTCAGCGCTGGTGTCGTTGTCTGTATTTATAGCGGAGCCTAGGTAGACAAAGTCCTTAACTACCTCAAAGCTATATCTGTCGAGGGTGACGTTCTGCCCGAGACGTCGGTGCTGGTTGTCCTTTTGGCTTGACAGCATATACTTGGTCCTGCCCTCGTTGACCGCTAAACCCATTTTCGCCGCTTCCGTCTCAATACTCGCGAAAGCGCCACTGACATCACGCTGCTTTCTCCCGATTATGTCAATATCGTCGGCGTATGCGAGTAGTTGGACGGACTTTTGAAAGATAGTGCCTCTTGTGTTTGCTCGTGAGTTTTGTACTATTCTTTAAAGTACGATGTTGAAAAAATCGCATGACAGCGCATCGCCTTGTCTAAATCCTTTCTGGACATCAAAGGTCTCGGTGAGATCATTACCGATCTTGATGGAGCAGCGTGCATTCTCCATCGTCATCCTGCACAGACGGACGAGTTGGGCAGGGATGCCAAAACTAGACATTGCTCTATATAGCTCGTCTCTATAGATGCTGTCATACGGGGCCTTAAAATCGATGAATAAGTGGTGGGTATCGATCTGAAGCTCATGGGTCTTCTCCAAGATCTGCCGTAGTGTGAATATCTGGTCGATGGTGGACTTTCGTGGCCTGAAGCCACACTGATATGGACCTATCAGGTTGTTTACGAACGGCTTCAGGCGTTCACACAATATGGCGGATAAGATCTTACATGCGATGTTACGGAGACTGATGCCTCTGTAGTTGGCGCAGTTCAGAGGGTCTCCTTTCTTGAGAATTGGACAAACAATGCTGAGGTTCCATTCATCGGGCATACTTTCGTCCGACCATATTTTACAAATGAGTTGGTGTATGCTCCTTACTAAGTCATCGCCTGCCGCTTTGAAGAGCTCGGCAGTCAGGCCATCCGCTCCAGCAGCTTTGTTGGACTTAAACTTCGATATAGCTATCTTCACTTCATCCAGGTCGGGTGGACGGAATCATCGTCCAAGTTGAAAGGTTGATTCTGCCTCACAGCGGTATTTGGTCCGTCATCGCCGTTATACAGTCTGCAGAAATGATCTTTCCAAATCCTCAGCATCGACTGCGATTCTAGTACGATGTTCCCTTGTTCATCTCTACAGGCTTCGGTTCGGGGTTTGTTTCCGTGGCATGTTATTTTTACCTTTTGGTAAAACTTCCGAACCTCATTTCTGGAGTAGCATCTCTCAATTTCCTCGATCGCGCGCTTCTCATGCTCTTTCTTCTTCCTCCTGAGAAGCCGGTGCTCGTCTCTCCTCATCCGCTCATAGAGCTCATGAGCAGCTCTGGTCTTTCTAAGCAGCGCCGCGTTATATGCATCTTGCATAGCTGCATGTGCTTGCCGGCATTCATCATCGAACCAGGGGTTTCGTTGTGGTGGACCAGTGAAACTCAGCACATCAGAAGCGGCCGCGATTCCACAAGTCAAAAAATAAGAAGTTACCTTGACTTCGTACATGCACTTGCGGACATTGTATTTCACCACCCAACGTAAATCTTCGTAACACGAAGCGTGTAAGGGAAACTAGAAATTGTTTCCCACGACTCGAACTAGGAATATTCTGATGCAGCTTAAAACCCTTGCACGCGTTATACACCAAATGCGATTATACAATGGTGTAGAGTAGGAAAAGTTAGACTTTAAGTTTAGTGCCAATTTTGGAAGTACACAATAAACATTGTTCGAATAATTAAGTTTGCGTTTTATTAAACGGACTGTTGGTTGTTCGCCGAAGGCCGTGGGTATTTTTTTAGATGTTATGGTGCCAACATTCTTAACTTACGTTTTATATTATGGTGTTCATATTTGTGTCCTTTTAATGTGTCCAGGTCTATTAAATTTGACCCAGTTTCTTATATACACCCTTTTCCGCCCCAATAATTTAATTACACCCAGTTACATTTAATCTTAACTCACCACAGAACCTGTCTTAAGTTGTGATCTATTGTCCCCCTATTTCTGAAATCCTTCATCCCACTTTCTTTTGTAGGCTCCCCTCTTTGTTACCAAACTGCATGTGGTAGAAATATCTTTTGTTTGCAAAACTTCAGAGAGAGCGAGATGAGGTGAAAATAACAAAAATGTAGGCAAAGGAGGTTGAATGCCTTGCTAATGTAGTAGATCAGGTTGGAGTTACATACCGAAGTATTAATGTTTATATGTATATAGGTATGTTATACGTCTTATGGAGAGATTGGATGGGGAACACAATTCGGTGTTGAGGGTGGATCTGTCATTGAATGCTCCCTGTTGTGTTCCAAAACGAAGGTAGCACCTATCAAACAGATTTCGGTACCACGACTAGAGTTGGAAGCAGCTATCTTAGGGGTCAGAATTGCAAAGTGAGCTGTAAGAGGGCACTCTATAAAAATCGATTTTCATCATGGACAAAACTTCGGAAAGCTATAGCATATGTTTACTATTTTTCGGACGTTATTCGACATACCAGAAAAACTAAGATTCGTGGCATTTTAACTCCTAGAGACCTAATGAGAGCTGAGAATTATCTGTACAGATTATGTCAAGGAGAGTCATTTGAGATGAGATAAATCAACTTAAGCTAAGCAGTGATGATTTATTCAACGAGATAAATAAAACTAGTTGTTTACTATATATAAATTAAATCCTTATCTTGACACAAATAATGTTCTTCGCATAAAAGGTCGAATTGATGCAGCAAACGATGTTCCGTATAACTGCAAAAGACCTATCAACCTACCTAAGAATCATTATATAACAGAATTAATTGTTTCAGAATACCATCACAGATAAAAACTTCAATATTTTGAAACGGTGCTGAAGAGAATTCAACGAAAGTGTCAATTTTGTAAAATCAAAAGGGCAGTTCCATGTCCACCACTTATGGCCGAGCTACCGCCGGGTCGACTAAAACCATATACACGGCCGTTTTCGAATGTAGGCATAGACTACTTTGGACCAATCTAGGTGACAGTCGGAAGGCATGTAGAAAAGAGATGTGGGGTTTTATTGACCTGTCTAACAGTAAGGGCAATCCATATAGAAATAGCACTGCATGAGCAGTGATTCCTGCATTTTGGCAATACAGCGATTTTGTGCAAGAAGGGGTAAGTCAATTGAGATCTGGACAGATAATGGCACAAATTTTAAGGGCACATGACAAGAGCTAAAAGAAGCAGTAAAATCATTACAACCTACTAAAATGGCATTAAAGTTGTTAAATGGAAACATAGAGTGGAGATTTATACCCCCAGCATCACCTCACATGAGCGGTTGCTCGGAGCGTTCGATACATTCCGTAAAACTCTATCCAGCATAAATCTTGGAAGATTTCCGAAAGACGAGACATTGTTAAGCATGATGGCGGGGGTGGAAAATATCATTAACTCAAGACCTCTTACATATGTACCAGTTGACGATGACAGTGACGGGGCTTTGACGCCAAATCACCTTTTACTTGGCTCATCGAATGGAACGAGGCTCGGGGGAGATTTGTGTGACGATGGAAGCGCATTACAAAAGCATTTGATAGCAACCGAAAGGTTTTCACAAATATTTTGGAAGCGATGGGTTAGAGAATATTTACCAACTTTAACAAGAAGAACAAAATGGTTTCATCCTAGGAAACCAATAACCTATGGTGATTTCATGGTAGATAAAAAAATGCTTAAAAATTAGCTTAAATAACTTAAAATAAAACAATCTTACTCGTATTCTAACTTACTGGCCCCATGCGGGCACTCTAAGTTAAACATTACACTTAACCTATGTCTTTCAACGTAACGTACAGAAGTTTGCTTACTATTATGTATTAAATATAGTTAAAACTGATAACCTGAGGTGATGTACTCATTATTGTGGACGAGCATAATCCAAAAAAACTTGGCCAAAAGGCCGAATAATACAAACTCATCCCAGTAAAGTTGGACAAGTAAGATCAGCTGTGGTTCAGACAGTCAATGGGATATATACACGACCAGCCGCGAAACTAGCAGTGTTGGACGTTCAAAGGTTTGGCGAGTGTGGTAAGCCAAATGACGCAACCGAATTACCAGGGGGAGTGTTGCTAAACCTAAAAGGTAAACAAATAATATGGAGCGAATTAAAATCGACGCAATTTTAAAATGCCTGTTTCCGGTTGTCTTGGGATTAAGGACTCGAAACAAGATGGCATGGTGAAAAGAAAAAGCGTATAAAACAAAACAAAATTTTAGCTTTGTATTGAAATAATTGAAGTGTATATATTTTTAATTTATAAATTGAAATAAACTGAAATTATAACAAAACGTTAAATTTTAATTTTCACCGAACGCGGCAATACAATGTATAAAACAAACAGGTTTTGTCTTGAGTTAATATGTTTATTTCATAAACGAACTAACGTAGATGGCAAATTATATTATTGCATTTAAATACAATCCCTGGGCTTTTTCACAAATGCACAGGTTCACACAAATAAAGAAACCGGGAAGTTGGCCATATATGTTAGTTCATTTATGGTCTTGCCACAGTCACACAGAGACACAACTATGAACACAAGAAGTAATTACGTAGGTTTATACCTTTTCCTTCACAAGGCTGACACTATACAGATCTTATTCTTGTCTCGCAATAAGGTATGTGGTGCGCTGTGTAGATCAGGTTTATGAATCTCTGCATCTGGTGTTGTGAATTAAGTTTTGTTTCTTTTTGTTTCAACTCTATCTTTACTGGTGTGTGGTTTCTTGGTGCTATGAGGTACTCTGTTCCTGTATTAGATAAGATTGTAATGCATATAAAATAAATTACATTTAGCTGCCACATTTCAAATAAGTGGCAAATCGGTTGATTTTGAGAATTGTGGATACATATTTGGAAGAAAATTAATTATGTTTGTGGGGTAAAACTTATTGATCTGCTTAAAGTACCCTTGTTTACACGTTTATTAACTTAATTTGTTTTTAGTGTACATTTTGTTGTTTTTTTGCTTACAGAATATTGACATTCATTTCGTTTGAAGGGTTAGTTACCGGCAGATCACTATCAATCTGTCGTTTTAGGACTTTCTTTTACACTCTTATGGTCACAGCACGCGTTAGATTTTCTGCCCGTGATGCAGTTCGATAAAGAGCCAGTTATACATCTATTCCACTTGATGAATACGACCCGTTTGTTTAAATAATTTTAATTTCAGCTAATCAAATTTTCTTTTTCTCTTAATAATTCCATAGAACTAACTTGCAGGAACACCAACACAAGTGTTTGTTTATCCATCCTCACTATTTGTAATAGGGGGAATTCACCCACTTTTGTGGTGAAAAACAGGCAGGAGGTGATAGACGTTACTCATTACTCCTCAGATACAGAAGGGTTAGATATCATTGATTGGAGAGTAGTCGACCAAGCGTCAGTGTCTGATCACAGGTGGATACGCTTCAAGGTGAACTTCCAGGCATGTAGTTTTCACAGGAATCCCAAGAAAACTCATTGGGTCAATTATACAGAAGTGGTAAACACACACCTGGTGACCCAATCAATCACCTGCGATTATAATGACAATTTAGATAGGGCGGTAGGAAACCTAAATAGAGTACTAACGATGGCGTTCGAGAAAGCTTGTCCAGTTAACCGAACACCTAAAAGGGCCCGGCCGAGATGGTGGAATACGGAAATAGGTCTTTAAAGGAAAGAGGTAAGATGACTCTACAATAGAGCGAAGCTTTTCAAATGTGACAGCACGTGGAATGAGTACTACGATTGCAAGAGGCAATTCAAGTACCTAGTTAGGAAATCGGAGAGGGCGTCATGGTAAAGGTACTGCAAAGGAACGTGGGCTGAAAGTAGCCAGGAAGTCCTGGTAACGTTGGTGGAAACCCATTTCCCTGGACCCACACTATCAGCAGACTCCGGCTTGCCACGGCACACTGACGACATCAATCTTTCTCTCTCCGAAGGGGAGATTGGTGTTCTTATTAAAAAGGAAAAAATATGGTGGGCAATTCAGTCCTTTAAACCGTATAAATCCCCCGGCCCGGATGGTATTCTACCCATTATGCTGCAGAAAGCACCGGAGGTAGTAACTAATTATGGAAAAGTTATGGAAATTCTGAGACACAGTTTAAAAACAGGTGAGAGAAGTTAAGGTGGTTTTTATATCTAAAGCCGGCAGGCAAGGGCACATAACAGCAAAAAACTTCAGACGAATAAGTCTGTCACCTTCTATGCTTTAAGCCCTGGAGCTTTTATAGGAAATTCACATCAGGAACAGATGCAGTAATGGTTTTTTGACCGAGTCTCAGCATGCCTACATGAAGGGCATCCGTAGAAACCGCCCTACATGAGGTGGTAGGGAAAATGAAAGAAGTCTACACTTCGGTGAGCTTGCTATGGCGGCCTTCATAGATATTCCTAGCCATTACAACCTTCAAAAATTTAAAACAAACGTACATCGGTACCTCTCTTTTCTCCCTCCCTATGAAGTTCAGCGCCATCAAAGATGCTCTAGGAGACGCAAACATAGAACAAGGGATAACAAATTGGATATGCAACATGCTTGCAGGTAGGGTAATAAACTGTTCCATTGGATAAAGCTCGGCTAGAATGTCAGTGACCAGGGGAACACCTCAAGGGGGAGTCATATCTCCATTCCTTTGGGTACTGGTAATAAATGAAATTCTCAAAAAGCTTAACTCAATGGGCATTAGCGCCACGGCATACGCAGATGACGTGGTCATAATAGTGCAGGAAAAATACTTAAGCACTTTAAGTGAGATCTTGGAGCTTGCCTTGAAGACGATTAGCACTTGGGCATGTAGCTGTGGTCAATGTCAATGTCAATCCCTCCAAAACGGAAATGGTTCTGTTTACCAGAAAATACAAGATACGAGTACCACAATTCACACAGCCAAAACTCAGGGTGGATCTGAATGCAGTGATAAGATCAAACGAAATTGCAATTTTTCACAGATGGTTCAAAGACAGTGGAAGGAACAGGTTCCGGTATTTTCTCGGAGCCGGAACTGAGAGTGTCCATAAGGCTACCGGACAGAGGCTCTAGCTGTTCTCAGGGCGGCTGAGCTGATGCGGATTAGATCGGTATCCGGTAGAGATATCGCTATCTACATCGACACCCAAGGCAATGGAGTCAACCAACATCCACTCTGACACTGTCAGGGGCTGTCGCATAGTGCTGAAAGCATTATTCATTCAGAATAGGGTGAGACGGTTTTGGGTGCCAGGACACTGCGGTATAGAAGGAAATGAACAAGCAGACGAGCTTGCAAGAAGAGGAGGCTACTCGACAAAAGTGAGGTTGCTGATGTCAAACCACCCCTCTGCACAGTAAGGGGCACTATTGAAGAAAAAACCGTAAAGGCCGCCAGCATAAGGTGGTCGAATCTGGGTATCAAAGGCTCTATGGCCACTTCTCGACGGTGACAGATCTAGGTAGCTTATTAAGCTGAATAGGGGTAAGCTTAGAACGCTGATAGGAATACTGACAGGACACTGTCTACTGCTGAAACACCCAAAGAGACTAAAACTGACAAATTCAGACACTTGTAGATTCTGCGGGGATCTACAGGCGGTTGAGGACATAACACACATACTGTGTGAATGTGAGGCAATATCCCGTAGCCGAAGGAAATTCTTAGGAAAATATTTCTTTGAAAACTTAGAGAAAATAGAATAGGCTTTTGTAGAGAAATTAGGTGTTCTAATAGAGAGACTGTTAAGGTTTTTGCAAATTGGAGTTGGTTTTTACTATTGTTGAAGACGTTTATAAACAAAGTATAAATAAAAAAATTGAAAAATAAATTTATTATTATACGAGTATATTATATTATAACCTTACACATATATATTTATTACATACGAGTATTATTTTGAATGAATTATCTTAAAATAAGAACAGGTGTTCTGGTAATTTATTTGCGGAATATCCATTTCTTACATCTTACAGAAACTCTTAAGGCAAAACTTAAGTAGCACATTAACAGGTAAATACACTTAAAGACATATTTTATAGGTATTTTTCCACAAATTCATTAGTTAGGTGGATAGTAAAGCGACTTTCCAACAGCTAGCTGCTTGAGAAAAAGCGAAGGCCCTTGGACGACATTAACTGATGAATCACTCAACCTGCTACTGGGTACTCATTTTCCAGGTAGCTCCCGTTTTACGGCTAGCAACAATCACAATAGAACTGCTGCAGCCGCGACAAAAACTATAAGTCTTATCACAAGAGACAAGCTGCTCTTGGCACTGCATAGCTTCAAACCATACAAGTCTGCTAGGCCGGACGGTATTATTCCAGCCGAGCTACAAAGATCCTCTGATATAATCTTGGCATCGCTTGGAAATATCATGAGGCATTGCGTAGAACTGCTGGATTACGCCTTTTGTACCGTGTTTTCTGCGTATGCAGAGAATAGTACTCAAGCGGAGAAAAAAAAAAAGACTTTTAATTAAAACGTTATAATCATTTTTTATTTAATTATTTTTTATAGTTAAAGCCCCGCTGTGACCTTTATAGTTTGGAGTATTTTTCTATCTCTGAATATGTTCTTCCCAACCACTGCCTTTTGTACCAATTTCATCGATAATTCTTGCACTCTTACGCAATTGCCTCGGTACAAAATAATTCCCATAATGCATTTTTCACTTACCGATTTGAAGAGTCCGCATTTTTGACTTCATTGACCTAAGTGCCCCAGTCAGTTAACTTAATTATAGTTCATCGGCCCCCACGATTGTTCGTACGATCGGTCGATAATTTGGTCTATCTTACGTACAAAAGTTTGCTGCAGCAGTGCAACGACATTCGGTTCCTGCCCTTAGTTGTTATTGTCAAATCGGCATTTTGGCTTTGACCTATATAACACACTTCGGAGTGAATGCGTTGAAGTGACTTTGTTTACAATTTTCCTTTTCGATTACGGCAACGTGAAGTGGATTCTGCACTGAGTTATGACGTTTGATTGCGTTTGTATGAGAGTCACTTATTCTGGATGACCCATATAACACACTTCGGGGTGAACGCGTTGAAATGTGTTTGTTTAAAATTTTTCTTTTCGCTTATGAGAGCGTAAAGTGGATTCTCCATTGAGTAATGACATTGGATTGGGTTTGTATAAGAATCACTTATCATGAACTCTGTGTCTTTGATAGGTATGATGTATTGTTGCTTTTGGAGGTTGCAAGGTTTGCTTGTGGCTATTTTGAAGATGTAATTGTTCCTTATGAGGTGGGAATATAGTACTATAGCGTAGTGTAGCGGGGTACTACACCACATCCCTCTACTAAGAGGAAAATTACTACTTTAAAGTCGTTGATTTTCTGAGAAAATGGGTGTGAAGGTTTACAATACCTATACAAAAATTTTCTTAGTTTTTAACATTTACATTTTTTGATATTTTATATACTTAATTTACATGGTTGGGTTTTCCTTTTGTTTTTTTACATTGGGTAATCTTCTTCTTCTTACTGTTTCTTCTTTTATACATTTGATTATCTTATTTTCTAATACATTAATTATTTGATATTATATACTATATACTCGTGTATACCTATACCTTAACTACATGATTACTTTTTTTTTTTCTAATTATACATTATTACGAGTATTAAAAATCTTTACATGACTAGGGCTTTTTTTCTCATTACACATTATTAAAAACAAATGTATTCTTTTTTGTTTGTATACATTTGGTTATCTTATTTTCTAATAGTTTATGGAAAGAATACTTTTTCTATTTATTATTCTTATAAATATTTTTATTTTCTTTCTCACATTGATTTACATTATTGAATGTTTTTCTCTTTTCTTTAATTTGAAGAAAGGATAAGGGTAGGTATTTCATTAATTGGGTTGTTGTTGTTAATTTCAGTTTCATCATTTGACTCATGTTTGAGTTTCTACGATTTATATTATTTGCAGAAGGCCATTATTAATATTATTGCAAAACATTTCCCCGTAGACAAAAATAATGCTCACCACTACATTCTACGAGTAATCTACACAAAATGTAGTGGTGAGCATTATTTTTGTCTACGGGGAAATGTTTTGTTTCTTCTATCTTTATATCGTTTATTGACCTGGAGACGAGCTCTAGCTCATTTTGACTTGAGTACCTTAATATTGCTTTTTTCGTGAATTTCAGGATGTTAATGGAGGAGTTTGGTAGGAATTTTGAGATGTTCAAGGGAGAAACGAGGGAGTTGTTTATAACTGTGGAGTTTTCCTGACAATGTTATTATTGCCGGTTTTTGGAGGGTGTAAAAGGTCATATTATTTTGTCAAATTTCGTTTGCCACATATGGTTCAAGAGACGAAAATAACCATCTTTGTGGTTGATGGATTTGTATCCATACGGTGGTCACATTTGCTTGTTTGATTATGCAAGACTTGTAAAGATCGGGATTTCCACTTAAAAGCTGGATTTCGCATTGAGGATTCGAGGTGTCGGTGTCGAATAAAGGGTGTGATATGGGGCATAGGAAGTTCTCATTCTGGTTTTTACAGGAATTGAGTTCGTTTAGGCTCAATGGTGAAAAATGTTCTCTTTTATAATCTATAATGATGTACTTGTTTGCGGGCTGTAGGTATATAAAATTGTTTTGGTGCTTCATTGGGAAGGGGATAACTTTGAAAATTTGGAAATTGTCTATGAGAGGCAGGGGTATCTTGAACTCGTAAACTACTTTGTCCTGTTTGATGGCGACGAAAGCGTTACTAATATAATAAAGTGAAAAGATATTTACCTCATTTACTAGACGTGGTAATCTTAGACCGGAGGGTATTTTCTGGTTTTATAGTATTTATGGCAGAACTTAATTGATCGGGAGTTTGGGATGTGGTTTCCCATGTTTGCTGTCAATTTTAATTTCAATTTCAATTTATTTATAAATCGTAGTACAAGTAAGATCATAAGTCTTTTATAGTACATAAAGCTCGTGGAAACACAATTGGATATCAAATTAAACTTAGTTAATTCAATTCTATCCAAGTTAAAATATTATAATAAAAATACATAATAATTGTAAAAATAATAAATACTAAAATAGGAAAAGGTGTGATAGGGAAAGATAATTCACCCTAAGCAAAGAAGGAAGAAGAGGGGATAAGAAGAGAATAGCAGAATAAGGAAGATCAAACTATAGAAATTTGAACTTTGAAGAACATACATACATAGACTTATAGCTGTCCGAAATGAGCATTTAATGCACTTTTGAATTGCTTCGCTCCTACTATTTGCTTTATACTGGTTGGTTGAGTGTTCCAGAGTCTAGTGGTGTGGACGAGAAAGAGGCGCGACGTGTCCAAATACTGAGATGATTGTGTTATTAAGTTTAATGTACGTTGCCAATGTGCAAATTAAAGTTTTGAAAATAGATACAATGGTGATTGGGTGTGTATTATCTTGTGCATAAAAACACAACATCTCAATTCCCAAAAGTATTGAAATGTACACCCCAGGACTAACTTATGAAGATGGGATATGTGAGCATGTCTTCTTATTCCGAAGGCATACCTTACCATATTATTGAAGGCAACGAGAAAATTGTGCTGAGAATATGTATCTAGTTTACAGTAGACAGGGATGGCATATTCAAAGATTGGCACAAGCAGAGTTTTAATTAATCTCAATTTGGTGTCAGTTGGAGTAAAAGAGGAAAATAACCAGAGTTTTCGCAATCCTAAATAAATACGTGACACAATATAGTTTATATGATCGGATGCTGAAAGGGATCGGTTAAACTTGTAACCAAGATTTGTCACTGTATCGGAAAAAGTAAGCCTAGTTGAATTAAGGAAAATAGGCGGTATTTGTTCAGTGCAATATGCAATCAATTGACTTTTTCCAGGGTTTAAAATTAGATCATTATTTACAGCCCAATTGACTATTGCTTATAAGGCTAAATTAAATCTAGCCACAAGATCTTCAATTAGGCCAATGGGACGGGTTAAATAAATCTGAGCGTCGTCAGCATAAAGATGAACAGATGCGTTTTGATAAACTTGTGGAAGATCATTTATAAAGAGACAAAACAAAATCGGCCCAAGGATTGAACCCTGAGGCACACCAGTGAGTATTTTGATTGGTTTTGATCATTGCTTATCAACGACAACACTTTGAGAGCGATTCATGCAATAATTCCTTATTAAATTCACCGAGGATTCATGAAATCCAAAATATAACTTCAAGCACAAAATTTGATGGTTAACACTGTCAAAGGCTTTTGAGAAGTCAAGTAGGCACAACAGCGTAAGATATTCCTTATTAAAATTTAATCTTATATAATCGAGCACTTTGATCATAGCTACAGAGCAGCTATGGTTAGCGCGAAAATCTGATTACACTGGTGATAGTAAATTTAAATGAACAAGATAACTAGATATCTGTTTTCCAAGAATTTTTTTTAAAGACCTTAGATAGGCAAGGTAAAATGCTTATAAGTCGAAAATCGGTCATCGATGTTGGGTTTGCTTTTTTGGGAACAGGAATAACCTTTGCTATTTTCCATGAATTAGGGAAAGTCGAGGATGTTATGCAAAATTAAACAGATGTGTAAGGCAATTTATATTATAAGGCAACAACATTTTCACAAAACGCAACTGTAAACCATCCTCACCCATTGCATTTGATTTCAGACTTTGAAAAATAAAGATAACCTCGGCTTCAGAAACTACTTCGAACTCCAAATGACGAGATGAATCAATTAAGAGACTGTTTTCCGGATGAAATGAAGAGTTGCAACTACGGTTTGATACAAAAGCATTGTTTAAGTCATCAACATTAGGTATATTTGTTGACGCTTGAGTTTTACCGATACCAATGGAGCGTAAATTGCTCCAAAGTTTTTTTGATGGTTGGTCGGCACTCAGCTTGGAGAGGAAATATCGTTTTTTTGCTCTTTTAGTGACGAATGAAGTGTAGTTTCTGGCTCTACAGAAAACTTGCCTATTAAAACTGGTTGGCTCTAATTTCCATTTAGCATATAGTTCTCTCCTATTTTTTTATTGCATTAAAAACCTCAGCAGTATACCATGGATATTTCTTATTGCAAACAACGACTCTTTAAGAGGAACATGGGTATTAAAAGGATTATTAATTAATGTCTGGACAAAGTCAACTTTTTCGTCAATATCCGCTAAAAAGTACGAGTAACATGAGTACCATAGAAGTAAACTAGTATGATAATGGAGGTTACTGAAGTAAATTGATGTATTGTCCCAAAATTGAAAAGAATCCTGTGAGAGAACACTGGAAAAATCAATGTTATATGTGCAGAAAAGCATATCATGATCAGATATTCCTTCTAGTGATAATTGGTCTTGTAGTAACACATTAGAGGGGTCGGATACAATAAACAGATCAAGAAGACTTGGATGGGATTCAGACCCAAAACGGGTAGCATAGGAGTTAATAACCACAAGTCCTGGTGAAGCAAAATCATTTAAAAGCCGACAGGATCTGCTATCATTTTTAAACAAGTCAGCGTTAAAATCACCACAAAGTATAATGTTTTCACAACATGCTGAGAACTGTTGAAGGGTAGAAAACAACAAGTCAAAAGAACAATTACGGTTAGGACTATAGACGACGCCAACTAAACATTTTACATTACCATATGAGATTTCAGTAAACAAAAATTCAGTGTCATTTCCCACCGATTTCCCTAAAACCCTAGAACTCAGGGCATGCTTAACGTAAATTGCAGTACCGCCGCCAGTAATGATAGTAATTCTATTATGAGGAATTATCTTATAGCCAGGAATGCCATATTTTTTTTCAGTATCATCTTTACCATCCAGCGTTCTAAACCAGGTTTCACTCACGCATATAACATCAACTCCAGAATCCGTGAAAATATGTCTGACATAATCTAATTTCGACAAACTTAGACTACGTGCATTGAAGTGAACAATCTTAAATACTTTACGTGCATTAGATATCTTAACCAAGATACGAACATCAGCCTGAACCCGCACACCAAATGCAGATGTGTCATCTACCATGCTTAAATTTATGGTCTAAACAAACAGTAGAAGCATTCTTGGAATATTTTTTAGTTATAGCAAATCTACGAGTATGTATAAGACGAAGAAAAGAAAAGAAAATGAGAGAAAAGAAAGTGAGTGGAGAAGGAAGAAAGTGAATATAAGCAGGAGGAAGGAAATAATTAAAATAAGACATTTCGGAAAATAAAATTTGTACAAATTTAAGAGTAGAAACAAAATTAGTAAAAAGTAAATCAAAATATAAAAAAAAACAAATTCATAGTGCTCCAAAATTTTAAGATAAAAAACAGCGAAGTTAAATCAATAAAGTTTTGTATTTGCAGAAATTTTCATCTCGGTGTCATTTTGACTCTTCTTAACATAGCCACACCCATTTCGAGTTCTAGCGGAGAACAGTAAACCCTCGCGACGTAGTTGGAGAGCATGGCGTAAGAGAGGGCTATTTTCTTTAGTCAATCTTTCATTGATGTAAATGCGGATTGTGGGCTTAGAATTTGAACCATTTGCATTGACAAATGAGGGAGACCCATTATCTAGTTGGCCAAGTGTGAAACCCATGCTGACATGAAAAGCACCAAGCAATGCACTCTGCTCAGTTTGGGAAGAGAGTCTGATCAGCATTCTTTCCATCATTTGATTTGTTCTTTAATCGGAAAGCATCAAAGTGAGTAGAAATGTTGTGGTTGAGCTTAGCAGCGATATGTTTAACTATCTCTATGGGATTTTCGTTTGGTGTTTGTGGAATACCTCTTACAATGATATCTCGCAGACGCTCTTTTCGGCGAAGGTCATCTAGCTCTTCTTTTAGTGTGCTGCTATCACACTAAAGCTCCTTAATCCCATTCTCGCATTGTTGCACCTTTTTATTAAGAGAAGCAATGGCTGTGTGAAGCTTGTTATTAAAATTTGACTCAAACTCCGACAGTAATTTTTTTAATTTACAAATGAGATTTGACTCTAAGTCACGAAGCTGTTCAGATAATGATGTTTTTTATCCTTTGTAGGGTTGTTACCTAAAATAGATCTATCTGGAGTTACTGCAGCGTTCAGTGTAGTTTTCTCTTTGATTGCTTGTTGACGAGTGGTTAACATTTTGCAAGACTTTGATGAACAAATATCACAAAAGTTTACAAAAGGAAAATATTCTATTCGATTTTTAGTGTAGGCAAAGAAATGAAATTTTGGAAAATAAACTGTAAGTTTAATTCACAACAACTGTTTTAACTTCCTTAAGATAAAATTGTATGAATAATAGCTTATTAATGCGGAGCGATTATAACACGTCTATTAACTCGATATTCTCTTTACTTTACTTTTTTGCTTAAGGATGTCTGTGGCTAAATCGAGCATGTCGTCGATCCTGTTCTGATACCTAATTATGATCAAGATTATTAGAAACGTCAAAGACTGTATTTCAGAAAACGCGTCCTGATTTTGGGTATCGTAGGAAAATTTGGTTAAAATGTTCTTCAGGTTTGTTGTTTTTGCATTGACTGCAAGCATTTGGTTCTGTATTACTTTTTCCGATTTGTTTAAGATTTTGATGGTGGTTTCTAAGATGAATGTTTGATTTTTCATGAGGTTTAGTAAACTGTTTTCGTTTATTTTTACTTTCTCTATCTGTTTGTCATAATGTTTAGCATCGCCCTCGTTTAAAGTACCAAATAGTGATTTGCTTAAGGTACCAACTTTATTAAGTAGCGCTCGTTTATAACGTTTATGCGCGCCTAGGAGAGTATACATGCTTTGGAGGTTCACCAGTAGGTGGTTCATTTCGCTAATGGCACCATCACAGATTATCCCAAACTTTGCACATACTTGAAGTAGGTAGCACATGTCGTTGATTTCTACCACATAGGTTGCTGGCGTGATTCAGAGCGTTCGTTAGTTGTGTCAGGTCACAGTAGACACGAGTTTTCATTCTGTAGAATATAATTCGGCATTGCCAATTTCTTATGAAGAGAGTTGGTGACATCTGGAAGAAGGGGTTGTACGATATTTATGAAAGGTTGAATTACGAGGAAAGATCTTGTGTGTTTTCTTTTTCATCTTTTCTGTGGGGTAGAATGTGTGTCGTAGGATTGTATCGTCGAGTGATTTGATGCTTCAATGCATAAGTTGGGCAGAAGTCCAGCTCGAAGTTTTCCTCTCTCAGCCCGAAACTTATGAGGTCACCGAATTGCAATTCTGTTATGAGGTTTGGGTGTATTCTCATTCCGTTGACGAATGTTCCGTGTGAGTAGTCATTGTCATAGATGAGTACAGATTGATTTCTAGCGTCGATGGGGATGAACGCATATATGGGCGAAATGAGTGGAGTTGTCAGGTGGATGCTGTTCGGGTAGGTATCCATTGCCTATTTTGATGATCCCACGACACAGGGGGATCTCGGTTTCGGTACCGTATTCAGTAGCGTCCACTTCGAGTTCGGGAATTAGTAAATCGACTTCATTTTTGTACAAGAAGAAGAAATTTTGTTGAAAATCATGAAGATTTAGAGACGGTATGTTAATCGAAGTTAGAGTTTTTGGGATCCTTATTCTTGGTAGGATTGAAGGTTGTTGTTTTGGATCACTTTGGTTGTTTTTCATATTTTTATTATCGGGTTCTCATTGGATACAATTTTTACTACCTCAAATGGAACTTCCCATAGTGGAGACAGTTTGTTCGTTTTGGAATTTTTTTTAATAGTACCTTATCACCGACATTGAAATTCTTAGTATTGGATTTTTTATCGAAATATTGTTTGGAGCTTTCCTTTTTCCTTTTCAGCATTTCCCTGACGGCTTGGTATCCCTATTGCAACCGTGTCCTTAGTTCGTTCGCATAGTTTTCATAGTTGTATGAAACTTTCGACTGCTGTGTAAGCTTGCTGGGGACGTTGACTAGATATCCATAGAGAGTCCATGTATCCCGTGTGAGAGGATCTTGATTGATGTGACGTAGATACTCAACTAGCGGCCTGTGACCGCGCTCGAGTGCTCCGTTAGACTGATGATGGTAAGGTGTAGTGTTCAGGTTTTTGATTTTCATCAGTGAACACATTTCCGTTAACATTTTGCGACTGTCGGAGTATTTAGTCAAGTCATCGCATAAAGCGATCCCTTAGAATGGCCTTGAACTAGTCGTTGTGATCTTCATGGGTAATGGTGGGTTTTTTTTCTGCTTTTGCTTGTCTGACATGAGGCACATTTTCGGACGTATTCAGCTATGTCAGCTGCCATTGTGAGCCAGTAGAATTTGGATTTGATCCTTTTTAATGTTCGGGTGGTTCCCTAATGTCCCCGAAAGGTGAATCGCGATATTCAACGAGCAATTTACGTATGTTTGTGTGGTCCGTTACCATTATCTTATCGTTTAAACAGCCATAGTTTTTTCTAGAGTTTGAAAGGGTTTTTCAAGAAGTTCTCTGAAGGTTAATCTGTGATCAATCCCTATTGCTGGAAGAGAAAACCCTATAGTTTTAAGACATTCATTTGTACATTTATCTTTGATGTTGTGCAGACATGATGTCACAATCTTTTCGTCGGACTGAATTCTCGGTATTGGGAGAGTGACAACATGAATAGGTGCTTTTCTATGTAGTACGAGCGTAGTGCTTTTCCCTGCTTGAGGTTTCTTTAACTGAAGAGACTTGGATTTCAGGATCTCTTCGTCAGGTAAGTGTATTAAGGGCAATACTATGACCTTGTATTTAGTTGGATTGTCAACGAAAACTGACTATGGGTGGTTACACGTACAGTGTGTTGCTTTACACTTTCTTGCTGGATTGGAAAGCAACTTAATGCGTCTGCTTTTAAATTATGTTTTCCCACTTTGTAAATAATTTGATACTCGTATTCGTCGAGTAGAATTTTCCGGCGCACTAGTCTTGATTTTGGATCTTTAAGATTCATAAGCCACTGCAAGGGCTTGTGGTCTGTACATATTTTAAATTTGTGCCCGTATATTATCCTTGAATTTTGGATAAGATAGGATAGGAAGTTCTATTAATTAATTTTTTAAGGATTGAAATTCTTCGTCGCAGAATGCCTCCTATTGAAAATTTTTTTTTAATAGTTTAATAAATGGCTTTGCAAGTGTAGAGAAATTTTGAATGAATCTCCTGTAGTAACCTACGAATCCTAAGCACGATTTTATTCCCTTCACATAGTTAGGTATGGGGAATGTTTTTGCCGCTTTCATTTTCTCGGGATCTGGTTTGAGCCCATGTTCTGAAATCATGTGGCCAAAATACATCAATCCTTTCTTTAAGAAAATGCATTTGTTGGGCTGGAGTTTTAAATTGTTTTGGCGTAACTGATTAAAGACTCGAATTAGTTTAGCGTTGTGATCTTTCAAATCGTTACCTTACAAAATGATGTCGTCGACAAACACGTAACAGTCGAATCCTTGTACACTCGTCAGTACTGTATTCATCAGACGTTGAAAGGTTACTGGGCGATTCTCAGACCAAATGGCATACGATTGTATTCGTAATATCCATAAGGGGTCCTCAATGCCATTTTGCATCTATCATCTTCGTTCATACGAATTTGATTAAATCCGTTTGCCAGATCGAGGGTGCAGAAGTATTTTGCCCTGCCAAGTTGGTGCAGTATATCCGTGATGTTGGGTAGTGGGTATGCATCGACAATCGTTAATTCGTTCAGCCGACGAAAATGTACCACTGCTCCCCAACCCTTGTTGCTTTACTTGTCCGGTTTCTTGAGAACCAGAAGCAAAGGAGAGTTCCACGGGCTTGCACGGGACTGGATTATTCCTTCCTGTAGCATTTCATTCACCTGTCTGTGGATTTCGTTCTTGTTTGCATCAGGGAGTACGCAAGGTTCAACCTATAATGGGGGCTTATATTGGTCAGTCATGATTCTGTAGCTTAAAGCTTCTGTACACGTGAGCTTGTCGCCTTTAAGAAAGAATAAGTCATTAAAATCTCTGCAAATATTGAACACCACCCGTGTGGAGTTAAGCTAGTTCTCCCATCGGGTGCGTCCCCAGGTGGCGGATAGGGAGACCCTGTGTGTGGATAGCGCATTAACCTGCACACACAGGGTTGGTGGATATATCAAATACCACCATCGGCCCAAAAAACTGGCAAGAGCGGAATTACTCTCAAAATTATATCAAAGATGGAAAGTGAGACAAGGAAAAATAAAGTTACGGTGCAGGGAGTCGGATCCCCAGTGCCGGCGGTGAAGAGTGCGAAAGCAGGCTTAAAGTCGTCGAGATACAATGACTGCAATAACAGAGAGGCAGACTTCGCGACGGACGTGTTCAAGAAAAGTATGATAGTCACGCGTTCACGTGAGACCCGGGACGTGATAGAAAACCCGGGAATCAGTCACACAGTGGTAGATCGGAGTCCAATGGTCACCAACCACTGAGTCTCCGCCTCAAACGGGAAATAAAATGTTACAACTGGGTGCAAAAATCGATGAGTTGATTGCCTTTTATAAAGACAAGCACAACGTCCACGGAGAAACAAAAAAAATCGGAAGTTGAATCAAGTCCGCTTTTCGAGAAGCCGAAGTCGAGGCAACTAACCTGTGTTGCATAGTTTCTCAACTCGAACGGGAAGTGCAAAACATCAATATTCGTCCTGAGGAAAACCGAGTACCAGTGGCATCGTTGCCAGAAAACAATTCAGTGCATAGAGTTGACAAACCGCTTAAGCGGTACCGTCCTGCAAAGAGGGTAAGGGAAGAAGACAGACTTAATAACTCTGCAGAACAGCGTACTAAGACTCCATCTCCGAAGAAAAAGCGAGGAATAGCGCCAGAAGAACCACGCGCTCAAAAACGCGTTCAAAATGTAACCGCATGTATCCACAGTCGACTCCCTCTAAGCCGGAATGCCTTTAAGTAAGAAATGTTGCCAAAATGAAAACGAACGAGTGGAGAAAAGGTGAAATAGGTGCTCGGAAAAATCATGCACCAAAGGCGAAACGTCCCGACGCAATTATTATAAAAAGAACGGGCGAAATTACGTACGCTGACCTGTTGAGGAAGTTTAAATCGGACACGAGCTTAAAAGAAGTCGGAGAAAACGTAAGACGAATCCGGAAAAGAGCAGGCGGAGACCTCCCTTCAGCGCTTAAAATCTTACCGCCGGAAAAGTATGCGTTGGTTGGATCTATTGCAGGATCTGAGAAAAAATTACGCCAATCGGATGCGGATGCGGAGAAAACGGGCTTAAATTGAAGAACTGCAAGGCAAACCAAAATGCTTGCAAACGGAGTAGACTTTGGGCATATAACCGGTAGTGTTAGGTCCTCAGAGTATAAAAAAGCAATTAAGACCCTACACGCTAAAATATGAAAATTTTAAAAATTAATTTAAAACATTGTTAGGTGGCTTAGGA
The DNA here is from genome assembly GCA_928272305.1 of Volucella inflata. Classification (NCBI taxonomy): domain Eukaryota; kingdom Metazoa; phylum Arthropoda; class Insecta; order Diptera; family Syrphidae; genus Volucella; species Volucella inflata. The sequence continues at coordinate 112,386,975 of OV743716.1, read as the reverse complement.
TCTACTGCATCGACAGTGCAATACTCTCGGAGCAATATTGCAACATTAATTTCGGTAACTGAGCGCATATATCAATGGCTCGAATGGGAACACAAAACCGCTGGCGTCCAACGTATTGGTGGAACGACGACATTAAGGAACTTCGATCAGCCTGTCATAAGGTACGAAGAAAATACCAACGGTCTAGACGCGATACGGATAGACATTTGATATTGAGGACAGCGTATAAAGAAGCACACGCCACACTCAAATCCGGCATTAATTCTAGCAAAAGGCAGTGCTTTAGGGATCTTTGTACGCAATTGAACGAAAATGTTTGGGGTAAAGCGTATAAAATCATTACCGCGAGGCTCAAAATGCCTCCGAGACCGGCACCAACTTGCAACCTATTACTCAGCAGAATAGTAGAAACTCTGTTCCTCTCTCAACTTAACGGACTTCCACTAAGCGAGATCGGAGAACTACACAAACTAAAATGCTTTTAACTCGGCGAACTGGTCGCGTATTTTACAATGCCTCGAAAGATTATATGTACCGAAGTACATGTTTAGATTGATCAGGAGCTACTTTACAAATAGGTTACTCCTCTACGACTTCGACGACGGGGCAAAATTATATAAAATTACAGAGGCCTTCCCCAAGGATCAATGTTGGGTCCCTTACTGTGAAACGTGACGTATGACGACGATGTTGTACTCGCGGCGAAACGACTTGAAGAAATCGAGTTGTATTGCAACGAAGCAATAGCACTGATAAAAAAACTGGCTACGCGATATGAGCTTAGACCTCGCGGAACATAAAACGGAATCCGTTCTCATAACGAGTAGAATGGTGCTAGAGACTATAACTATAAAATTCGGAGATCACACAATTATTTGCAACCCATTTATAAAATACCTGGGAGTAATTTCAAGCATCACCTCGCATACGCTTGCAAGAAATCGTCGAAAGCGATAGGAGTTCTTTCGAGACTCATCTCGAATATCGACGGCCCGAAACAAACGATTAAAGCTTGCGAGAGTTGTAGCCTCCATACAGCTGTACGGGGCACAAATACGGTCTGACGTCGCGAATAAAAAGACAGACATTAACAGTGCATTTCGAACGGTATCCCACGACGCGATATTGGTACTATACTCTATGGTACCAATCGATATCCTAGATTTAGAAGCTAGATGACTTTATGAAAATTGCTTGCAAATCGGGCCAACCATAAATCAAGCGTGGCAACAACAATGGAACAATGGAGTCCCAAAAAGGGAGATGGACGTACCGACTAATCTCAAGGATTGAAAGTTGGTTAAAACGAAAACACGGCGAACTGAATTACTATCTTACACAGTTCTTGACGGGTCATGGTTGTTTCCGGGAATATATATACAAGCGATTTGAGTCCGTCCTGTCCTCCCTGCGTAAACGCGGTAGAGAACGTGAAGCACGTTTTCTTCAAATGTGCGCTGTATGCAAAATGAAAGAGCTATATTGTGTGAAGAATTTGGTGAACGGCCAACACCAGAAAACATAGTTCCATATATGTTGAAATCTAAAGATCCTTGGGCTGCTGTGAACCACGCAGCAGTACAAATAGTGTGCGATCTAAGGATCTAAGGAACGAAGCAAAAAGCTCAAATGCGTCCCTCGCGAGGTAATACTTAACGGTAGTTCCGTGGGGGAATAAACGGAAAGATTCCCCGGGAGGTGGTTTTAGTCAGTAAGAATCTGACACTACCAATGGACCATTGGTGCCTATGCAAGGTTTCCACCTTCCCACGCAAAAAACAAAAACAAAAAGATATTGAACACCGTTTCTTTTTCTTCCCGGTTGCAATGATCTATGACTGACTTGACTGACTTCAGTTGGGAGATTAATATTATTCTCCTCGGTCCTAACTGCTAAGTGCTTGTTCGACTTAGTCTTACTGTTGACTGGGAGTTTCTTTTTATTTTCCTCGGTCCTAATTGCTAAGTTCTCCTTAGTCCCTGGTGTCTAGTTGCCAGTCGGTGTAAGTTGTCGAGTTGACAAAGTCTGTATCGCCAAGCTTTGTAGCGTTGCTTCTAGTGTTGATCAAACCGCTGGTAATGGACATACTACGGGTTCGCAATGTTACTTGTCTTTAAGAATAATCGATGTGATATTGAAACTTGGTCAGGAAATCGTTTCCAAGCGTGCCATCGAATGATAGGTTTAGGTCGCTAGGTACCACCTGAAATGAATACTCTAGCGGGATTGAGTACTCTTTAGTCCTTAGTTCTATAGAACTGAATCAGCCGCCATCGAGGATAAAATACATCTGTTTGGGTTTGAAATGTTGGTCTCTGTTCTTGTTGACTTGACCGTGGTGATGTCAGCGCCTATGTCAAGCAAGAATGTTGCCGAATATTTGTCCGAGGGACTAAATTTTACTCGTATCACTGGCTCCTTATATTCAGGACAGAATGATCCGAGTGTAATCAATTTAACTACTGGATGTCGGCTTGGGTCTGTACTCGAGATAGATTTTCGACTGCATCTTCCTGAATCTTCCCGTTTCCCATGCTGGTTCCGTTTAGGAATTGTTGGTTACTATACTGGCTGGTGGCAAAACTCCGATGTCTATCAGACGTGTCCTACATACGCCTTCGCGATGGTTAGGCTTTTTGTAGTAACTACATCTTAAGACCTGCACCTCTTTCCTGATATCCTGTTAAGCGAAATTTAGAATATTCGTGTTTTGGTAGCACGTGGCGGAAGTTTGTCCCACCTTATTGCAGGTTTGGCAGACGGATTTATTATGAACGGCCTTGGGTTTTCTGAAACATGTTGGGGATGTGCCCTACCTCATTGCAGGTTTGATAAATAGTTTTGTTAGTAGAGCTGGCGTTATTAGGATTGCTATAGTAAGTAGCAAATGTGTTACCGACTTTATTACAGGTCTGTCATATAAATCGTTTCAGGTCCTTTTCGCCGTGGGCCTGAACCATTAATTTGAGGTTCCGGTTCCTTAGTCCATCCTCTAAAACTTTTATGGTCAGCTGATCGCTTTCGTTGGCTAGGAACCGTCGGACAGCTTCGTCGTTGCTGTAGTAGAAAGCGAAAGTAGTAGAGTTCAGGGAGGTCAGTAATCGACTGATGCGATCACCGAATTCCCTGAAGGATTCATCTGCCCTTTGTTGCACCCTCAATAATTCGTTCTGCACCGATGACCGCGACTTTTCTTCCCTGAATTGTTGCTCCAAATTATTCCACTTATTGTGTCTGTCTTTTTCTTTATTGACGTGAACATAATGTTACCGCACACAATGAATTTGTTCAACTCTTATGGATTTCCGCTGAACCCCGGGATTAGGTGATATACGTCGTTAAGACTGTCTTTTTACTCTGACATTTTGTTGTCAGAGTCTGAATAATCGTTCTTGGAAAAAGGAAAGTGTCCGAAAAGCTGCAGAATAGCAGCCCGCTTACGAGTGGTAATATTGGAGGGGGAGGAGGAACAACGTTAAGATGTAACATATAGAAATTTTCTTGTAACTACTATGTATTATTATTATTATTATTTGTTTATTTTTTTTAAATTTCTTATCAATGCCAATAATTAACATATAATATAGTTAATTTAAGTAATGATTACTTTTATGTTATGATGGAGAAGTTCCTGTTGCTGCTATTCCTGGTTCTGCCCTGTTGTTCTGCTTTGGTGGTTTGCCAGGTAGGCTTCGCGACCTGGCCTTTGACACTGCCTAATTCTTGCCTCCCGCTTCGGATGAGGAATTGGCCAGGTCTTACGTTTTATGGGACTTTCTGCACTTTTTCACTTAACACTCTGACTCCTGGTGTGTGGCCCCAGTACGCATCGAGTTCAGTTTTGACTCGCAATTAGTAATGGGTATCCCACCGCTGCCAGAAATTGTTGGACTACGCCTTTTGTACCGTGTTTTCTGCGTATAAATTCAGAGAAGAGTACTCAAGCGGAGAGAAAGAAAAGACTTTTAATTAAAACGTTATAATATTTTTTTATAGTTAAAGGGCTGCGACCTTTACTATTTCGGTTTTAGTATTTGATTTTAAGTTTTGGTTTAAAGTTTTTTTTCAATTTATGGAGCAATAAAGGCCTGCCGTGTTACGAAAGGCGACCTTTATAATTTGGAGTATTTTTCTATCTCTGAATTTCTTCTTTTCAACCACTGCCTTTTATACCAATTTCATCGATAATTCTTCTTGCACTCTTACGCAATAGCCTCAGTACAATATAATTCCCATAATGCATTTTTCACTTACCGATTTGAAGAGTCCGCATTTTTGACTTGATTGACCTAAGTGTCCCAGTCAGTTATCCTTTCGTGTTAACTTAATTATAGTTCATCGGCGCCCACGATCGTTCGTACGATTGGTCCATCTTACGTACAAAGGTTTGCTGCCACTACGACATTCGGTGCCTGCCCTGAGTTGTTATTGCCGAATCGGCATTTTGGCTTTGACTTATATAACACACTTCGGGGTGAATGCGTTGCAGTGACTTTGCTTACAATTTTCCTTTTCGCTTATGGCAGCGTGAAGTGGATTCTCCACTAAGTTATGAAGTTGGATTGGGTTTGTATGAGAGTCACTTATTCTGGATAATCTATATAACACACTCCGAGGTGAATGCGTTGAAGTGTCTTTGTAAAGTGTGCGTAAAGTGGATTCTCAACTGAGTTATGACATGGAATTGAGTTTGTATAAGAATTACTTATTATGAACTTTGTGTCTCTTTGATGGATATGATGTACTGTTGCTATTGAAAGATGCAAGGGTTACCTGTGGCTATTTTGAAGATGTAAGTGTTGCTAATGGGGTGGGAATATGGTATTATAGCGTAGTGTAGCGGAGTACTACATAACTAGGCCACACCCCTCTGTCATGGAGAGAAGTAAATGTAGTCTTCATCCCCGAAAGCGGAAAATGTTCTCATGTTGTCCCAAAGGGCTTAGGACCTATAATTCTATCAATTTTTCTTCTAAAACACTAGAACGATTGATTGATATCCATATACGACCTAGCCTTAATCCTAGACCCCTAACCACGGCACAACATGCCGTCGGTGTAAACGATTCTGCACTCACTAACTAGCCACATAGAGAATAGAGAATATACAATGGTAACTTCCTAGACATAGAAGGCGCCTTTAATAAAGTCAACACATCCGCGACGGTGCTGTCAGCTCTGAAGGTAGATGACTCACTTGGGGACTTGATCAGTCTCATGCTAAAGAGCAGGATTATCAACTCCAAACTAGGTGGATCCTCTGTCAAAAGAAGTGTGAGCAGAGGTACGTCGCAAGGCGTACTCACCTACGGGGTTATTGTTTGGCGAACGGCCTTAGACAAAGCAGTAAACTGCATGAAGTTAAGTACAGTCCAAGGAACAGCATGTCTGGGCATAAGCGAACTTCTACTCATTCCGCTGCCCAGACGTCCTGTTTCACTTGAAACCCGTCGACATTTATAACAAACAAGTAGCCGCCGAAGCTATTCGCCTTAAAGCGACTTTACTTCTTACTTCTTAACACATTAGGAATTGTACACCATGCCCAAACAATCATTTGACAAAAGCTTCGACGTTAGCATTCTCTGCAGATCCTTGTGGGAGGAAAATGCCTTGTTGGATGATAACTCAATCCACTTCTACTTCCACCTCCCCAACAACTTTAGCGTGTTCCAGGCGGAAATTCTGGCAATTAAGGGAGCCCTGTTCTGGCTAAAGAAAAATATCTGCAATGGATATCCGCATCTTTTCCGATAGTCAGGCCGTTATCAAATTCCTAGACGCATGTTGACTAAATTCAATAATAGTCATGGTCTGCCGATCATCTTTAATGGAGATGGTGGAGTTTAACATTAACCTTTGTTGTGTGCCCGGACATAGGGATATTCCAAGGAATTGTAGGGCCGATGAACTTGCCAAAATTGGAACCACTATACCTACCATATTTGAAAAGGATAACAACGACATACCTATCGCTACGTGCAATTAGCTGGATGCTAATAGAAGAACAAACCATAGGTGAACGGTTGGGTCGACATGTTTAGCGACCAAACAAATCTGGCCAAAACTAGATCTGAACGCTCCATGAGTTTAATCCTTCTAAATGGAAAACATCTTAGCGCCATTATAGGTGTCATCGCTGGACACTGCCTCTTGGGTAAACCTGCAAGAAGGCTTGACATATTTACTAACGACTTTTATTTATTTATTTATTTATTTATTTAACAATAATAGCGGTTTGTACAAATAAGAGCCATGCTCTTATGTGGCATCATAATGGGTCAATAGGCCTTACTGGGTTGGTTTTATTTCTCCAACAGGCACTTTAGCCTAACACAACTTAACATAATTCGAAATCAATATTTACTAAGCAAATAAAAATCAATAATTTCAAGTTTTGATTACTAGCATAAGTGACGACAGAAAAACGAATTTTGAAACAAATTAACACTGTGCACCAAGTAGAAAGAGATTCAATCATGAAACAAATTTACTTTGATCAATTGCTTTAGATAAATAGAATATTCGCAACAGAATCAAAACCAGAACACAAACAAAACAAAAAAACATTATCTTAAGATATTAACAAGTTGGGCGGACCATTGTGGACTGAGAATAAACTCCCCCTGGGTGGCGCTGGCAGCCTGGCATGGGCCATGGCCTAGCTTCTTGACACTCATTTGTGTTGCTCATGTTGTCATTTTTGTCACATCTGAGCGGGGCCTATGGCTTATCGCCGAGTCCGAACGGCACTGCTTAGAAGCTTTTTCGTAGGCAATTTTACATTCGTGAGTTTGCCATTGCCCGCCGAAAGGATGATAGCGATTTGATAAATTGTTGGTGACCCAACCAGGAGTCGAACCCAGACTGTCTGCGTGATAGTCCAATGAGCTGACTATCGCGCCATCGCCATCGCGATATGTTCGCTAGAACACATTCCAGGAAAAATTGTTTTAGTTAAGAGCAACATACTCGTAGAAGTATTACACTGAAATAGATTTATTTAAACCTAAGCATATAAAGTTAGAACTCGTAAAAACAGGTTTTTGAAATTGAAATTCTATAAAAATCATGTAACTTTGTCACTTAGTCTTTAAGAGGGATCGAAAATACCAAGTAGTTAAGGTTGTAAGTTAAAAAGATATATATCTGGTTGATGCTGATGAATCTGTCTGTCGATTCCTGTTATGTCTTTAGAACTTAACCCATTTTCAAAATGGGCCAAATAAAATAAGAATTTTTGCCCCATTACATACATAAGTGGCCAAATGAACCAGTTATGTCAACCTTTAATATTTGTTGAGCAGATCGAAACTGGTAAAGTTAAGCATTTATTTTTCTATCCGAAACGAAGCAGTTCATTTCACCAAATATTATTTCTTGTGAAAATGGGTACAAGGGGCTTTTAATTTTTCTTTTTGTGAAATATTAGGTCCCCTATTATATCTACATAACATTTTAAGCTACGACAAACTGTATTTGAAATTGTAAACATAAAAAGTAAAAACGATAATTGTAGATATTGTTGCGGTAAATTTTCCTGCAACCAGGTTTACCCTCTTCCTTGTTCGTATCCCTTCGTTCCCTCTTTTCATTGAGTGGGAAGACCGAGCTCGGGCCGAGGTGGAGGACAGCTATGGTCTCATCAGCCATTGGCCCACCGACTACAGATCTCGGAAAGCAACCCAGATACCATATTGATACCCTCAGAGGAGGACGTGGTGGTTCGGTCGGTTAAGCCCTAAGGACGGTAGGGAGACTCACGACGAACCAGGTGCCCAGGGTGCGATAAGAGGTCCACCAAGATCATCGTTGTTGGAGCTCGTAGGCTAGACGGGAGACTCGCAACGGTAGCTACACCCCCAACGAGGGAGCTACGGAGGAACGACGGTGGTGTGTAGGCGGACAGCCAGCATAATCGAACACATCCCAACGACGTACCAGCTGTAAGAGTCAGGTTCGATGGGTGAAGGGACGACGACCCCTTTGAAGCCAGCACCCCACCGATGGAGCACCAAAGGAGCAGCAGAGGCTGTAGGCGGAAGGCCAAGTTACGAGTTAGCCTCTAATGTGAAAACTCAAAAACATATATAAGAGCAACAATGATATCAATACATAAATAATAATAATAACAACAATAACAAACAACAACAATAATATAAACCATAACAATAAAATAATAGAAACAAAAAGCATAACAACATTCCAGCCGGACAGAAAGACCCGCCGCATAACAAACAAACGAAGCGAAAACAAAACAAAACCAAATATATAATTGTAAAAACAAAGCGAAGCGAAAACAAAACAAAACCAAATATATAATTGTAAAGAGCGACACGTTATTGATTGGTCCACCATTCCTCCCAAATCTGAACGCCGATCCACCGGAGTAAGTACTTACCAGGGGTAAAGTAGCACTGTGATACGTATACTAAGCTTTGTTTGGGGCGGCGGTTTAGAGAATGGCTAGACCGGTGTATAATCAGGTTAGGATTATACCCACATAACCTTCCTCCTTCATCCCAATACTCCATCGACCTTCGATCAGACTTTCTTATTCCTTCGCGTTTGGTTTTGTTTTGCAATTTTGCGTAGTTCGTTGGGGGAAAATTACCCGGGGATCAGCAATGAGAGAAACATTGTTACTCGCAATTTCCCATGTAGTTCCATTGTCTAGGGGAATAGCCAGGCATAGCTAGGTTCCACAAACTCTCATAAACTCGCTCAGTGGAGTTCTTAGTTATCACTGGAAGCGGGAGAGAATTCAGTGACTGAGGAGTTTAGTATGAGAGTGTACAATTGGAAACAATTGAAATATATGAGAGGCCTAGTTGGACACCGGAGCACACACTAGCAAAATTTGCTAGTCGTGTAGCTGGGAACCCCGTTGTAGGGTTCACTAGAGTCAAATGAATGTGTGTGTGACTGAGTGTGAGGATGCATGTGAGAGACTGGTGGGAGTTTGTGGAAGGGAAAAAAGATCTGGAAAGCACTTTTGTGACAACCAGCATTAAGAGAGGGTGTAGAAAGTTTTTTTTGAGTGCGTTGAATTGGAATTGCGAAAACAAACAACAAAAAAAAAGATTAAAAAAGTAGAGTAGTTTTTTTTGCGCGAGTTCTTTGTGAACAAAAAAAAAATAGGGAAAATGAGAAAGGAGGAGACGAAGGATAGTCAGGAGTAGCTGGACAGAAAGATTTGCAAAGGAAAACGGTGCCAGAAAGGGCATAGAACCGCCAAGAACAAAACAAAAATAAAAATAAATAAATAAATAAAAGCTACATAAGTATAGTGTATATAGTGCAGTATAGAGTAGTGAGTAGAATCGTGTTTTTCTTTTGTGAAAAGGCGAGACACCCGACCCGTTAATTTTTTTTTGTTGCGTTCGGGACTTTTTGAATAGCGGGTCACTCTATCGACGAGTGTGCCGTTAATTTTGCTTTTGTGTTTTCAATAAATCGTCGTGCTCCAACGGAGCCATTATAACGTTTTGAAACCCCCGTCTTTTATTTTCCTTCGTGGTGTTGTTGTGTTTTCTTCCCGGGGGGAAGATTTTTCTTATTTTGACTTCGTTCCGTTTTTTTTTTTATCGGAAAGGTTTCGTGATTCCAAGGGAAAAATCACGTGGCGCTCAACTCGTTTTGATTTTGTTGCCCAGGTTTAGCTGCCATCAAAGCGCTACCTGGAGGTCAAACGAACCTAACTCTGGAATCGGTAGTGAAAATTCTAAGGTTATTTTTGATTCTTGGCAGCGATGACTGTTGCCGGTAATCAATCATAACAATATGTATACACATATTTGATGAACCATGATATTCACATTTTCATCTTGTATATTTTCATACATTCTAATTTGTTGAAGAAACTCCATATGCACTTCATATGTATGTAGATATCTTAGGTTGTATAAAAGAGTATTTTACACTTCAGAATTCAATCCGACAAACAAAATATCTCTCGTAGAGTTTTCTGCTAGATTGCACCGAAGATCTTTTATCAAATGTTATATTTTCTAGTTTTGAACTAATAGAATATGTCAAGTAATGTGTCAAAAAAAGCACATTGTTCGAAAGGGTCGATTTTTTCTTATTATTCACTTGTACTCCGAAGAGGTTAAGTTGAAGCTATCTTATAAATCTAAATCTAATAAAGTTTACTTAAATTTAAATTAAAACGTCCTTATCCAAAGATAATCGAAAACGCTTGGTTATCACAAAATTTTCTGTCGGATATTACTGAAGAAACACATATTGCATCCCAGCTACTGCAGGTGAAAATGAAGGAGATCGATCCCAAGGACACTACGACAAAACTTGATATTCGAGAAAACTACGGAGAGATTTATTACAAAGCATGATCAAAAATTCTACATGAAATCCAATGTCAGAAAGCCACGTTGCAAACCGAAAATGTCGTATCAACCCAATCAAAGTCGTATAATCAATTAAAACTGCCGAAACTTTATATTCCTATTTTTTCAGGTGAAATTACCCAGTGGCTGTCCTTTCATGAAATCTTCAATCCCCTTATCCATAATAATCTATCATTAACCAATGTCTAGAAATTACATGACATCATCTTATCTTTAACTGGTCAAGCCGCTCGTACGATGCAATCTCTGGAAATCAGAGGCGATAACTATGAAGTGGCCCTTGAGCTTCTTATTGAAAACTACGATAGAAATGATTGATTGCCACCGAACACATTAAAAAAAAAATGATGTACCCACCTATTTGGAAAGCTTCCTCGATAGCTCTTTGCCAGTTTTGTGATAAGATCAACAGTCATCTTCGTGCTCCCACCACTCTCGGACGTCCAGTCAGCCAATGGGATAATTTATTAATCCAAGTACTTTTGCCAAATCTCGACTCTCTGACACTCATCAAATGGAGCGAAGAAGGACCTACAAAAAGAATGCCCGGTTACCAGGAGCTGTTGAAATTCCTCACAAAACGCAGCCAGTTCAATGCTACAATTATGATATATGGAAAAACAAATATTTACAAAACTTGCAGCACCGAAACAAATGGCGAAATAATACCCCCGAGCTCCAGCTAAATGACATTATAATTATCAAAGATGACAATACTCCTCCTTTGAAATGGAAGCTTGAAAGAATAATCGAAACGCATCCTGGCTCCGATGGGATTGTTCGAGTGGTAACTTTTAAAACTGCTAGTGGAACCTGCAAACGAGGAATTGCAAACCTTTGTCGGCTACCAGTTGAATCACCTGCAGCTCTTCAAGAGGGGGAGAATGTTCAAATATTTCACGCAAATAATATTATTAAATTCATAAGAACTATTACTTATATCAAATGTTATATTTTCTAGCTTTGACGTCGACTCACCTTTCATGATAGCTATCAAGCTAAGCACATGCCTTGTCAATGTAGGATAAAACTGGTGAGGAATTTTCGTCATCGTAGAATGGATTTTCAAACTTCCTATAGATTCCTTCAGTAAGGAGTTGACACTTTGCTGTGTGGTTTGGGTTTCGTCAAACAAAAATTCGATGTTGGGGTTAGATCCTTGTTGGTTGTTTTCGGAGGCCTAGAAATTCAAAAAAAAATAATGTGTGTTCCTTCAAAAAAGTATTTACCTCAACGTACACGTTCGTTTTGATGAAAACGATGAACGTTTTGCTTTGAATGATGTTTGACTCTTTGCTTTTGTTCCGGTGCTAAGAGACGCCTCAGTTGTGGATCCAGAAATAATGCAGCAAAAACATATTCTGTTACCAATAATGCTACTTTTCGTTTTTTCACGCAAGTCAATAGTAGTAACTCAAGTTTTATATCAATCCATTCCTTAAAACCATCGCCAATATGTGGTTGACCTTTTTGTAGCTTAATGGTAGCTGCATTGAGTGCCGCAAGAACTTAAACTAAATTTTCAATTTCTTTCCAGTCTATTCTGTTAAATTAGTTTTACAGCCAATGTCTTCTTCACCAAGCCCTTTCAAATTAAACAAATTATTAAGCACGAAGAAAGTTCAATTTCATCGTATTACGACATCTAACACTGACTTTTCAGTGGATAAGTCAATTAAACTGTACCTATTAATAAAACTTTTTGAAAAAATCGCAAAGTCCTACGAGTAGTTTTTTTTTTTTTTTTCAATTCATCTCAATTTATATTGAGTTTTAAATTACAAAAATTCAAAAATTGAGAAAAAAGAAATAGTTAAGTACATTCTGTTGCCTAAGTAGTAAGTGGTGAATATACCGTTTACAACAATAGAAGATAAAATTTCTTAACAAATAAAATTTTTGCTGTTGGGGGGAATTCAATGTGCAAGTATGCAACATTAATGTAATTGTTAAAGATTGAATCAAGATTGCTTGTTTAAATACTTATCAAATAAAAAATTACTTAAACGCTTATGTAAATTTTGAAATTTCTATTTGCCTAATTTCTTTTAACCTTTATGTACCTATGTTAACTTAGACAAACACTAATTTACCCTATGATGTAATTAATTACTCTCTTTAATCGAATTCGACTTATCAAATATAAATCCGTGGTAGTTACTGTTATCATTTATCGAAACCTGTTTCCATCGTATGGTGCGCTACTGTATTACCCAGGAGAGCATCCTATGGTTCAGTTTTTTCTTTTGTTTGAATTTGCACTTGGTAAAAGAAATTTTAATACTCGATCTCTTTTCGTAGCATCCACCAACCAGATCATACTTCTTTTTTTTTCATAAAATTAAATAAGCGATTCTTTTTCCTCGATTGATCCGATTGAAGCATACAGTCCAATAAAATTTATGACATTTGCAAGTTGTTTTCTTTTCAATAAACAATTATTCATTGCAGTCAAGATCACTACTATTAAGCTTTAAAAGAGCAAAATTCATTAATGAACAATTTATTAAGAATATAATAGTCAAAAGATATAATTTCATAATATCATTCATAAATATATTTTTCACACTCTCACATCTTAGGGAATCTGGAAGTAGATTGAACAGACGGGGTGCTGAAACAAGATAAAAGCATCCAAAGTTGACTTTATGAACCGGTGGTACTACAACAAGATTTTTGGAGTTAACTCGTAAATTATAATTACGAGTATCAGTGTTTCGAACTGTGTAAAAACCCGAATTTTGAAAAAAGATTTTGAGTACTTTATAACGTTACAGATGTCTTAACCAGCACTTTTTTCGGTAGCTCTTTCAAAATTTCGCCGATGATTAAACAATATCCCGGAGCCTTGTTATCTTCAATTTTTTTTATTGTCATTCGAAGTTCGCACAGGGATACGGTTTTTACTTTAAAGTTTTCGGGTGCCATATTATCATTCGGATCTCCGATCAACGGTTGGCCATCGAACGGCTTGAACGTTTCCTCTTAGTAATCGGCAAATAATTCTGCTTTCTCTTTGTCTTCTTTTGCCCATTCCCCGTTAGTTTTCTTAATTGCGGCGAGTACATTACAGGCTTCCTTATAGACTTCAAGGCTTTCCATAGAGAGTAGTTTGAACACTTATCAACTTTCAGACCCTCGAGGTAAGTGGAAGTCTCGTGATTTTTTAGGTCCTGCAGCACATATTTTAGCTTGTTTGAAAGGTGGTTCAGATAAGTTTTACCCGATGGCGCGCAGGATTGTTGTCATCTTTTGCGCGCTCTCCTCTTTTCTCGTTTGCGGTCTTCGATTTTAGGCTGGTATTTGACTTTATTGTTCCGTGCTTCTGTCTTCCGCAATGGAGTGTTTCTCCACGCTTAGCTTTGAATGGCTTCGATGAGTTTGTCGATTTTTCTTGTTGAAGGCGATTAACCTTAAACTGGGAACATGGTTATATAACGTTGTTGGGTTATTAGGGCACTCAGTGCCCATAATGCATTTCAAATAAAAAATCCTTCAGTCGTTCACTGATCTAGGCTGAGAATAGACGTGTTTCGGCTTTTCGTAAAGCAGGAAAATTGTTTTTTAGTTTTCTCATAGAGACAATTAGTTGCACTTTTGTTAACTGTGTCGGTAGCCAAGCAAATAGCGGCGCCGATCAGTCGTTCATAGACCTCCGTGAGGAATAAACGTGTTTCGGTTTTCAAAGTGAAAAAAAATAATAATAATCAGTTTTCGTAAAACGAACATTAAGAACTTTTTTTGTAAGTGCATCGGTAGCCCAGTGCCAGTGGCATTGGCCGATAAAGCGGGAGTCGTAGGTTCGATTCCCGAAAAAGTGACTTTTTTATTTTTAAAAATAGAAATTAACATAAAACACGATAGTGAAGTGAAATCGTACGATGAGTGATACGGAGCGCTCCGCTATTCCAATAGCGGGACCAATGGATGACGTGATGTCATCTGATGACCAGGCAGCAACTTTGGCCCGTAATCCGAAAATAATAACCAAAAGGAGGAGGAAGCTAAGGCCAACTCCTAACCTTGTAAAGCGCCCTTCCCTTTCTACGTCTGCTGAAAAGCTGCCCGGTATACCAAGGGAAGAGGTGCCAACAACATCGGCAAGGGCAGCTATTCAATATGTGTCTGACGGTGGAGAAGGCCATTATATGGGAGGCGATAACACATTTGCTTCGCCGGCGGCCTCTGAATCGGAAGACGAAGAGGATGAGGTAAATGCCCTCAATATTAATATAATAGAGCTACAACTCAGAGAACTGGCCATAAAAAAAAACAAATGGCAAGGATAGCAGAGGAAACAAAAAGCGCTCAGCAGCAGCAACAAGAAGAGGCCGAACAGGCAAAATACAGACAACAAAGCTCTACCCACAAGCAACAGCATAAGGCAGAGTCAACGACACAAAAACAAACAAACAAGCAGCAACAACACCAGAAACAGCAACAACAACAGCAACCGCAGAAACAACAACAACAGCAGCCTCAGAAACAAAAGCGGCAAAAACAACAACAGCAGCAGCAGCACCAGCAGCAACAACAACAACAGCAGAAGCAGAAACAACGAGTTCCACCTATCAACACATTCAAGTTGGAGCTTTAGGACACAATCGAACTGTGTAAGTCGGCCATAGGTTGTAATTTTTATGTTAAAAGACTTAGCGTAGATAGGCATACGATCCACTGCAACACAGTGGAGCGCTATCACACAATAATGAATTTGTTAAGGGATTCGACGACGTAGTTCTTCTCCTTCCCCCCGAAGGGGGAAAAGCTGCAAACTATGCTGCTGGGGGGGTTAGAACCGTCTACTAGTCCGGAGGAGCTAGCCCAAAGACACAAAATGAGGCACAGAAGGTATAAAATCATGCGAAGAAATCGACCCAACTCCATACAAGGAGGAGGCGTTGCAATCCTCGTAAGAAAAGGTATACGTTTTAAAAGAATATACAGTCGTATAGTACGTAGGTTTCAGGTGCTAGAAGCATGCATCATGTATATCCCTCTCCGTAGTGGAAAGCGGTTATACATGGTGTCAGTTTATGCATCTAAGGCTACTCAATCTACCCTATTCATCTCCGAGCTCGTGACCCTTTTTCGATTTCTGAGACTGGAATTGGAGGAAAACTATTTTATTATCGGCGGAGATTTCAACGCCAAACATAACGATTGGGGAAATAATACACCAAACACTAGAGGGAACCTGCTATTCAATTGGTGGGGTCAGCACAGTGTGATGTACCGACTCGGCCTAAAGGCGACGGATATTCCGTCGTTTCCTAGACACGGATCCTATTTGGATCTCCTGCTGTTTGACACTCGAATACAACTGACAGGTACGAACCAACAAACTGTAAACTGTCTTCCCACTTTTGTGTATGACAGTGACTATTGCGGTCTTAGTACCGAAATAACCGTACCGAACGAAAATGCGGAATTGGATGAGTATGTTCAAAGGCATTCCTACTACTATAGTGGAGTGCGTTGGACCCACTTCTCCAGGACACTGACTAGAGAAGTCTCCTCGAATTCGCTCTACCCATTGTCCAACAGAAATCTGTCAAACGAAAAGACTGACAGGCATCTAAAACTATTGGATGAGACAATTAAACGGACTATGGGCAAAACGATGCCTCGGTATCAACACACTGACAACGAAAACTTATTCCGCAACGCAACTATTGACGCACTTCACCGACACAAAAGTAGACTACTCTCAAGACTGAAGACCTTGTACAGACAGTTTACTGACAGACACAACCCAGAGATTTTGACATTAAAGTCGTCGATCAAAAACCTCCAAATATTGATAAAAGAAAATTACAGGGCTTCTGCAAGTTTGTATTGGAACAACAAAATTCAGGCTGTAAACACCAGCAATCCGAATATGTTCTCGCAGATAAATAAACTATTTCGGAGAAAAACCAAAACGACCTTCAATGTCTTAAAATATCCCGGACAACAGACAACGAACGCCCTTGGCCCTAATTATGACCTGGACAATCGCGTCTTGGTGCACAACTTCTATATTCGAAATGAAGTGGAGAACTGTCGATCCAAGGGCTCTGGTTTTACCCGGTTCAGCGACGAAAATATGGCAAATAATGTCATTGCCGGAGAAGGTGACCTACCCCCCTTCATTTCGAAGGAAGAACTCCATGAGATCTTCGACACAATCAGAAGTAAGAAACCAGTGGGGACCGATGGTATTCCGAACATCGTGCTTTGACATCTTCCTCTAGAAGCGGTGGACATTTATACCACCCTGTTTAATAATGCAATGAATAATGCACATTATCCAGCGCATTGGAAAACGGCGGTGGTTCAACCTATCCCCAAAAAGGGAAAGGATATATCCAATCCGGCGAATCTCCGGGCGATAAGTCTCTTTCCGAATATCAGTAAGGCGTTCGACAAAGTAATCAATAGAGCTCTGACTAGGTGGGTTGAGAACAAACATACAGTTCCGGATAATCAATTCGGTTTTAAGGCAGGACATGCTATCTCACATGCCGCGTCTAAACTGGTGTCCGATATTCAATGGAATAAAAGCAAAAACCAATGTACTGGGGCCTGCCTAGTTGACTTGGAGAAGGCCTTCAACACCGTATGGTTAGAGGGTCTTTTCTATAAGCTGGGTAGACTGGGGATCAGTAAACCACTCTTGTACATTCTTTATAATATGCTAACCAACAGGCAGTTCATCGTGAAAAATGGTGATGTGACTTCTGTTGGAATATTTCAAATTAAAAATGGTCTTAAGCAAGTCGCGGTCAATTCGCCGATCCTATTCAACATTTATACAAGCGACTTGATAGGTTCACTCTCCCATACTATTGCATACGCAGACGACTTAATAGCGTACAGAACAGGCCCAAAAATCGAGGTCATTAATACTCTCTTACAGCGTGACTTCGATAAGATAAGACGATTTGCGATGACTGGAAAGTGAAAATCAACTTTCAGAAGTCGGAAACTATTCTCGTTAGGACGCCGTTGTCTGGAGCCTCGAGGGATACCAGAAAGAATTGGCGAAAGTTCTCGATCATTGGACAACAAGGACAGCCTCTTGCCTGTCGAAATGTAGTCAGATACCTTGGGATCTGGCTAGATCAGTTTCTGTATTTTAACACAAATGTTGATGCTGCTCTGGCCAGAGCTAAAGGCGCTTTTGCCCTCACAAAGAGACTGTTTTATAGCAGCCAACTCGATGCGAGGGTAAAAATAATCTGCTACATGGCTCTTATTAGGCCCATGCTGGTGTTTCTGTGTCCCGTGTGGTTCAATGTACGAGCAAGCTTAATGTAAAAGATTCGGCTGTTTGAGAGGGCTTGCCTTAGGGCTTGTCTTCGCTTGTACAGAACACCAGCGTCGGAGTACAAAAAGTTTTATCCTAATGAGGTCCTTTACAACAGGGCGAATCTAATAGGAGTGGACAACTTCGTAATTAAGCTGACTCGAAAGCACATTGTAAGAGCAATGGCTTACTACCCCAATTATCTTTATCATGAGAGTGTGCGCTGTAACGATTTCGTTCCACCGGAAGCATTCCTCTACCTTGATCAGATAGGGTTGATCCAGGATAGATTAGCGATCCCGTTGATCCTCCATATCCCTCGGACAGCTGGGGACAGGCGACTTAACTACAACAGAGACGTCGCACACGGAAGTTTGGATCGTTTCAGGTTCAGTAGGGCGGTGGAGAAACGCGATAAGAGGGATGTCGTTCGGCAGCACCAGCATTTCTGGTAGTTGAATGATGGAGAAGATGTTTCGTTGTCGTTTCCGTCAATTACGGACCAGCCGCACTAATGAGGCAGAGCTGACCAATCTATTTGCTCTGTAAATAGCGATGGCCAGCTTACATAGGTTAAGGTTAGCATTTAAGAAATATTTATATGTATATTATTGTGTATAATGTCTATGTGTGTATTGTGTATGTAGGTTAGGTATACTAAGGTTTATTTTAAATTAGATATTAAGTTTTTATAAAGAAATATAAAATTTTGTCAATATGCTAAGTTTTTGTTAACAATGATTTTCTTAGCCTTAAGTATAGAAAATTAATATCATAAATAAAATGTAAATGAAGTCGAAAGACATAGATATAAGAATTTAGAGTAGCCTAGACTACCTGTGTAGGGCCAGTAAGTTAGTATAAGATTGTTTAGTAATTTTAAGCTAGCATTCAAGCATTTTTTGTTAGTATGTAAGAATTAATGAATAAGAAAATAAAATGCATTTAAAACTATTATTATTTATTTTTTTTATTTATTATTTGTTTATTTATTTCTGTGCAAACTTATACTATAAATAACAATGTTATATAATCACAAAACAAATTAGGCATGAAATAATGCAGTACATTCTGTTGCCTAATGGACAAGTGACGAATGTATACTTATAAAATAATATGATCGGGAAAAAAACACTGTGAATATGTTTCAAAGAAGAAATAAATAAAGCAGAAAATCCAAACAGATGTTACAAATAGGTTAAGTTAATGGTTCGAGAGTTTGTTCAATATCCGATTAAAAGAAAAAAGCCATTTTTTAACATTCACTAAAAATACTGTTTTTACTCTTTCGCATCTAATGTTATCAGGTAGCAAGTTAAAAAGGCGAGGTGCAACAACAGAATAAAACCTAGAAAAGTGTATTTTTTTTAATTGCTGGTAATGTTACAAAATTCCTGGTGTTATTACGCAAGTTATAATTTTCATATGTTCTAACCTGATAATAACCAGATTTTTCAAAGAATATTTTTAAAACTTTATAGCAGTATAAGTGTCTTAAAGGATGAAATTCGAGGTTCCTATGAAGTTCTAAGCTATGCGTTGTACGATTCACTTTGCAGATGATATGCCCCACCCCGGGAGGATAACCCATACTGGAATTTAGATTTTAATAAACCATTGTAAACTAGCTTTAAGATAGTTGTATTACAATACTGACTTAAGTGGTACAACTGCTTTACTATTCTATTCATATACTGTTTCAAATAATTAGTATGATCCTTCCAACTAAGTTTATGGTCTAAAATAATACCCAAATATTTAAATTGTTGAACACACTCAATATCGAAGCAGGAATCACAACAATTAGTGTTGTGATCAAAACTAATCGAATTCTGTGAACAACAGATTAAAGGAAAACGTGTACAATTCGGGCTATCTCAAAATAATGAAAAATCTTGATAGTCCATGCTTCTGATATTAAAAAACATAAACTTAGTTTTCATGCTAATTACAAGTTTATGATGACTGAACCATTATCTCAGTAAGTTAAGATCGTGATTTACATCCATAAAAATATTAAAATCATTGCTATGGGAGTAGAAAATAGCAGTATCATCAGCAAACGCAGAAATTATTCCTTTGAAAGGTTGACTAAACAGAGAGTTAACATAAATTAAAAACAAAATAGGACCCAAGACCGATCCTTGTGGAACACCTGTATTTATAAATTTCAGCGAGCTAAAACTCTTTGATCTTCACCATCTGCTTTCGATTTGCTAGGTAAGAAGCAAACCAGTTAAAAATAAACCCTCTAAAGCCCGCATTATACAGTTTATTTAATAATAAAGAGTGGTCCACTGTGTCAAATGCCTTAGTTATGTCTACAAATAGAGCTGCACATCTTTTGGACAAATTTATACTATTATAAATTTCTCCGATGAATTTTTGAAAGGCCGTTTCTGTCGACATACCACTTCTAAAGCCAAATTGACAATTGTTGAAAAAATCATGCCTTTCTCAAGAATTTTTGAAAATACAGATAAAAGAGATATAGGCCGATAATTATCTATGGTCTGAGAATCACCTTTCTTGCGGAGGGGTATTACTACAGCTGTTTTCAGTGTTTCTGGAAAAATACCATTTTTAACACTAAGGTTAAAAATGTAGCACAGGACGTCGGAAACAAAAAATGAAATCTGCTTAAGAACACAGCTGGAAACTGAATCAAAAGAGGATGAATTTGATGATTTAAGTGACATAATTATTTTTTGAATCTCAGCACCTGTAAACTCACAGAAAAAAAACTCAACTAACTTACTATAAAAAATCCCTGTTTTCGCTCTTTTTTGTTTTGTTCATGTGAGTTATTTAACAAAAATCAATTATATAATGACTAAAATTATAGGATTTTTTTTTTTAATTATTAGAAACGAAGAAAATAAAAAAAAACGTTAAAATGTTGGTACAAAAAATATTAAAAAAAAAATAGTTCAAACAGGCGATGACATTCTAGATTTTTTTTCTGGCAGTGCACCGGAAGTGGACTTTGTTGATTTTGATGTGCCTGGTATCGACATTGAAGGGGAGGATGTAGGTGTACTATAATTGTCATCAAAATCCAAACTACATTCTTCGTTTTCGTGTCTTTTCATGTAGCATTTTTGGCATACTCAAATATAATGAACCGTACATGCTGGTGTCTGGCATAAATCGCATACAGCAGTTGTATTGTTGTCCTTTTTAATTTTTTTGCATGCTTCGCACCGACGTTTTATATTGTAGCAATATAGTTTACATGTGATAACAGATCAAAAAAATATACGAACCCAAAATTGAGAATTGGGCACTCATTGCCCATGTTCCCAATCTAAGGTTAATAAAAAAAAAAAATAATAATGCTGTACATATCTATCTATTATCTATGTTAATTTATATAATTTATTATGATTATTATGAATAAATATTAACTGAGCGAAAAGACATGTTCGCATTATAAATAATGTATCGTAATGTAAGGAAAGCAAAAACAATGAAAGACAAAACAAAATTATAAATTGGATTCCTAGCTCTAATAAAGATACACTCTGTTAAAGAAAACGCTAAGGAATGATCGTATAATAAGCATATTGTAGTTTATGTATATATCTGTAGAGTAAGCAAATTATACTTTATGTGTAGATACGTAAAATAAGCAAAGTTTTACTATTTAAGGCGAGTAGATGCGCAAATAAAGTTCAATTCGTTAGAATACACCTGGCTACTTATTGATTTGACTTCCCCCCAACAGCGATAAGGGATCAAAGTAATAAATTCACTCAAACATTGATTGGTCCTTCAAGGAAAGAACAGCAACCTAAACAGCGTAACCATGGCTAACACTGGTAATGATAGTGTTGAGACTGAGTTGTGCATCATTGTAGCTAGACAAAAATCTCTGGCAGAAGAGCTAGAGAAAACTAGCAGAAATTTTGGCAAGGACAGTTCAGTACGAAAAACTGCAAAATATTTAGAAGAAAATTTGAAACGGATAGAGGAAATCTGGGCAGAGTTCCTCTAGAACCACAAAAAAATTAAGGAAGCTATAAAGCATGACACCCCGTACATGCAACAGTTCGGCAACTGTATGAAGAGTTAAAGGCAAAAATAACAAAAACATGTCCATACGTTAGCGAACCAGCACCCTCAGAAGGAAAAATAAGACGTGAGCAATCACAGACGTTACGCAAATTAAAAATAAAGAGGATGATCTAAAAGCAAGCTATGTTTTGAAAGATGAGTACAAGGAGGTACAAGAGGAATTAAATCGATGTCTTCATAAGATGGTTTGAGGTGCGATTGCCGCAATTAAAGATTCCGATATTTAAAGTAAACTATTTGGAATGGCAATCGTTTTATGATATATTCACAACAATTATACATAATAAAGTCACACTCTATACATGGAGTACCTAGAAACGCATTTAGATCAGGAAAGCAGCAGCCTATTTGAGCAAGGTTTAGAACAACCGAATAAGATGCCCTCTCTCCAAATCTTGTACGTCTTTCTACAAAGGAGATACCAGGCATTGGAAGTGATGAGATCCTCACGGCAAAGGCAATCCAAAGGGAAATCAAAGGTCTCGATTCGCAATTATCATTTAGCAACTCGATCTAAATGCATATTTTGCAAGAGTAAACATAATCTTTATTTATGCACTAAATTTTTAAACTGTACTCCTAAGGAAAGATGGGAGCAAGTTAAACTTGCTTAGCTATGTATAAACTGCCTAAGGCATGATAAAAAGAGTGCATGCACTAGCTTACGAACATCTTAGTAGTGTAATAGGAAATACCATACATTATTGCATCAGGAGAACTTTACATTAAGATGGCAGGCTGATAATCGTTCACCAAATAATGGACATAGACAATTAGAAGAAATACAATCAAATTATGGACATACATCAAAATCAAAGTGTATTGCTGGCCACAGCATTAATAACGGCGACAAACGTTGATGATCATCAGAGAAAAGTGAGAGTTCTTATCGATCCAGGATCCCAGGCAACACTGATAACTGAAGAAGCAGCCCAGTCATTATGCCTGTCAAAACAAAAGATACATACTGAAATTAGCGGCTTAGGAGCAACTAGTGCCGGTATAGCTTGCAGTAAAGTAGAATTGGTATTGACTCCAAGATTTGCATCAGAGTTTAAATTACTGGTTTCAGCGCATGTACTGCCAACGCTCAAAAGATTAACGCCTGCCAAAAACGAGTTCAATAAAATTCCAAACAATTTTAACAATCTGTTGCTAGCCGATCCATCATTCATCATCCAGGAATCTATTTTCGAAGCTTTTGAAGGAAGTAAAGCAGAATTTTGGAGCACAAGTAGATAAGGTGTTCGCATGGACTGAATCTACTATTGTGTTAGCGTGAATAAAGAAGGATCCCTCCAACAAGACCTTATTCATATCCAACAGAATATCAAAAATACGCCAAGCAGTAGGTGCAGATTCATGAAGGCACATTGACACCAAAACAATTAATGAATCACGCTTTATGGTGGAGAGAACCAGACTGGCTAAAAGACAATGAATCCTGGCCATCACAGCCAAAATTGTACCAGATTTTGGAAGATCCTGTTGATCCACTGATTATACTAACCTCGTTAACATCGAAAGTAGAGGGAGGAAACATCTTCGTGAAATTTGCCTCGCACAATGGACTTGTCAGAGTAGTGTCGTACTGCAAACAATTTATGTACAATTCTAGAAGTACAATGGCAGAAAGACGTACAGGATCACTTACAATAGATGAAGTCGAAGAGACAAGAAAACTATAATCCGATTAGTTCAACAAAAAGAGTTCTCTAATGAAATAAGGTGCTTGCTTTGATTAGATCCCCAACTAAATGACTATGGCATTTTAACTGCGGTGGGTCGTGTGGAAAACACAAATCTCCCACAAATCCAGCAGCATTCTTACATCCTACCATATGCAGATAGTTTCACCAAATTATTGGTGGAGATTGTGCACAATAAAACTACATGGCGGAATAAAACTTACAATGGCCACATTAAGGCAATTATATTGGATTCCCCATGCGAACCGACTGGTACAGAAGGTTTTACACAACTGCGTTCGATGTCATAGATGTAAAACATCGAGTAGACAGCAGATAATTGGAGTGTTGCCAGCGCCAAGAGTGTAACCATCAAGGCCATTCACTCATTCCGGAGTAGATTATGCAGGGCCACTTCAAATAAGAATGGCATAGGGAACAGGAAATTGATCGACAAAGAGCTACGTTGCAGTTTTCGTTTGCTTCGCTACTAAGGCAATTCATCTCGAAAGAAAAATTTTTGGCCGCAGTACGAAGATTCGTCGCCAGAAGGGGCATCTGTTCAAACTTCTATAGTGATTGCGGGACACCATTTGTAGGCGCTATCAAGGAGCTACAGAACATTTATAAGCTTGTTGCCCAACAACTAAAAACAGACGTAGCAGATAAATTGCTCTTGTATGGCATACAATGGAATCAATAAAGTACCACCTGGAAAGGGTAGTCGGTGATACCATGCTCACATTTGAAGAATTCACTACAATATTAACCCAGATCAAGGCTTGCTTGAATTCTCGCCCATTGACCAGTATTAATAACGACATCGACGATAGTCCGATTTTAACTCCGGGATGTGTCTTAATTGGATCAGCACTATTGCAAAAATGTGTACTGAGGTAAAACTGCAACAAGCATCGGCGTCATCCAAGTTTCCCATTGTTTCGTTATATGAAAATTATCCCAGTCCGTGATTTGTATTGTTTTAAATTGCTGAAAACTATCTTTAAGAGGTCCAGAAATTTAAAATACAGATTAATTTCTGACTACAATCTACGCAGAAACTTTTCTTATGTTATTACTGTACACGTTTTCCGCACAACTGCATATTGTATCTTTTATTTGGTATCATCATGCCGGTTATTTAATAAGCTCCATTTAAATATTAGAACAATAACAATTGTTAGCAGTTTTATAAAGTTGGTAAAGAATTGGCTCTTTGATTATGATTTACATTAAGTAGTATACCTTTTCTCTGATATTCTGGTGTAGGCTTTTAATTTTGATTTTGCATCTTTCGCTATACTTTCAATAGATGTATCTTCACTTTACTTTTCTTTCTTTTACTGTAATTAAAAACTAAACCTATCACCCCACCCATATTTCATAATATTAAGAATAAAGCTCATTGAAGTGGCATTTGATACTATTTTAATACTTTATGTATAGAAAATAATATAAAATGTCACAATATTATTTCTATAACATTAATTGAATTTATCTAGTGAAAACATTTAATGATGATTAGTTTTTATGTACATACGAGTATGTATTGCATATAATGGAATAATAAGAATAAAACTAAACTCTACTAAACTAAAACTAAATGCCTCACCAGATGCCACACTGAATCGAAATGAGACTTATCGCTCCCGATGGCTACTGATCCTAAAAATGGTTGAAGATTTTTGGCAAACCTGGTCGTCAGAATATCTTACACAGCTGCAACATCGCGTCGAATGGAAGCAAAAGAGAGGTAATATAAATGTTGAGGATATAGTACTGATTCAGCACGAACGCCTTCCACCTACTAAATGGAACTTGGGGAAAGTCAGTGAAATACATCCTGGAACAAATGGAACTCCAACAAAAGGTTCGCGAAAAGACCAATAACAAAACGGTGTCCCTTGCCCATCGAAAATAATGCCGAAACTATAACATCGAATAAAATTAAAGCAAGTTCTATAGAGAAAAAAAATAAACCTCCTGTTTTATTGGGAAGAAGAATGAGTTTGAAACCACTTGTTTGGATGTGCATGTTAGCACTGGCCATAAGTACTATATCTTGCCAACAAGTGATTGCAAACTAAAAGGTCACAAGCTTCGAAACATGGAAGAGCATAGTGTTCTTCAATTTGATGAATTATTGGACCGGTGTCAATACGTATCGGAAAGTTATAAGACACAGGAAAGAGATATGCCTGAAGACAAATCTATCGGAATCAAATACATTGCTTTGTGAGAGTAGTCTACAACTCTTTTATCCGCAATTACAACAAATTAAAGTTAACAATGACGTGCTGCGTCACGCCAAAAACGAATCACCACAAAGGATGAAACGACCACTCTTTGATTTCATCGATACAGTCAGCAACAAGTTATTTGGCATACTGGATCAAAACTTTGCTCTTCAATATGAGCAGACAATAGAAGAAATTACAGAGAACGAAAACTATCTGCTTAATCTATTAAAAAACCAAACCCGTATAATAGATTACACCATCACCCTATTTAAGGAAGATCGTGCAGTTAATTTTGACTGTTAATCAACTGAAGGGGGAACTCTCTCGAGTCCACGACAACAAACCAAGAAGTATGATGATACCAGGGGATGAAATCACGAGACAATAATTCAACTGTACAAGATATAACAGCCAAGGAGATTCTTACTTCGTGTGTTATCCAAAACGTCAATCCTCAATTATAGTCGGTACAAATGCACCACACGAACACATTGATATACAGCACACCAAGCGCGGTCAAGGTTGACATAGCATGTGGCATGGTATCTTCGACAGCACAATTGATGACAACTGGAATAGTGCAGTTGCAACCAAACTGCAGAATTCTTCAAGCAAGTATGATATTGTGTAGCAGGCAATTAGTAACAACGAGGACAACATTTTCCTTTGCCAAACATTTCCGACTGTCTAGCAGATCAACATCATCAGATCTAAGAACCACCTGTTGTAGGAACAAAGGTCTCGCAGCAGATCTCAAAATTACAACATGAGATTGGTCTCCAGGGAAGCCAGGAATTACTATCGAACGAAATCCGGAGCCACAAGATCCAGCAATATTCAGTTTACGGTGCAATAACACTTCTCATTATCGCCGCAGTATGCATCGCTGTTCTGAAATGGCTTCGACAAGGGAGATCTGCCAACATTAACATAGTGACCTCTCCCAACCCAGCACCCCGTAGACGACGAAGTGAACCAGTTGCGTCATCAATATTCTGTGACGAACACTTTATCGTCTAGGGGGCCCCAGCATGTTGTGTTCAATCACAACAATTTATGACATACGAGCCAAGACGATGGCAGTCACCAAAAACATTCAATTGCGTACGCCGCGCCAGTTTGCACCTCTATTCATTTCTTGCTTATCATATTACTTCCATGTGTAGACTGTAGAATAAGCAA
The DNA here is from genome assembly GCA_928272305.1 of Volucella inflata. Taxonomy (NCBI): domain Eukaryota; kingdom Metazoa; phylum Arthropoda; class Insecta; order Diptera; family Syrphidae; genus Volucella; species Volucella inflata. The sequence continues at coordinate 112,360,126 of OV743716.1, read as the reverse complement.
ATTGTACTTTATGTGTATATTTGTAGAATAAGCAAATTGTACTTTTTGTGTATATTTGTAGAATAAGCAAAATTTTACTATTTAAGGCGAGTATGTTCGCAATTAAAGCTCAGTTCGTTAGAATACACCTGGCTGTTTATTAATTTGACTTCCTCCCACCAACGGTAAGGGGTCAAAGTAATTAATTCACTCAAACATGAGTTTTGGTGTAAAACCGGATCCCGCGTCGGGTAATTAGATTACATAGCAAAAAAATCAAGTTCCCGCGCCGTGTAATATAGAAGAAGCTTTGGAGGACTAGATACAAATACATAAGGTGAGAAAGTTCAGCCATTTATATATAAACTCGTACATTGCCCTTTTAAATACACACATTTGCCCTTTCTACCAATTTTTAATATGAATGCCAAAGAATTCAAACTGAGACAGAATTCTTTAGCCATAATGTGATCCGACTTTAATAAATCTAGGACGATACCAGAGGACAAAAAGGCAAGAAACACGCTAAATGGCCGCCTTACTGTACTTGAGGACAATTACCATCAAGGTGCCTTCAACAATGATAAGCAAGCTGGGGCTGCGGGGGAAGATACAAGTTTTATTAAGGAATATCAAACGGTTTTTAGTGTTATAAAGGAAACTTACCTAGATTATAAGACAGTTTTGCTTGATGCGTTAGATAGCGTACTGATAGCTGCCTGTTCCGTTCACTCATCTACGGTTCAAGGTGAATTGAGTGTGCCCAAAATCAACTTTCCGACGTTTTCAGGTAGCTATGAAAATTGGCGTACCATGACATTTTTGAATCCCTAGTGTATAAAAATTCTTCGTTAACTGAAGTTCAAAAGCTTCACCATTTGAATTCGATCCTATCCGGGGAATTCGAACGTTTACTTCATCATTTAAGCATAGAGAAGGGAAATTATGACCAGGCATGGAGGATTCTTACTTCCCGATATGACCATAAACGGATATTAGTAACGCTCAGCTTAAGGTATTCTTCAATCAAAAGGGTTTACACAACGAAACTGCAGAAGAAGTAAAGCAATTACTGGATATTTCTACAGAATGCATTCATTCCATCTGGAATCGGATTGGGATGTATGTAATTATAATTTACATCATCGTGCAGAAACTTCCACCCATAAGTTAATAGAATTGGGAGTAAAAATTAGGATCAGACAATGAGCTACCAACCTTCAAGCATTTTTTCTGAATTTCTGGAAACGAGATTTAGGACACGAAAACAATAAATCCGAATTGTTGATCAGGGAATGTTCTTTATGATGAACAATTTTTAGGATTCGTTCTTTTAAAACCTTCTCGTAGATTTTGCTTATTCTACTTAACAAACTAATTGGCCCATAACTACCAGCAATATCAGGAGACTTTCCAGCTTTGGCAACAGGCACCATTCTTACCATTTTCCATTTAGTTGGAAAGTATTGTATTTTTAAACAGGTATTTATAATAAAAGTCAGATATTTTATACCACTTTTTGAAGGATGTTTTAAATAAATACTTTTAATTTGATCTAAGCCTCCGTTTTTTTTTATTTGCAGATTGCTTATAATGATTTTAATATCTTCATCCGCAACGAATGCGTAAGAAGGCGTCGTTTCATTGGAGGCATCGAGCTTTTTAATTGTTCTATTCACCGAGCTATTTGTTTTCATATGCTTTGCAAATAAATTGGCTTTATCCAAATCTGTGCAAAATGTTTGCGCAGAATCAATCAAAAACGGAATCTTCCTGGTTTTGTTTTTCGGAATTTCGAAATTTCTCTAGAAATAAGCTGGTTGAAATGAGAAACCATGTTTCGACAAAAGGGCTGGTGATATTTTTGCCAGCTTCTTCTATGAATGTTCCTCAATTAAATAAGTTCTAGAACGTGGACCGGAAGTTTCTTATTTGAACAATTGTCTTTTTTTATTACCTTATTTATCAACTTAACTTATCCGAGGCTTGTGTTTTCTTCTAACTAGATATTCTTGGATGAGGGCTCGGTAACACCGATGTCAGTATTCACTATAGAGATCTAAGCATTGCCGTCGATCCATCAAGGTCTCATTCGCGACCATATTTTTCCCAATAATCAGACTTGTGTATTTCTTAAAATCCCTTACAGTCCGAGCTTCGATATATATGTATATATATAATTCGAAAAGCCCATATAAGATATAATTTCTGCTCTGTCTAAAGCTCTTCGCCCGTTACCATACTTCTAGTGTTGCTATGTTTGTCCCTTGGTTAACACGCTTATTAGTTGAGCAAACCGAGTCCGAATGAACACCAACTTGATATTACCAGATTCACTCGAGTCAGTGTCTGCCCTATTCCAACAGCATCTAACCGCCAAGCCCCGTTTACCTTATTTAAAGGCGTTGCCTTAAGGGCAACAGGTACTATTTGAGATCTAAGAGTCGTCACAAAAAGAGCTCTGAGAATTCTAACGAGTGGTTTTTTCAAAATCGATTAACACAATATGAACACCTTTTGATGTGCTTTGAAGCTTCATTGACTGCCTAGGACTGTCTACAGCGCTATATGAGCTTCATCAATCGGTAATTGTTGAAATTTTTCGCGCAGCTCTTTCTGCGATGATTAAGCAACCGATCACTTCTCGTCTCTTTATTCAACGAATTCCCGGGCACTATATCTAATTAGATACCCACCATTCTTCGGAAGGAATGTGATTCGGCCAGACCGCACGTGCTGGATTTTTTTCTCTGAAATCTATAACTTCTATTTTTGATGTTGATGTTCCTTTGCAGAAAAGTTTCTTTAAGTAATTCGTTAAACCACTAGGTGGGGTGAAAAGTAACCTCCTCGACTGCCAGAATGCGCTGCTACTGCAAAAAAGGTTATGGTGCCTCGAAGTCCGTTCATATTTAGGCAGACATGCCAAATTTCAGTGGGATATTGTCTTTAGTTTTGTTTTGACAGCTGATTGTTCTTGACGTGTTTGGCATCATGTTGAGTATGGACAAAAACGATTTTCGTTCTGCCATAAAAAAATATTTTTTGAGAGGCAAAACGGCGAAGGAAACAAAAGAAAAGTTGGATAAATATTATGGGGCTAATGCTCCGTCAGATTACACCGTCAAATATTGGTTTCGAGAGTTTCGTGGTGGCCGCAACTCCACTACCGATCAAGTCCGCAGCGGCAGGCCCTCCGATGCGGTTACAGGGGACATGTCAAAAAAATACATGAAATGGTGTTGGCTGACCGGAAAGTGAAGGTGCGCGAGCTAGCAGATACCACAAAGATTAGTACTGAGCGCACACGCCATATTTTGGGCAATATTCTGCATATGAAAAAGTTATCCTGCCGCCGGGTGCCGTGCATGCTCACTCCTGACCAAAAACACGAACGCGGGAGCACTTCGAAAGAGTGTTTGGACTTGCTGATGCGGAATCGGACGGACTTTTGGCATCGATTGGCACCTGTTGATGAAATCTGGATCCACTATTACATACCAGAGAACAGAATGAGTGCCCGGCAATTGACTGAAGCCGGCACAAGTGCTCCAAAGCGGCCAAAGGAGGCTCAATGGGTCGAAAAGGTTATGGCGTCGGTTTTCTGGGATTGTCATAACATAATCTTCGTGGACTACCTCGAAAAAGGAAAAACCATCAACAGCGAGTATTACTGCGATTGAAGGCCGAAATCGACAATGCGCCGGCGCATAAGAGCATCAGAACCACGGCTAAAATCAATGACTTACGGCTCCAATTGATGTTGCATCCACCGTATTCGCCCGATTTGGCTCCCTCGGACTATTATCTCTTCCCAAACCTCAAAAGATGGCTCATCAATAAAAAATTCAGCTCACACGACGAAATCATCGACGCCACGGAGGAGTATTTTGCAGACCTTCCGGAAAATTACTTTTCGGACGGGATCAAGAAGTTTGAAAATCGCCGGAATAAGTGTATCAAGCTAAAAGGGGACTGACTATATTGAATAAAATAAAAAATATTAAAAACATTTGTTTTTCATTCACCCCACCTAGTTCTCTCTCGGTCTTTGTCCCCCGTTGTCTTCCATATTGTGTGCCGATTAAATGCCTTGTGTTTGGATATGCCTCGACATTTTGCTTCGTCTTCGAGTATTGCTTTTCAACTGTTTTCAAGATATATCGTTAGAACCCCACTACAATGCTTTAACTGTTACCCTAAAGCTCAAGTTGGCAAAGTGATTTACAACCTCATAGGCACCATCAATTGCCAAACTACTGCTTCAGTTAAAAGACCAAGCTCAAATAGACGTAACTAAATATGCTGGCGAACAAATTGTATAGCCCTGTCTCAATAAGACATATCTAAGTCTCCAGCCCATGATGGGTCTAAAAACATTACTTTCAGCTCGTACAAAATTAATTTCTTATGTCAAACGACCGCATTGTGACTTTTAAAAAACCTCCCAAAATATTTTGTCGAAAATATGCTAAAGTTTGCTACATCAAAGGTATACATCGACTTCTTTCGGAGCCTGTTCTGTTCTGGAAACAGTAGGGATGGAACAACAACTTTAATAACCGTTGTTCGCTATGAAATCACACCCCAGGCTGCTACCCAAACTTCTGCGAGTATTAATTAAACTTAATCCAATAGCACTATCTTATGTTGGCTTATCGATAACTCCATAAACACGAACCATATTGAGATACATATATGCACATAAGTATCTGTATATGTACAGAAGCGTATGTAATTGTATTCTGTGTCTTTATGCCGCAGGAGTCTCTCTTTCTGAGGAAGCCAAAAAATAAAAGATAATAATAAAAGGAAGAAGAAGTATTTCGCTTCATTTGTATATGCTTTGTAATATTGAATAGACGTCGTAAAGACTGAAGGTCCTGCTCTGGGCATTCGTCGTTATGATATCCCCTTTGGATCGGGCCATAAGTACTATAGTATTCTAGTTTCTCTACCCCTAAGCAGAATGTATTCTTGAACTCAAATAGTCGCTTCAATATTTGTATCTCATATGTCGATATTAATGGCTTCGTGTTTCCATGGCTTCTCTCTTTGATGGCATTATCTTCGCTGTTTTTGTTTTATTTTTGTTTATCTGCGAGCAACTCGTTTTCAATGTGCTTCCGTTATGTTCCGAATTGATGGTCAAAAAGTAATGTGGATACAAATACATTGAGATCGATTTATTTGAATAGAGTTTTGGAATTCAATGCTTTTAACTGAAGAGTTATTTATGAGCCAATAGCTCAATCGCATCTAACAAAGGCTATTTTAATTTGTAATCAATCGTTTGCCAATTGTTTTGAATAGTTTTTTTCTTAAATAATAGAATTTTTCTGATTGTTGAGTAGTTTCTACAGTACTGAGTATTATCAAATATCTCAAGGGACCGTTAGTATCTCAAGTGTTCTGCGGTTTTGTTTTGACTTCAATAGCAAACTGCTTAGCACACCTAGGTGAGGTGTATTGTAATAGAGTAGCGCATTCATTTTTATTTAAATTAATTCAATAACTCTTACCAGCTTGACAAAACACGCTTAAAAATTAGCTTAAATAACTTTAAAATATCCTTGTTCTAATTTATTGGTTTAATATGATTCTTAAGCTACCTGTCTTTTAACGTCCCTGTACAGTGTGTTTCCGTTTTAACATTAATTGAAAACTAAAAGTCTTTGTTTTTTTTTTCATTTTATAAAACTTAAGACTAAAACTTAAAAAATACCCTTAGAAAATCCTAATCTACTTAGCCTTCTTATACTCCTTAAGTCCGTATGATACTACATTTTTTCCGCATTTTTAATGCTCTGAAAATGAAGTTAGGGCAGTGCGAAAAATTACCTACGGAAATTCCCTTTTGGTGTGAGTGAATATGCACTAACCTTATAAATGCGAAAATGTTAAAAAAAAATTCATTAAAAATGTATCTCAAACTACATTTTTCAGCCACTGCAAGCTTTTTTTTTTACATTTCCCATTAAAATTGTATATACACACATACATTGCACAACATGGATGCCAATTTACTTATTTTGTGTCCTTTTCTTAAGAAACCGTGTTGTCTCTTTAATGCAATGCTGACAAATAAGTGTGTTTTAATGCATTAAAAATGCGGAAAAAATGTAATAGCATACGGGCTTAAAACTATGTTTTTGTAAATACATGTATTATTTGTATTTTTTGGGACGAAGTCAGCCGAGAGTTTCCCATCTTTTTATTGTTTCATATTTTTTTTGTTATTTTTATTTGTTACAATTGTTTTTCTTAAGACTACCTTAACCCCACCTAAACCTATGCAAATCGGCCACGTCTAAAAAACTGGGCTGCCGACTCTGCTCTCTAATGAAGCTACCATGTGTTGGAGGAATTCTCCTTCAGAAAATCACCGAAATTGTTGATGCTGCCCTGTAACATCCCTCATATCGCGACTCCCTACCGACCAACTGAACAGGAGACGCTCCGCACTGCCGTGTGTGACGTCTCCGTCGCAGTTTAGTCACATGTCCGCAGCTGTTTGAGCAACGTGACTAAACCAAAAAGCCAAATATTTTTTTTGTCCGTTACCCTTTTTACGGTGCTAGCCAACTTCAGTGCTTTTTAGGAACACACAATTTTGTGAGGAGATTTTAACACCAACATGCTAATAAAAAATAGTTTATCTAGACAATTCCTTGACCTAATAGCAGAAAATGGTCTTGCTATTGTGAACTCCTTCCCAACTTGGTATGCTCCGAACGTGATTCCAAGTTTGCTCGATATCGTCACTGTATCAGACTTGGAAAATGTTCTTCTTTGCGATCAAATTTCCCTTGACGGTATATCAGACCATGATTTAATTTTTCTGACTTATAAAATTGACTTTTCACTTACTACCACTCGAACAATGTTCACTTATAGAGACTATAAAAATATAAACTTTGACACACTGCACACATATGCTAACGCAATATGTTGGAGTTAATGCATGTTTATTCCCGGAGCTAATGAAAATTATCTTTCTTTCAAAACACTGTTCTGGAGCTATTTGATAAAAATGTGCTAATTAAGACAGTAAAAATTGAAAACTCTAAATGTCCTTGGTTTTCTTCTGATGTTCCTGACTCCATTGATAAGCGAAGGAAAATGTATCACAAATGGAACGAGAGACCAACTTCGAGAAACTGGGAAAATTTTCGTCAGGACAGGAACATCTCCAATAATGTAACGCTCCAGTCCAAACGCCATTACTATTTCTCCAAATTAAATATGTCATTAGATTCCAAGACTCTTTGGAGAAATCTGCGTAGTATTGGTGTTAGCAAACAAAATGACATTGATTGCTTCTTAGATCCTGACAGGTTAAACAATTCATTCTTATCGAATAAAAGTAGTCATCTTTTCTCGTTAGATAGAATTTTATGAACCAATTTAAACAAAGACTCTGCGACTTTGGTAGAAAGTGACGTCCTTGATGTTTTTTTTTTCCTAACCTTAAATTAAACTCAATCAGGGATGATGGAATACCACTTCGGTTCTTAAAATTAATTTTGCCATATACGAGTATCTTAAGTTCACTGACACATATTATTAATTTCGTTTTCACATAATCGACTTTTCCAGATTCTTAGAAATGGAAATGAAATCCAGTCATTCTGCAAAGGGTTTTGGAAATAAAATTTCATTCCACATTAGGCAAGGGCAGAGAGAAGAGTATAAATGCAAGCTGCTAACGTCGGAACTATTTTGCTCCGGCGATATGATCAGGACGCATGTACCTTGATGTTGTAGTAGATATGTAAGGTGCTTGTACCAATATATCAATGTTTTTGGGAATGATATTTAGCTATCTAACCTCGGATGGGGGAATAACTAAATACGACTTTTTCTTCTTAGTGTTGAAAAATCGGTGCTTTATTGCTTCAAACTAAATTCTATTTATACAAATTTATTGCTTACTTAGCATAACTTAAATTACGAATAACACTTACATAAAATTTGTTTAATTGACAAAAAATCAATTCTCATACATTTTTTTTTATTATTTGGCAATATTTTAATATCGTAGAGTTTTTTTTATTTATCAAAAATCAAGTGCAACAACAAAAATTATGTAATTATTCACGACCATACGAGTGTGGCTCGAATTTCGTCCAAACAACCTTGCAGTGAATGCATGTGGTATTTGCTTTCCTCTGTGGGCTCAAGGTGAATTGTTTGGGCCACATTGTTCATGATGTACCTATATTTTATGTTCTAAACATCCTCCCCCCCGTTGAATGATAACATTCAATAGTTTTCCGTTGAGGCCAAGCTTAAGCTTTTGTGTCTTCTTGGTGCTGGTTCTCGTGGATGGGAGTCATCAAGGTTCTTTTTTGATGTTTTTCGTCTTTATGCACAAAGACAAATGGCGGACATGGCCAGGGCCAGTCTTAGGTATGCACCAAAATATTGAATGTTGTGATTGTTAATTTTGTTTGGGAGCTCGGCTTGAAATAGATTCTTGGAGCCCGTATACTTTAAATCTGCTTGGTCGGGGTAGATATATCCGTCAGATTGCCTAGTTTGGTATATGAAACCCTTGTATTGCTTTAGTAACTATTGTGTCCTCGCAGCGCCAATAGATCTTGTTTGATAACAAAGTTATGCTTAATTTTTCAGCGTACTGAAACTTCAAGCTACACTGATGAAATGTTACTGTCATATACCGCGTTGATGTAGGTTTTAGTTGTATCTGCGCAAATCCATTCGTTGGGGTTTGTGAGCCGAATTCAAGTTTGAATTTCACCCCTGGTCTCGGTCTCGCATTGCTTGGATAATGGCATGTTGTTTAGTCAATTGACCTCACATGCGTTTAAAGTTGCTCTCTTATGGGGCCTTGTTTGTTCACACAGAAATGCAGCAGGTTCAGTTACTTAACATTTTTACTTATCATTCCGTCTTACATTCTAACAGAAAATGCTTCAATTCTAGCTTACAATTACTTAACAATCCTATACTAACTTACTGACCCCACACAGGCACTCTAAGCTACTCTTAATTCTTATATCTATGTCTTTGAACTTCATTATCATTTTGTTTAGAATATTTATTTTCTACACTTAAGGCTAAGAAAAGAATTGTTATGAGAAAACTTAGCATATGGACATAATTTTTTTATTTTTTATAGAAACTTAATATCTAACTTAAAATAAACCTTAGTCTAGCTAACCTACAAACACAATACACACATAAAGACGTTTTACACAATAATAAACATATTTTAGTATATACCTTTATATATACTGTCCGTGTTGTCCAATGATCGAGAACTTTCGCCAATATTTTCTGGTGACAATGGCCTGCTCCAAATAACGGCGTCCTAAAAAAAATGGTTTCCGACTTCTGAAAGTTGATTTTCAACTTCCAGTCATCGTAACATCGTCTTATCTTATCGAAGTCACGCTGTAAGAGAGTATTAATGACCTCGATTCTTGGACCTGTTCTGTACGCTCTGTACGTCGTCTGCGTACTCAATAATATGGGGAAGTTCTTAATTTGAAATATTCCAACCGAAGTCACATCACCATTTTTCACGATGAACTGTCTAATGGTTAGCATATTATTAAGAAAGTACAAGAGTGGTTTACTGATCCCCACCCTAACCAGCAAAGACCATCTAACCATACAGCGTCGAAGGCCTTCTCCAAGTCAACTAGGCAGGCCCCAGTACATTGGTTTGTGCTTTTATTCCATTGAATATCGGACACCAGTTTAGACGCGGCATGTGAGACAGCATGTCCTACCTTAAAACCGAATTGATTACCCGGAACTATATGTTTGTTCTCAACCCACCTAGTCAGAGCTCTATTGATTAGTTTTTCGAACGCCTTATTGATATTCGGAAAGAGACTTATCGCCCGGAGATTCGCCGGATTGGATATATTCTTTCCCTTTTTGGGGATAGATTGAACCACCGCTGTTTTCCAATGCGCTGGAAAATGTGCATTATTCATTGCATTATTAAACAGGGTGGTATAAATGTCCACCGCTTCTAGAGGAAGATGTCAAAGCACGATGTTCGGAATACCATCGGTCCCCACTGGTTTCTTACTTCTGATTGTGTCGAAGATCTCATGGAGTTCTTCCTTCGAAATGAAGGGGGGTAGGTCACCTTCTCTGGCAATGACATTATTTGCCATATTTTCGTCGCTGAACCGGGTGAAACCAGAACCCTCGGATCGACAGTTCTCCACTTCATTTCGAATAAAGAAGTTGTGCACCAAGACACGATTGTCCAGTGCGTCAATAGTAGGATTGCGGAACAGATCTTCGTTAGTCGTTTGTTTATATCGCGATATTGTAGTGTCCATAGTTTGTTTTATTTTCTCGTCCATTCGTTTAAGGTATTTATCGATCTCCTCATTTGATAAATTCCTATTGGACGGTGGGTGTAGCGTGTTGGAGGAGAGTGCTCTTCTCAAGGTTGCGGAGAAGCGTGTTTATCGAGTCTTACTGTAGTTGTAAGAATATCTTTGGACAAACTCCTCCAATTCCGCAATTTCGTTGGGAACTGTAATTTCGGTGCTAAAACTGAATGGTCACTGTCATACACGAATGTGCGCAGACAGTTTAGCGTTCGTAAGTTCGTACCTGTCAGTCATATACGTTCGTCGTATAGCAGTAGATCTAAGTAAGACCCGCCTCTGGGAAACGACGGATTATCCGTCGCTTTAAGACCGAGTCTGTACATAACATCGTGCTGACCCCACCAATCGAGTAGTAGATTCCCTCTAGTATTTGGCAAATTATTTCCCCTATCTCTGTATCTAGCATTGAGGTCCCAGCCGATTACAATATAATTCTCCCCCGATTCCATCCTCAGAAATCGAAAAAGTGTGTCGTGCTCTGTAATGAATAAGGTGGATTGTGAAGCTTCAGATGCATAAACGGAGGCCAAGTACAGCCGCTTTCCACTGCGGAGCGGGATGTAAATGACGACTGCCTCTAACACCCGGAACCTGCATAACACTCCCTTGTACACTCTGTGGAATTTTATGCCTTCTTTAATGAAGATTACGACACCGCCTCTACGTTGGGAGCAAGGCCGGTTTCTTCTTCTAACAATATAATTACTGTACTCCAGTTTGTGCTCATCGGTTAGCTTGGTTTCGCTAGCGAAAAGCACATTAGGAGTTTGGTCTTGTAGCAATTTAAACATCGCGGCTCTTCGTTCGATCCTAATCAGTGAATTAATATTCACCGCAAGGACCTTCAAAGTTTGCTCCACCATGTGCGTACCCATGACGACATGTGTTGCGTTAGGCCCGGCAGCAGTGCGTAGATCTGGTCCACCAGCGTGGCCTGTTCTTGCAGCTGTGCCATCTGCCGTTGGATTGCGAGCAAGATGGCCAGCATGTTAGGTGCAGCTTTTGTTGTTCTCGGTATTGGCGCCGGAGAAGCAACAGCCGCTTGACACCATTTGGGCGTAGGAGATTTGGGACGTGACGGCTGGTGTTTGAAACCTAACAGGTGAACCACCTGGTAGTCTAGGACATTGATGCTCCTTAAATTATCCAAACGGCTTTCGGGACTGAGCTGCACTAGGAAGAACAGCAGACCCCGTTTCTCCCGCCTGGCTCTAGCTATGGTAAATGGCTTTACCCCCACAAATTTGAGTCCTTCGCACTCCTTCTCTTTGAGCAGTGCCAGGATCTCCTCAGGATCAGAAGACAGTTCCAACCCCTTCAGCAGCATCGATCGCCGCTTTTCACACTTCAGTGTGAATGAGTAGTGCCCCGTCGTCGATTCTTTTAGGAGCTCTTTCACCTTCGCGTAGCCCTCCACTGTAATACAGTGGATGGCATGGCAATTGTTCCCCAATCTGTTAGTATTAAAATTATTACCAATGACCAACTTACACAGCTCCTCGGTTGCATTTACCTCTAACTTAAAGGTATTGATAGGACGAACCTTCTCCTTCTTCTTCTGCTGTTGCTGCTGTTGTTGTGGTTGTTGTTGCTGCTGCTGTTGTTGTAGCTGCTGCTGCTGCTTCTGTTTTTTCAGCTGCCGTGATTTCAGCCGTTGTTGTTTTGCAGCTGCTGTTGTTGTTTCTGCTGCTGCTGCTTTGTTTGCTGCAGTTATTATTTCTGTTCTTATTGCATTTGTTGTTGGGAGCTCTCTACTTCTGATTGCTCCCTCTGCCTGCGTGAAGCTTTTTTTGCTTAATAGCAAGCACTTTTTCTCTCAGCTTTTGTATGCAGCTGTTGATCTCCTGTATTGCTTCATGCTCATCTTCCGACTCAGATGCCGCTAGAGAGGCAAAGTTGTTGTTGCCTTTCCCCATTTCGGAGGTCTGTGGGAATCAAAAATGTAACGATCCTTTTATCGTCTGTTGGCCAGATCACGGTTCTTGTACCGTGACTGACAGGAGTATTGCTAGTGGAACACTAGTACACCCACACACTAAGAAGACTATGATTGGCTCAGCCCTTCACGCAGATCCACGTGAAGAAAAATTAGTCTTTAGTAGCTGAGTAACAAGCATAATAATTTTATTCGAAATTAAACTGGGTATTTATACAAAAAATATTGCTTATTCTACGTAAATGACAAAATGCACAATGGAAACATGATATCTTATTGACTACCAATGTGGCAAAATTTATGTTTAAGGTTACTAATTGCTGACAAAGGAATTTATTTCAAATATTGAACTAAGTTACAGTCTGGCTAACAAGTTATTATTGATTAACTAAAAATTACAGTGAGAGTCACAAGTTGAATATCATTTTATTACTAAAACATTTGCTTAAAAGTAAACACCCCTCATAATGGAACTCATCAGAGATGTACATTAACGCATCATCTCCTTGTTTTTTGTTTTCTTGTGATTGTTTTGTTGTTTTAGTTGTTAACGCAGCACTTATGATTAAAAACAGGGACATGACCTTTTGTAACCGCGATCTCCCTGTTTAACTGCTGAGGTGAAACAAGCATTGGGTTTACTTTGCCCTGATTAGTGTCAGTTAATACTCGTACATTACCCAAAGCTGACTGAATCTGTTGCATATTCGAGATGACCAGTGTCATATATAGAAGCACCCAAAGCAGTATTGATGAATTGCTCTTAGTTAGAATAATCGACTACTTCATTCATACGATCTTTCAGAGCTCTAATTTTTTCAATAACCGCCAACTGATCTTAGTTTACTTACTAACTTTAAGTTGCGCTACAGTCCGGGTAGAACCTGGGCCTCAGTCAATAAGCTTCTCCAGCCAGTTCGATTGATCCAGTTTCGCACGCTAAGTTGGCTAAGGTCCTATTCCACTTGCGTGCGCCACCTGAGTCTTGGCCTTCCTCTACTGCGCTGTCACTCGGGAGCGGTATCGAAGACTTTTCGGACCGGAGCATTGGTGTTCATACGCTCTACATGACCCAGCCATTTCAGTCTTTGGATCTTCACTAAGCGTCGATATAGCTATCTTCACTTCATCCAGGTCCGGTGGACGGAATTATTGGTCAGAATCGTCCAGATTGAAAGGTTGATTCGGTTGATTCGGTGGTTTCGGTTGATTCTGCCTGACAGCGGTATTTGGTTCGTCATCGCCGTAATACAGTCTGCAGAAATGGTCTTTCCAAATCCTAAGCATCGATTGCGATTCTACTACTATGTTCCCTTGTTCATCTCTACAGGCTTCGGTTCGGGGTTTGTTTCCGTGGCATGTTATTTTTACCTTTTAGTAAGGCTTCGGAACATCATTCTTGGAGAAGCATCTCTCAATTTCCTCGACCGCGCGCTTCCCATGCTCTTTCTTCCTCCTCCTGAGAAGCCGGGCTCATCCGCTCATAGAGCTCACGAGGAGCTCTGGTCTTTCTATGCAGCGCCGCTTCATATGCATCTTGCCTAGCTGCATGTGCTTGCTGGCATTCATCATCGAACCAGGGGTTCGATCTTTTATTTATTATGTTTAAACTTGAGCCAACTATAGATGTTTGGTTCTTCAACAGTCGCAGCAAATGCTCTTCATTTTCTTTGATATTTCCAATAGCGTCCGACATCTTAATGGCATAGTCATCATCTAGAACTCCAAACAAGGAATTAGCCACACTTCCAATAATGTTTAAGGCTCCTCGCTTCTGCCGAAAACTAGGAGCGTTGATTTCAAAATATTCATTTCCCATTCTCAGGCTTTCTTCCAAGTGCATGAGCTGACTGAGTATGGATCGACAAGATTTCTTGTAAGTTATCTTCTCACATAATAGTTCTAATGATTCTTTTCCCTTGACGACTTTTGTATATTCAGTCCAATATGCCTCCAAATCATAGTACACCAGTAGGTTCTAGTCGAAGGGTAGGCACAAACATACTAAAAGGAACGACACTATCGCTGATCCATACGTTCTTCGAGATTTATTTGGCGGTAATTGATCGTCATACAGTCCGTTTGATAAGATCGTATACGGCAAAACTCGTTTATGAAAACCGGTTTGGAAGTGGCATTTGCATTTGCATTAACAGATAAGAAAATACTTCTGCTAAGATGCTTTGAATAAAAAAAGTTAAAGAGTATTCAATTTTTGTCACAGACGGAAGTATTTTAAAATGAGTACCGCGTCTGCATCACGTTATGAAGCAGTATTCTTGTGCACGCATTCAAGGGACAAAAAGAACACGTAGAAAAATGACTCAGTTGGGCCAAGGAGAATTTGGACAGAGATTGAAACAACGTTATTTTTGCGGATGAAGCTGTTTTTTGGGCATGGTCTCCTATCACTCATACCTGGTGTATACAATCCAATAAATTAATCCAGCGGACCGTCAAACACCCGGCAAAGGTGCACGTTTGTGGATGCTTCTCAAAACAAGGATTTGGTAATTTGTCCATGTTTACAAATAACTTAAACGCAGCCAACATGATAAAAATTTATAAGAAGGCTTTATTACCTTCTGCCCAAAGGTGGTTTAAAAGCAGGAATGAGAATTGGTTACTGCAAGAAGATAATGACCCGAAACATCGCAGTCGTTTGTGCAGTGCGTGGAAACAAGAAAATGACGTCGATATTTTAGATTGGCCATCACAGTCGCCGGATGCAAATCCCATTGAAAATGTTTTTGCATTTATGAAGCCAAAGCTCTAAGGAAAGAAGATCTCGACGATCAAACAATTATCACGAAAAATACGAGTTTTATGGATATCTTTGTCTCAAGATTATGCTATAAAATTAATAGAAAGCATGCCTCGAAGACTCCAAGCAATTATTGATAATGGAGGAGAGTGTACAACATATTAATTGAAAAGAATTCAAGTTAATAAACAAAATAAACCAGTACAATTGATTAATTTTTATTATTATACGTTCTTCTTTAATTTTTTGTCGCGTACGATGTTATCAAACAGACTGTATTTAAAACCAGTGTTACTTCCCTCATTCAAATGAGTTGCCGTTCGCTTTGGTTGTTCGTTCTTGCCCCCTGTGTTCTGTTTTGTGCAGATTGGTCTAAGTTTTCGATTAGTAGAGGAGCCAGCCTTTGCATAGCTCTGCGAAATACACCGGTCGATGTTTTAACATCTGCTACCCGAACCCGACCGTCTTCTCCAATATTAGTTTTAATCATGCGCCCTAGTGGCCATTTCATCGGTGGTTTGTTGTCTTCCTTTTTGATAACAATGGTGCCAGGATTAAAATTGGGTGTTGGTTGCTTCCATTTCGTGCGCTGTTGTAAAGGTACTCTCTTGACCACCTCTTGACCACCGCCACCGAATGAGTAATATAACCTTTGTAGGTATAGCCAATGGGTCTACAGATGCTTTCAAAGGTTCATCGATTAAAAAATGTCCAGGTGTTAGTGCTGTTAGATCTGTCAGATGACAGTCCTGTCAGTGGCCTGGAGTTGAGTATTGCCTCTCAATCACTAATGTTTCAAATTCTTCGTAAGTAAGAGTTGCCGATGCAATGCTACGCCGTAATAAGTGTTTTGCTGACTTAACTGTAGCCTCGCATAATCCGCCGAAATGCGGGGATCTCGTATCGAAACCCTTTCCACTGCACATTGAGATGGTGGAATTCCTTCCTTGAACGGTATGTATTGTGTTGGTCAATTCCTGAAGTTGATTTTTCGCTCCTACGAAATTAGTTGCATTATGGCAGTACAGGTTTTGAACATGACCTAGCTGTCCCATAAGCCGTTATCGGTGCCTTATAAAGGCCTCTGTTGATAAGGTGGTTACCACTTCCGGGTGGACTGCCTTGGTAGCAAAACAACAAAATATTACCAGGTACCTTTTCTGCGGTCGACTTCTTCTGCTTCGGTAGTGTATCCAAATCTGCAGAAATCCGCTCCTGAATTAATAAATGGCCGAGCTGGTTGTACCCCTGTATTTGGCAGGTTTCCATTTGTTGGGAGGCCAATTTTGACTTGGCTCTTGCACATCTCTAACACTGCTGGCCTGTATATCTTGCAATTGTTTTTGCCTTTAAAAAACACTGTCTTGTTATGGCTAACAGCGTTTATGGTCCAACATGTTTGTTTTCGTTGTGAATGTTTGTTATTATCATCTCATTGAAGGGATGGTCGTAAGGCAGAATTATAAGAACGGTTCCCTCATTAGTTCTGCATCGAACGTACATGGCGGATCCGTAGGCCTTTTCAGAGGAATCAGAGAATTCATGAAGTTGAATAGTCTTTGCACATTCCTTTGCGAACATGTGCCTTGGAATTGAAATATGATTAAGTATACTTAGATTTTAACTATCTGCAATGTAATTCCTGTGTTAATGCTGCGTCCCAATCCAGTTTGAGTTGCCATATTTGCTGAAGAAATATTTTTGCTGTAATAAGCACTGGGGCCATAATACCAAGTGAATCAAATAACTGAGCTATTTCTGAAGAAACTATTCTTTTCGTCACCCTGTGTTCATCAAGTAGGTTTACTTTGATGCGAAACTCGTCCATCTTTGGTAACCAAATTAGGCCTAGTGTCTTTATTTCCTCTTCTGCAACTGCACCTCCTTTTCTTCGGGTGTGAACCTTTGGAGCAGTTGTGTATGGTTGGCGCACCATTTTCGAAATTTAAACCCTGTTATGTAAGAATCTTCTCAAGCTAGAATTTTGTCATAGACAGAATTAGTTTACAGTTCATGTTTCAAGCGTGAGACCAGATTCAGAACTCGAAATACATGGTAATCGCATTTCAATTTGCTTGCGTCTGATCTCACGCCTGAAATATGTACCTGATTAAATTATTAGTTTTAAAGTAGTTTCAGTTCCAACAGAACCACTAACCGACGAAGTCGTTTATTGTCAAAAGTGGTCTATTTTTTATTCGTGTCACTATAAAGTTAACATAATTTTGGCGACCGTGACAGGACAGTTGTAGTGATAACTTGTTCCAATTATAGTGAACAAATAAGTGAAATTCAATCAAAAAACTAAAATTTTTTTTTTTGTTTAAAAATATTCAGTGTAAAATCTTTAAATAAATAATGTCGCAGCTCGAAAGCACTAACCAATGAGAGACTTTGGAGTACTTCGCCGATCAACAGGAACTTGTTGGAGAACAAATTGTGAGAACAACAAGGACGGCGAGGTAAGAAAAACTCGCAAATACATCGAAGATAAACCGGCAGAATTGAAAAAAAACTGGTTTCAATTTGATAACATCGACAACATAATTCGAGATGGTTTTTCTCAACAATTAGAACATCCATATTTTAAAAAGGACTACTTCGAAACCATTCGAAAGATTGCAGAACAAATGCGCATTGACGTCGTGGGCCGATTGGAAGATTTAATAGCAGATAGCGGGCTCCAGAAGAAACAAGTCATCAAAAATGCTGAGCCAGCCGTAGAGATAAATACGAAGAAAGGGGCAATACCTAAAGTAACATCTGAGTGTGAGCCAACGACGAGCCTGAGAAAGCCTATGGCAATGAATTTGAAAGATAGATGTTATTTACTAGAAGAAATTTTAAAAAAATCTATAGATAAGTATCAGTCTCAAACAAATCAACAGTTTTCCTAGCAATTCTGCCAGATAAAGCTAAAAACAGGGGCAGCAGTTGCCAAAAATAGAGCTTCCAGAATTTGATGGGGATTACTTAAATTAGAGACAATTTTACGACTTGTTCAAACAACTCATTCATGATAATCCTATTGCTCCTGCACAAAAGCTATACTTTTTGAGAGCCAACGTAACAGGAGAGGCACATGACTTAACCAAGCATTTTCAACCAACCAACGTGAACTATGAGGTAGCGTGGAAAACCCTTATTGATCGTTATGATGACAACTGACAGGAATCCTTACACAATCAAGCACGACAGGGACAGGAAACAATCTAAGGAAGCTGCGTCACAAAACAAAGGAAGTTTTGCAGGCGATAGAGAACCTTGGCTTTGATACTCATGGTTCGGACCCTTTGATTGTCCATTTGATACTGCAAAAATTGGACAGAGAAAGCAGGACATTGTTTGAACAATCACTTACGGATCCAAGAAGCAGTCCAAGCATGGATGAATTTTTTAAGTTCGTGGAGGCCAGGTTCCAGACCCTAGAGGCGATCAACAGTAGGGAGAGAAAATCGAAATCATCAGTGGGGGTAGCAGCAAGCACCCATAGAATTCTCAATTGCAATAAATTTCTTTAATTTTCAGATGTTGCACGAGAGCAAGCTGTATAGAACCTGAAGATCTGCAGAAACTGTTTGAAGGTCGGCCACTTCTCACCAGTCCAGAGGATGTCAACAATGCGATCAAAAGCATAATACGCTTTTGCACCCTCAAGAAAAGTCTACACTAAAGCAGAGTAAAAAGCAAGTCAAACCAAATCGGAATGCAGAAGCACTCACCGCCATTGGTTCAGTCTAGTAAGTCTAACCCTTATTACAATGATTTATTAAGTGATAAAAAAGCTAGTACAGTAGGCAATGCTGCAATAGGTCACACATATAAAAATAAGCATACATATTTAGAAACAGCTGTTGTCAACGTCATTTCCTCGTACGGCACTAGAATTCCATTTCGGAAGTTACTTGATTCATGATCACAGTTGCACTTCGTAACAAAAACATTCGCTCAACAAATTGGAGCGAAAAGATCGAGATTAAATATTCCAATTAGTGGAATTGGTTCCCAAGACAGTCAAGCACAGTATATTACGAGCATAACGTTCAAATCAAGATCTTCATCATTTTCCGCTTCTATTGATGGAGTAATTTTACCAAAAATAACTGATTATCAATCAAATATAGAGCTTGATGCTACAATTTCAAGTATACCCCCAGAAGTGGAACTGGCAGACACGAATTTCCATAAGAATGAACCGATCGACATGCTCATAGGAGCAGAAATTTTCTTCGACCTGCTCCTTCAGGGGGAGATACGATACGGACATAATCTACCAATTTTGAGAAACTTCAAATTGGGCTGGATAGTTACAGGAAGCACGGAATTACCAAGAGGACCATTGTGCATTCTTATCGCAACGAAGTTTTCGGGAGACAGAAGGCCATGATACTCCGAAGGAAGAGTTCAGTTCAGTTGTGAAGAGCATTTTAAAATTAATATAACGTTTGAGAACAAGAACTTTATCGTAAAATTGCCTTTTAAAGGTGACCCTACAACACTTTTAGGAGATTCAATTGAAATGGCAGGAAGAAAGTTTTTATCGTTGGAGCAAAAACTAGAAAAAAAACCCAGAACCGGAGGAAGTATGAGTTTTTAGGCCAAATGAACGTTATATCAGATAATGAAGTAACCGGAACGCATTACATGCTTCCTCATCATTGTATTTTGAAACCTGAAAGTTCATCAACAAAACTTCGTGTTGTCTTTGATGCATCAGCAAAGAGCAGCAGCGGCACATCTCTCAACGATATTTTGATGGTCGGTCCAACTGTCCAACCTGATTTGTTTTCTATTATTATTAACTTCAGAATGCATAGATATGTTTTTACCTGTAATATAAGCAAAATGTACAGGCAGATTTTGGTGAAACAAGATGATCGACCTTACCAATTAATCTTGTCTCCACCACAATCAAATCATCCGCTAAAAAGGTATCAATTAAACACTTAACATATGGGACAGCCTCTGCACCATATTTAGCAACACGATGTCTTAATAAATTGGCAGGCGACAACATACGAAAATTCGTAAAAGCGTAATTTGTTATCCAAAATAATATCTACGTAGATGACTGTCTAACAGGTGCAGAAACAATAGCTGACGCTCGTGAGTTACTAAATGAAATTAAACAAGTGCTTCAAATGGGTAACTTTGAATTGCAGAAGTTTTGTGCAAATGATCCAATGATCTTAAAAGAAGTTCCAGAAGAGCACAAGGAGAACCTAGTTACCTTTTATCAGTCAGAGCTAGTTAAGTCTTTAGGACTAATCTGGGAACCATCACAAGATGTATTGAAATACAGTTTCAAAACCGAACTAATAAGCAAAGCGAGTGAAAAACTATTTAAAAGAACAGTTCTCGCGGACCTTACAAGATTATTTGACCCGTTGGGATTGATCGGCCCCGTGATTGTGCTTGGTAAGTTATTCTGCAGGAGCTGTGGAAAACTAAACTATCGTGGGACGAAACATTACTACCTGAGCAGGCTCATAATTGGAGAAGATATGTGCAGTAATTTTCAGCATTAAATGAACTCAGCATTCCAAGTTATGTTCTTACACCCTCTGCAAAGGTAATTGAATTACATGCATTTTCGGATAGGAGTCTTAGCGCATATGGATCGTGTGTGTATATCAGATCTATTCACAAAGATGGCGAAATCCACTCCCAACTACTTTGCTCAAAGTCAAGAGTGGGGCCCCTTACGACAATAAGTATAGCTAGGCTAGAATTACAAGGAGCTGTATTGATGGTAGAGCTGGTGAAAAGGTTATGTCAAGCCTTAAATCGTCAAATTGCCCCAATATTTTCCTCGAAATGGGTCCTGAACTTCTCGTAGGTGAAATACTGATGATCATGGGGCACTTTCTTTAAAGATGTCCCAGGCTGCCTGTAATTGACGAAGTGTTCCTACGCAGTAACCTTCCTTGGTGTTTCTTGCGCGGAATCCTCCTTATAGTTCTCAAGGAGTCGATAGAGCTGATTGATGTTGAGATTTTGTTTCTCAGTCAGCTGTTCGATATTTATGTTTTTGTTAATCCGCGATATTCTGACTGGTACACGATTTTTCGGAGTCAAAACGCGATGGACTTTACTAGTGTCTGAAGTCCTGGTAAACGCTTCTGTATAGCAACGATCGCTCTAAAGTTTGTTTCTTACTCGAGAAAGCAAATATGAAGATTACGTCGGGGTCACCAAATGTTAACGTCGGAACTCTTTTGCTCCGGCGGTATGATCAGGATGCATGTACCTTGATCTTGTAGTGGATATGATATGTGCTTGTACAAATATATATATGTACTCGTATGTTTTTGGGAATGATATTTATCTATTTTACCTCGGGTGGGGGAATAACTAAATACGACTTTTTCTTCTTAGTGTTGAAAAATCAGTGCTTTATTGCTTTATACCTAATTTTATCTACGAGTATAATGCAAATTTATTGCTTACTTAGCATAACTTAAATTACGGCTAAAACTTGCATACAATTTGCTTAATTGACAATAAATTAATTCTCATACATTTTTTTCATTATTTGACAATATTTCAATATCGTACAGTTTTGTTTATATATTCATCAAAAGTGATGCAGCTGCGACGGCTTTAGATGCTACGTCATTGAAAGAACACTGGTTGATAGGACCTAAAACACAAAAAATTATAATTGATATTGTGTTAGTATGGAGAACTTATCAATTTACCTTCACCTAACACATCGAGAAAATGTTTCGGCAGCTACGAATTAAGAAGGAGGATTCGTTTGCCAACTCATGGGCAATTTACCAGCACCGAATCTATGGATTTCTCGCCCTTTTTCTAACACAGCAGTTGACTATGCCTGGCCTATCGAAATCAAGGCTTGGAAAGGTCGAGGGACAAAAACCTTTCAAGGATATTTTGCGGTTTTCGTATGCCTGGCAACTAAGGCACTTCATTTGGAATTGGTCAGCGACATGACGACCCAGGCCTTTATCGCAGCCTTTAGAAGGTTTACTGCGAGGCGTGGAGTTTGAAGAGAATTCTTTAGCGACTGCGGAACAAATTTCATGGGGCGGCAAGGGACTTAAATAATCTGCGAACAACAGCGAACTACTCCAAAAAGCGGGTAGCAGAAGCTCTACTGAGGGACGGCACGAAATGGAACTTTACCCCCTCCCCCCCCCCCTCTCATCACCACATTTTGGTGGATTATGAGAAGCAGAGGTTCAGTTAGTGAAGTTCCATCTAAGACGAGTTGCAGGAACCTCTACACTCACATTTAAGGAGTTGGAAACACTCTTGACGCAGATTAAATAATATAAACGTGAAACCCATTCCTACACTTAAGAGAAATATTGAGACATTTAGTAAACATACCTATTCAATCCCATTGACTGTTTAAGTCTCACACACCCATACAAAACATACACATTAATACTTTCCTTGAATTTAATATACGCACTCATATGCACAAACATTTTGCTAGACAATTATTTAAAATCGTACGCTTTACTCAAATAGGGTATTTAAGGTTACCGTCCTTTTTTTAGATTGAAATTTTCATTTATATAATTTTTATAAATAAAACAAATTTATCTTTTTCCACACCGCCAAGAGGTAGGACAAAAGGTGCATTTTTGATGGGTATCCCCAGTAGGCAATTTACATAAAAACACTTAACTTCGCGCTACGAAAACCTACGCAAATAAACTTTTACCTTAAAGAAAACAGCGTACAATTTTGTATAACGCATTAATAGAAATGCAAAAGATCAAAACAAGACCTTCACAATAACACTCATCATTAAAAACTTTTTTCAAAGCTCCAAAACCAAAAGCTCCTCAACAGAAACCCAATGAAAAGAGCTACCAAATGGACACTGGTAACTCTGAATGCACATCAATTTACTAGTGGTTGAATAGCAGCAGCCACAGCCCACAGGCAATCAGTGCACACTCAGCTGTGCGTTGAATAAGACGTGTTGGATGCAATTGGAAATTCACTGGCGGGTAAACACTTTGTATGGGTTTTGAAAAGGCTTTCCTATAAGACGTGTACTGCCAATTTATGTTGGACAGAGTATAGCTTAACACCATATATTCTTTCATAACAATACGATCAAACGACAAAACAACTCAAACATTTAACTCACAAACCACATGAAAACTCTCATTCACACATACATATCAACATTTATTGTGCAATATTAGTTAAATAATACTCACCTGAGCATATCTCACCAACATTTACTTAAAAAAAAAAGGAGGCACTCCCGCAGACTTTTTAATCTTTTTATAATTTTATTTATTTATTGATGGCGATGGCGCGATAGTTAGCTCATTGGACTATCACGCAGACAGTCTGGGTTCGATTCCTGGCTGGGTCACCAACATTTTTTCAAATCGCCATCACCCTTTCGGCGGGCAATGGCAAACTCCCGAAAGTAAAAAATTGCCTACGAAAAAGCTTCTAAGGAGTGCCGTTCGGACTCGGTGATAAACCGTAGGCCCCGCTCAGATGTGACAAAAATGAAAACATGAGCAACACAAATGAGTGTCAAGAAGCTAGGCCATGGTCCATACCGGGCTGCCAGCGCCACAGTGTTTTTTTTTTTATATTTTTTATTTACAACGAAAGACAACTACACTTTCCGCGATATGGAAGATCAACAAAATCTCGGACTCAAAATAAATCTGTAAACTGACGCCATTCAAACAATATCTGGACGCATTGGTAAGAAAGGGAAGGGCATATTGGTATAAGCAAATACGAATGAGCAATATGGTTGTCTGTCTATAACTGTTTGTAATCATGTCCCTCTCTGTGCCACTTATTGTTTCTTCGACAGAATAAATCGAATCAAGAAATCAGTGCTGACACTTTGCGTTTTTTCTGAAAGCGTCCCAGTTAGTTTTCTTACTAGTTAACCCAGGTGGTCCTTCTTTTTTTACTACACTTCCACCTATTTTCAGAGTGAGTGGTTTATGAGTGATCATAGCATTCTTTGACTTCCGTCGAATTTTTTGCTAACCCATTTGTGATAAAGAAATCGACATTGTCAGAGATTTTATTTTTGTCAATTGGCTTTCCTGTCAAAAAAAAGTTCACCCCCCGTTTCATGCTGGCTTTGAACAATAACCTGCCTTTTGCTGCAATTTATCTTGATCCTTAGAAAGTATTTTTTGCTTTAAATGAGTCACGGAGACGAACGAGGGCGTCTCTCCTAGCTTATATCCCCGGGAAGTAACTAGATCCGATGTTGTAGTCTAAGTGATTTACTTTTACGAAGGCTGAGCTTATTTGCTTGCATAGGATCAAATTATATTCCTATGCTTTTGGAGTGCTAAATACAATCTTTGATATAAAGGGAGGACCCGCATCTCGCATTTTCCGAGGGATGATTCGCATGGTAATTGCTGTAACCTTTCATTTTGGGTTTTAGTGCGTTTCCGATACCAAAAATATATCAATATTATTTTTCCATAGAAACAATTCTAACTCGTCGATTTTTTTAGAAGGCCATTTGCGTTCCACGTTAGAACCGGTCGGTTTGCCTTTGATTGCCTTTGCAGTTTATGCAGGTCGCCTGCTTATTTAAGTCACACCCGGTGGTTCCCGGCACATTTTATACATTTCGGTTCTTTTTGGCAATACGACAGTGTGTGATTGAAACCTTGACATCATTTGCACAGAGGTATCGATCGTTTATTCGTACGCATAGGCTCGATTTTACCTGCGATATTCAAAATACTTTTTACATTATAACTATCGTCTATATTTTCGCTTCTATCGTACTTAACGTACGTCGCATTCACTGTGTCGACATAAACTGCTGACATGCTCACATATGCAATGTAGGCACACGGCGTGTATATGTTGGTGTTTCGGTTGTGACCTTGTGGCATCAACACCATGCTTGACCAAGATTTCATTGCCTTGTTCCGTTATCTGCTTTATTTTCTTTAAGATATTAATTGCGTAATGCCGACGACGTTAATTGCAGGCGAGGACCGTAATTTGTCGTGAGTTTGTTTCTATTTCAAGTCTTTTTCTTTGTCTTGTTTTCGTGGCTCGATTTCAGGTGAAGAACCGGCTCTTCGCTTTTGGCTGGGTCTTTTCTTTGAGACCCCATTTGTTTCGCGTGCTAGTTCTTCTTCATCCGTGTGGTATTTGGGACTAGCTGCACGTGGTGGGGTTACTTAGCGTTCTCTTTGCAAAAGTGATTTCTTTAAGGATTTGTTTTCCTCTTTAAGTGATTCTACCTCTCTCTTAACCTCTTGGTAGAGTAGATCCATTTTATAAAGCTTAATGTGGAGTTCATTGCTTTAAGCTATAACATTTCACTGATGCTCGTTTCTCTTGCGCTTGCGCTTCCGGCGGATTTCTTTTCTGGAGGCTTTCGGCCTTGATGGTGGAGACTGAGTCACCCTTGAATTCCTCAAAAAGGGTTTTATTAAATGCAACAATTGGCTCTCCCCAGAATCCGTAGAGCCTACCTCCGAAGAGGGTGGATTTTCCAAAGAATTTGGACTGCCACCTGGGGTACAATATCTATTTGTTGTACTCATTGCATATTAGGTATACATTTTATTCCCGGTATACGAAGGGCGGATTTTATTCGCCTCGTACGACAGGCATGCCTACCTCGGGTATATGTTAGCTCCTACCCGAAGGGGTAGTATATTATTCTGTGTAAAAAGATCCAATAATGAGCATTAAGATATTGTTGCAAGGTGCATCCAAGGATGTTATTTGTGTAAGGTTACACACGCGCAATCGATAAACATAACGTACCATATTATTAAAAGTTACTTGAAGTTTATTTTTTGGTATCGAATCAAGCTGACAATAGATCGTTTAAGGGAACTTGGATGGAAATAAGGTCAATCCATTTTCAATAGCCCAGTTTTGTAGTCTATGAAGGTCTTCATTTAACCTACAAAAAAGTTCTTCTACCAAACCCTACAAAGATAAATTTGTAAGTCATCTGTGTAAAGATGGAAGGAGATGCTTTTACAACATTGAGCAATGTTGAAAAAAAGAAAATAATAGGACCCAAAATAGAACCCTGAGAGACCCCATCATGTAAATATTTCTATTTTGAGCAACTCCCGTTATAATAAACCCTTTGAGCCCGACCAAACAAGTGGCTTGACATAAGTTTTGTTGCATTCTGACTAAACCCAGAGTAAAAGTGTATTTTTTTTACTTAATATTTCGAGATTAACTCTGCCAAAAGCGTTTGAGGAGTCAATAAGGCACAACAGTGTCGAACTCCCCTGATCATATTCTCGTCTTATGTCATCTAACACTTTAATCATGGCAGTAGCAGCCCTGAAACCAGACTGATGTGGAGAAAGCAGAGAGTTCAGATTACGATGATTAACAATTTGCTTCGCTATTAACCTTCCAAATACCTTTGACAAATTCAGAGATAATCAGAGGGTTCTTTTGGATTGGCTTTTTTAGCAACAGGTATAATCATTGCCATTTTCCAATAATCCGGAAATGTCGTTGAATGTAATTGATTATGTGAGTGATTATTATTACTACTCGTATTATTTTTTTTTTTTTTATAATTCACGCGCGCCTCAAGGTGGTTCTGATACTCTTTCACTGTTGCCAGGGCGCGGGCGGAAAGATAGAAGGAGGAGAAAGGAAAGCATTTTTGTGATGTAGTGGTTTGAAACTCAGGGAAATTTGGTTTCGATATTGACTTTCCAGGGGTGGGAGTCCGAAAAGGACGAAGAGTTTTCTTCACTCGGAATGATTCAGGTTATGCCTTCACACGCAGATTTTTCGGACTGAGTTCCAATTACACAAATGAAAAACTTGTCAAGAGTAGGATTAGAACCTTGACCCTCCAAGTGAGTAGCGATGGCTAGTACCCCTACACCACGACCACCCCTTATTATGCCGAGGACGTACGGTAAAATTAATTTCAAAAACCGAAGAGGTATCTCGTCTTTACCGATAGCATTGAATTTGAGATTAATTATGCTTTCTAAAACATTGCTATACACAAATCCATCTTGATAGTAAAATTATGACTTTTTCCTTCATTAGATAAAAAAGAATCGTTTAATCGGTAAGGATCTAGTAAGCACTCAGAATAACTACATTTACCAACACCAATGCTACGCAGATTTTTCAACAGTGTTTTTGAACGAAAACGTTGCCAGTTACTAGAAGAAGGTCTTTCTTTCCATTTATGATAGAGTTTCCTTCGTTTATTTATGGATTTACGAGTAACTACTCCGGATGTAAAACAGGGAGACTTTGAATTTTTTATACGAATAGTCCGTATTGGAACATTTGCGTTGTAGAGCTCGTTAACTGATCTCTAGAAAAAGGATAAATTTTCAATTGGCCCCAAGGCTAATACATTGATTCCAATAAATGGTGGGAACATTTCTGTTCAGAGCATCGAGATTGATACTTTTGTATCATTAATAATAATAAATAATAATAAAAGAATATGTAATAGCGATGACATTATGTAAAAATCGATTTTATAAGTTAAGAATATCAAATAATGGTCTGATATCCCATCTATGGAAATTTGATGGCACAGTAAAACGTTTGATACTTCCGACACAACACCAAGATCAAGTAAACTTGGCCGCACGACCGGGGCGTACCCAGTGGTGAAGAATTTATGACAGCAAGACCATTTTCAGACACCAGGTCGAGGAAATTTCTCGTCGACCTATTATTTATCAGTAAAATAGTATTAAAATCACCACACAAAATTGTTCATAGAGAACAGAAAAATCAGCTAAAGCAGAGAAGAAAGGAATTGGGCAAAATAAATGTTTTGCTTTATAGACACATGACAGAGAAATTTACGACTTCCATCAGCAGCGGAGGTTTGATTTACAATATATTGGAATCCACCAATCGTATTAGTTAATCGATCATAACGATATAGCTTGTAGCCATCGATATCATAAACTACATTTTCAACTTCAGGGTCGAACCAAGTTTCACCAACACAAATAACATCTAAGGCAGTGTCCTTGAAAATGATCCTCACATGTTCCACCGATAAGCCCTGGTGGTCGAGTGAAACCCAGCACATCAGAAGCGATATCTCTGATGGCTTGCTGGCAGTGTTGCCACTATTGTTCGATGTTTGATGCTGACGGCAAGGACCTCTTAAAAGATTAAGGCAGACGCGATCTCTTGCTATTGTAGCTGTCTGACGTCAAAATTCCTCACAATATTAGCTTGTCATGGCGTTTTTCGGGACATCCGCACCGTACCTTGGCTACAACAAGGTAGTGGTCCGAGTGGATGTTGGCTCCTCGGAACGTTTGGACATCCATAATACTGGAGAAGTGTCTTGCGTCGATCGGAATGTGATTAATCTGGCTGACGGTTGATTGGTCAGGTTTTGTTTATATATTCATCAAAAGTGATGCAGCTGCGACGGCTTTAGATGCTACGTCATTGAAAGAACACTGGTTGATAGGACCTAAAACACAAAAAATTATAATTGATATTGTGTTAGTATGGAGAACTTATCAATTTACCTTCACCTAACACATCGAGAAAATGTTTCGGCAGCTACGAATTAAGAAGGAGGATTCGTTTGCCAACTCATGGGCAATTTACCAGCACCGAATCTATGGATTTCTCGCCCTTTTTCTAACACAGCAGTTGACTATGCCTGGCCTATCGAAATCAAGGCTTGGAAAGGTCGAGGGACAAAAACCTTTCAAGGATATTTTGCGGTTTTCGTATGCCTGGCAACTAAGGCACTTCATTTGGAATTGGTCAGCGACATGACGACCCAGGCCTTTATCGCAGCCTTTAGAAGGTTTACTGCGAGGCGTGGAGTTTGAAGAGAATTCTTTAGCGACTGCGGAACAAATTTCATGGGGCGGCAAGGGACTTAAATAATCTGCGAACAACAGCGAACTACTCCAAAAAGCGGGTAGCAGAAGCTCTACTGAGGGACGGCACGAAATGGAACTTTACCCCCTCCCCCCCCCCCCCTCTCATCACCACATTTTGGTGGATTATGAGAAGCAGAGGTTCAGTTAGTGAAGTTCCATCTAAGACGAGTTGCAGGAACCTCTACACTCACATTTAAGGAGTTGGAAACACTCTTGACGCAGATTAAATAATATAAACGTGAAACCCATTCCTACACTTAAGAGAAATATTGAGACATTTAGTAAACATACCTATTCAATCCCATTGACTGTTTAAGTCTCACACACCCATACAAAACATACACATTAATACTTTCCTTGAATTTAATATACGCACTCATATGCACAAACATTTTGCTAGACAATTATTTAAAATCGTACGCTTTACTCAAATAGGGTATTTAAGGTTACCGTCCTTTTTTTAGATTGAAATTTTCATTTATATAATTTTTATAAATAAAACAAATTTATCTTTTTCCACACCGCCAAGAGGTAGGACAAAAGGTGCATTTTTGATGGGTATCCCCAGTAGGCAATTTACATAAAAACACTTAACTTCGCGCTACGAAAACCTACGCAAATAAACTTTTACCTTAAAGAAAACAGCGTACAATTTTGTATAACGCATTAATAGAAATGCAAAAGATCAAAACAAGACCTTCACAATAACACTCATCATTAAAAACTTTTTTCAAAGCTCCAAAACCAAAAGCTCCTCAACAGAAACCCAATGAAAAGAGCTACCAAATGGACACTGGTAACTCTGAATGCACATCAATTTACTAGTGGTTGAATAGCAGCAGCCACAGCCCACAGGCAATCAGTGCACACTCAGCTGTGCGTTGAATAAGACGTGTTGGATGCAATTGGAAATTCACTGGCGGGTAAACACTTTGTATGGGTTTTGAAAAGGCTTTCCTATAAGACGTGTACTGCCAATTTATGTTGGACAGAGTATAGCTTAACACCATATATTCTTTCATAACAATACGATCAAACGACAAAACAACTCAAACATTTAACTCACAAACCACATGAAAACTCTCATTCACACATACATATCAACATTTATTGTGCAATATTAGTTAAATAATACTCACCTGAGCATATCTCACCAACATTTACTTAAAAAAAAAAGGAGGCACTCCCGCAGACTTTTTAATCTTTTTATAATTTTATTTATTTATTGATGGCGATGGCGCGATAGTTAGCTCATTGGACTATCACGCAGACAGTCTGGGTTCGATTCCTGGCTGGGTCACCAACATTTTTTCAAATCGCCATCACCCTTTCGGCGGGCAATGGCAAACTCCCGAAAGTAAAAAA
Source organism: Volucella inflata (assembly GCA_928272305.1). Lineage (NCBI taxonomy): Eukaryota > Metazoa > Arthropoda > Insecta > Diptera > Syrphidae > Volucella > Volucella inflata. The sequence goes on along the minus strand of OV743716.1, from coordinate 112,329,817 downwards.
TTGCCTACGAAAAAGCTTCTAAGGAGTGCCGTTCGGACTCGGTGATAAACCGTAGGCCCCGCTCAGATGTGACAAAAATGAAAACATGAGCAACACAAATGAGTGTCAAGAAGCTAGGCCATGGTCCATACCGGGCTGCCAGCGCCACAGTGTTTTTTTTTTTATATTTTTTATTTACAACGAAAGACAACTACACTTTCCGCGATATGGAAGATCAACAAAATCTCGGACTCAAAATAAATCTGTAAACTGACGCCATTCAAACAATATCTGGACGCATTGGTAAGAAAGGGAAGGGCATATTGGTATAAGCAAATACGAATGAGCAATATGGTTGTCTGTCTATAACTGTTTGTAATCATGTCCCTCTCTGTGCCACTTATTGTTTCTTCGACAGAATAAATCGAATCAAGAAATCAGTGCTGACACTTTGCGTTTTTTCTGAAAGCGTCCCAGTTAGTTTTCTTACTAGTTAACCCAGGTGGTCCTTCTTTTTTTACTACACTTCCACCTATTTTCAGAGTGAGTGGTTTATGAGTGATCATAGCATTCTTTGACTTCCGTCGAATTTTTTGCTAACCCATTTGTGATAAAGAAATCGACATTGTCAGAGATTTTATTTTTGTCAATTGGCTTTCCTGTCAAAAAAAAGTTCACCCCCCGTTTCATGCTGGCTTTGAACAATAACCTGCCTTTTGCTGCAATTTATCTTGATCCTTAGAAAGTATTTTTTGCTTTAAATGAGTCACGGAGACGAACGAGGGCGTCTCTCCTAGCTTATATCCCCGGGAAGTAACTAGATCCGATGTTGTAGTCTAAGTGATTTACTTTTACGAAGGCTGAGCTTATTTGCTTGCATAGGATCAAATTATATTCCTATGCTTTTGGAGTGCTAAATACAATCTTTGATATAAAGGGAGGACCCGCATCTCGCATTTTCCGAGGGATGATTCGCATGGTAATTGCTGTAACCTTTCATTTTGGGTTTTAGTGCGTTTCCGATACCAAAAATATATCAATATTATTTTTCCATAGAAACAATTCTAACTCGTCGATTTTTTTAGAAGGCCATTTGCGTTCCACGTTAGAACCGGTCGGTTTGCCTTTGATTGCCTTTGCAGTTTATGCAGGTCGCCTGCTTATTTAAGTCACACCCGGTGGTTCCCGGCACATTTTATACATTTCGGTTCTTTTTGGCAATACGACAGTGTGTGATTGAAACCTTGACATCATTTGCACAGAGGTATCGATCGTTTATTCGTACGCATAGGCTCGATTTTACCTGCGATATTCAAAATACTTTTTACATTATAACTATCGTCTATATTTTCGCTTCTATCGTACTTAACGTACGTCGCATTCACTGTGTCGACATAAACTGCTGACATGCTCACATATGCAATGTAGGCACACGGCGTGTATATGTTGGTGTTTCGGTTGTGACCTTGTGGCATCAACACCATGCTTGACCAAGATTTCATTGCCTTGTTCCGTTATCTGCTTTATTTTCTTTAAGATATTAATTGCGTAATGCCGACGACGTTAATTGCAGGCGAGGACCGTAATTTGTCGTGAGTTTGTTTCTATTTCAAGTCTTTTTCTTTGTCTTGTTTTCGTGGCTCGATTTCAGGTGAAGAACCGGCTCTTCGCTTTTGGCTGGGTCTTTTCTTTGAGACCCCATTTGTTTCGCGTGCTAGTTCTTCTTCATCCGTGTGGTATTTGGGACTAGCTGCACGTGGTGGGGTTACTTAGCGTTCTCTTTGCAAAAGTGATTTCTTTAAGGATTTGTTTTCCTCTTTAAGTGATTCTACCTCTCTCTTAACCTCTTGGTAGAGTAGATCCATTTTATAAAGCTTAATGTGGAGTTCATTGCTTTAAGCTATAACATTTCACTGATGCTCGTTTCTCTTGCGCTTGCGCTTCCGGCGGATTTCTTTTCTGGAGGCTTTCGGCCTTGATGGTGGAGACTGAGTCACCCTTGAATTCCTCAAAAAGGGTTTTATTAAATGCAACAATTGGCTCTCCCCAGAATCCGTAGAGCCTACCTCCGAAGAGGGTGGATTTTCCAAAGAATTTGGACTGCCACCTGGGGTACAATATCTATTTGTTGTACTCATTGCATATTAGGTATACATTTTATTCCCGGTATACGAAGGGCGGATTTTATTCGCCTCGTACGACAGGCATGCCTACCTCGGGTATATGTTAGCTCCTACCCGAAGGGGTAGTATATTATTCTGTGTAAAAAGATCCAATAACGAGCATTAAGATATTGTTGCAAGGTGCATCCAAGGATGTTATTTGTGTAAGGTTACACACGCGCAATCGATAAACATAACGTACCATATTATTAAAAGTTACTTGAAGTTTATTTTTTGGTATCGAATCAAGCTGACAATAGATCGTTTAAGGGAACTTGGATGGAAATAAGGTCAATCCATTTTCAATAGCCCAGTTTTGTAGTCTATGAAGGTCTTCATTTAACCTACAAAAAAGTTCTTCTACCAAACCCTACAAAGATAAATTTGTAAGTCATCTGTGTAAAGATGGAAGGAGATGCTTTTACAACATTGAGCAATGTTGAAAAAAAGAAAATAATAGGACCCAAAATAGAACCCTGAGAGACCCCATCATGTAAATATTTCTATTTTGAGCAACTCCCGTTATAATAAACCCTTTGAGCCCGACCAAACAAGTGGCTTGACATAAGTTTTGTTGCATTCTGACTAAACCCAGAGTAAAAGTGTATTTTTTTTACTTAATATTTCGAGATTAACTCTGCCAAAAGCGTTTGAGGAGTCAATAAGGCACAACAGTGTCGAACTCCCCTGATCATATTCTCGTCTTATGTCATCTAACACTTTAATCATGGCAGTAGCAGCCCTGAAACCAGACTGATGTGGAGAAAGCAGAGAGTACGGTATAATCATTGCCATTTTCCAATAATCCGGAAATGTCGTTGAATGTAATTGATTATGTGAGTGATTATTATTACTACTCGTATTATTTTTTTTTTTTTTATAATTCACGCGCGCCTCAAGGTGGTTCTGATACTCTTTCACTGTTGCCAGGGCGCGGGCGGAAAGATAGAAGGAGGAGAAAGGAAAGCATTTTTGTGATGTAGTGGTTTGAAACTCAGGGAAATTTGGTTTCGATATTGACTTTCCAGGGGTGGGAGTCCGAAAAGGACGAAGAGTTTTCTTCACTCGGAATGATTCAGGTTATGCCTTCACACGCAGATTTTTCGGACTGAGTTCCAATTACACAAATGAAAAACTTGTCATGAGTAGTATTAGAACCTTGACCCTCCAAGTGAGTAGCGATGGCTAGTACCCCTACACCACGACCACCCCTTATTATGCCGAGGACGTACGGTAAAATTAATTTCAAAAACCGAAGAGGTATCTCGTCTTTACCGATAGCATTGAATTTGAGATTAATTATGCTTTCTAAAACATTGCTATACACAAATCCATCTTGATAGTAAAATTATGACTTTTTCCTTCATTAGATAAAAAAGAATCGTTTAATCGGTAAGGATCTAGTAAGCACTCAGAATAACTACATTTACCAACACCAATGCTACGCAGATTTTTCAACAGTGTTTTTGAACGAAAACGTTGCCAGTTACTAGAAGAAGGTCTTTCTTTCCATTTATGATAGAGTTTCCTTCGTTTATTCATGGATTTACGAGTAACTACTCCGGATGTAAAACAGGGAGACTTTGAATTTTTTATACGAATAGTCCGTATTGGAACATTTGCGTTGTAGAGCTCGTTAACTGATCTCTAGAAAAAGGATAAATTTTCAATTGGCCCCAAGGCTAATACATTGATTCCAATAAATGGTGGGAACATTTCTGTTCAGAGCATCGAGATTGATACTTTTGTATCATTAATAATAATAAATAATAATAAAAGAATATGTAATAGCGATGACATTATGTAAAAATCGATTTTATAAGTTAAGAATATCAAATAATGGTCTGATATCCCATCTATGGAAATTTGATGGCACAGTAAAACGTTTGATACTTCCGACACAACACCAAGATCAAGTAAACTTGGCCGCACGACCGGGGCGTACCCAGTGGTGAAGAATTTATGACAGCAAGACCATTTTCAGACACCAGGTCGAGGAAATTTCTCGTCGACCTATTATTTATCAGTAAAATAGTATTAAAATCACCACACAAAATTGTTCATAGAGAACAGAAAAATCAGCTAAAGCAGAGAAGAAAGGAATTGGGCAAAATAAATGTTTTGCTTTATAGACACATGACAGAGAAATTTACGACTTCCATCAGCAGCGGAGGTTTGATTTACAATATATTGGAATCCACCAATCGTATTAGTTAATCGATCATAACGATATAGCTTGTAGCCATCGATATCATAAACTACATTTTCAACTTCAGGGTCGAACCAAGTTTCACCAACACAAATAACATCTAAGGCAGTGTCCTTGAAAATGATCCTCACATGTTCCACCGATAAGCCCTGGTGGTCGAGTGAAACCCAGCACATCAGAAGCGATATCTCTGATGGCTTGCTGGCAGTGTTGCCACTATTGTTCGATGTTTGATGCTGACGGCAAGGACCTCTTAAAAGATTAAGGCAGACGCGATCTCTTGCTATTGTAGCTGTCTGACGTCAAAATTCCTCACAATATTAGCTTGTCATGGCGTTTTTCGGGACATCCGCACCGTACCTTGGCTACAACAAGGTAGTGGTCCGAGTGGATGTTGGCTCCTCGGAACGTTTGGACATCCATAATACTGGAGAAGTGTCTTGCGTCGATCGGAATGTGATTAATCTGGCTGACGGTTGATTGGTCAGGAGTTCTCCAAGTCCTACGACAATGTTTCGTCCCGCCGCAAAGTCGATAAGCTTGAATCCGTAATCGGAGGTGGTGTCATGCTGGCTATATCTTCCGACAGTGCCACCTAAGAAACCTTCTCTTTCTAGCTTTCCATCAAAATCGCCGAGGACAGTTTGAATGTCATAGCTAAGGTATTGCTCGCAGTTCTTGTTCAACAGCTCATTGAAAGCATCTTTGGTGTCATCATTTTTCTTCTCTGTGGGGTCTTGCGCGCATATCAGGCTAATGTTGGTAAATTTTGTGTTGATGCGGATTGCTACGAGGCCCTCGTTCACATGCCAAGACTTCTTGCCTAAGTCTGCCTCCAACAACAAATCGGCATTCAAATAAGCGCTGGTTTTGCCGTCGATAAAAATCGCCCTAGTAGATGTCGCAGTTCTTCATACTCTTTTTGCCCGGCCCATTCCATCGCATTTCTTGGATGGTGGTTAGGCCTGCTTTGCAGCAATCTAGGGCCTCCGCTAGTTGTTCGGCTGCTCGTGGCTTGTTAAGGGACCTCACATTCCATGTACATATCCGAAGTTTGTTGTTCTTAATTCTTTTGCATGTGTTGTCAACAGTAGACCCATCCGTATCCGTATAGACCCATCCGTATCCGGCTTGTTGTTGCTTCGTAACTTTTTAGTTTTTTCCATGGCCGGACAGTAACCCCGGCGGCATAACCCCCAACATAGAGGGCCATTTTTTGATATAATTAGGACGAATAGTCGGTTGGACCGAAAGCCTGTAACACGTTCTGGGATGTGAGTGCTGCCGTTGGTCAATTAAGGGGTCTTACGCCACCATCTCTTTTCCAAGATCCTGACTTAGTTTCGGAAATCCTTACCGGCCTGAGCCCCAAATATGCCGGAGTAGCAGGGAATATAGTCTCATTTGTTTGGGGATTGTTTCCACCGTTGATTACATCGGGGGAATTCATCCGTGGTTGTGTTCACCATATACAAAGTACAGGTACTGCTATTTTTGTCTGCTTGTCAGCACTCGCACTTATCAGTTTAGCAGCTCCAATCTGGATGGACATTGACCAGTACCCTGCGGTTACCACTTAGAGGTTTTATAAGCACAATTGATGTGTAGAAGAAAGTTACAAAACTGGATATCACCAGGTTGACATCTCTCAGTGCCTACGCTATTTCTACAACACCCAACCACAAATTCACAAATTAAAATACTGCAGCCAAGTGCTAATATTATAGGTCAAGTATTGGATTCGTTCGAACTGGCGATATGATAGGTATGCTTGATTATCAAACTTACTTGTATATATCTAATAGGAATTCATAAAAATCTCGATATCGAAAAATTAACGAAAACTAAATTGACCCTTTATTACATATTATGAGTCTTAAGTAAAAAATTTGCGTTTTCTCGATTAATATTCAATGAATTGCGATCAAAATTAAATAGTATAAGTAATGCTTTACATATGCTGGGCGGGCTATGGCGATTTCAGTTTTGACAAATAAAAAAATTTAAAATTGTAATACTAATTCACATTTTACAACCAATATATTATGTACATAAAAAATAGAGGGTATAAAAGTTAAAAGACTTGTGTCTTATTTTTGAGTCTGCTCACGACTGACTTTATTTTCTCTTCTTAAACCTAAACGTAACCTACCTTAACAATAATTTTGCTTATTGATCTAAATGCACTTGGGATGACTGTGGTGACTTCCCATGCCTATGGGAATTTAAGGTGAGTGCGTGCAATTCGGTTAATCGTACTGGGGCATAGAGGAAAAGCTGACAAGGGGATTAAAGGTAAGTGTTTTGGGGTGATCGTGCTCGGGTATAACATGTGCAGGAAATGCTGACATGTATAATTGGTTTGCTCATTAACTCCTCCGTCTCTTAAGTTTAATACGTTTAGGACTTGAAGACGAATTGCATCTTTGTCTATGTACGTTTGTCCCACTTTCGGCTGTGTAGCTTGGATTTCTATTCTTTCTGGGGGTATTTTCACGTATAATAGTAATATGATGATAAGAATGAGAACCGCGCTGGTGTCATACCATGTCCATTTGCTATTCTCCAATGTAACTTTAAATTCATCGATTTTTTCTTTATTCATGATTTGAAGTTTGTGCAAATAATGTAGGGACGCTTTATGTTCGAATTCGCTTTCAATCAAAAACGTCTTTTTTGGTGCTGGTAAATGGGTTATTTCCACGGGATGGGTTGTGCTGAACTGCTTTCCATTGATTGTGATGGTGTCTTGAAAGGTTATAAGGAACGCCCCATTTACGAGAAAATTCTGACCGCTTTCTTTAACTGTTAGCCCATCTTTGATGGCTTTTATTTTGTCCAGGAGATCGGCTGATGTTGTTGGACAGATTGGTTGTTGAGGAGTTGACCAAGGCAAGTGTCGTCGGTGGTTAATTTGACAATAGGTGTAGGATATAGCTTTTTTACATTTTTTTTCTCCAGAATAATGTCATTGAATTCCGATAATTTGGTTGAATGTTTTAGATAAAAAAATTGCTACTTTTCCCATGGGGACTGGAATAAATTCTGCGGTCGAGTAATCAGTGATTTTTGCCTACGCGAATCCAAAAAGGAGTAATCTGTAAGTAAGGAATTTTATTTTAGATTATTTTTATGTATTTGTCTTCCGTCGATTACAGCTGCGGTTCCTAAATCTGCCTAAACTGTTTTTTCATTGTATAATTTTGAAAATTTGTTCCCTATTCTTTTATTAGTTTTAAGGTAAACCTTATCGCCGGGCTTATATTCTTTCTGTTTGCTTCTATATTTATTCTATTCTAGGTTTTTGGTGTGTTTAATTTTCAGTTTTTTGACGATTTTGTTTGTTTATTGTCAGAGATGTCAGAAAAGATATCTGAAAGTTTATAGCCTGTAACGGAATGGATCGTATGATTATATTTAAAAGTCGAAAGTAGCTTAAGTTCAGTTAAATTTGTTGTTGAGTCTTTTGTGCATTTAGCTATTTCGGCTAGGCTTGAGTGAAATTGCTTCACTTGACCATAACTTTCACTATGTAATACTGGGATTATATCTGTAGAAATATTAACCTCGTTCTTCAGTAGAGCCTGCGTTGCTAATGATGTGAAAGCGCCTTCATTGTCGGTAACCATTTGTTCTAAGTCAAGTTGGACTTAGAAATTAATTGCCCAAGCAATGTTGTCTTGGCTCAAAATAAACTGACTTCAAAAATATATCCACGTTATTAACTTGCTCTTTATTATATTTCTCTATTGAATGCTAACCGACAAGTAAGTATATAATTTTCATCTAGTTACCATGGAACCTCGCTTTTGGGTGCTACTGTAAAATTAACATGGAATTATGATTTTACATAAGAAGGGCAATGACCATATAAACTTGAACTTGAATTTCTATCAATACATTAATATTGTGGTATATATGTGATTTAATCAATTATCCAGTGTTCCATAACTTTAGGATCATACAAACTCTCCACGTTGGAGAGTTCAGTTATTACCCCAGTTTCAAGCCAGAAGTTACCAGAAAGAACTAGAACCCGACAAATGTGGTATAAATACAGGATGAGAAACTGCGGACGAAAAGTTGATTTTTGGAAAGCGATGGAAAAGGACCTAAGTCTTACTAAGTGAAAGATAAGAGATTTGAATTGTGAAATAGAAGTGAGATTGTTTGTGAATTGATTGAAAGTTGTATTTAAATAATAATAAATAGAGTGTTTTGAAACAGAAAAATGTTTTATCATTTCGAACCCTAGCCGAAATATTACATTGGTGTCAGAAGTGGGATAAAACTTATTCTGAGTGCTGTGAAAAAAAAAAACAAAAAAACTGCCACGTACATTGCTGGAGCTAAGTATACCTCAGCTGAAAATTGAGCTAGAGAAGCGGAAACTCTCCGCAGCTGGAGGGAAAAGTGATTTGATTCTTCGGCTACAAGAAGCGATCGAAAAAGATGGAAAAGATCCGAAATCCATTTTGTTCGACGTAGAAGAAGAACATGTGAGCACAGTAGTTGACATGGCCGTTATGATGGAATTACTCCTTGGATTGAATTCTAAATTTGAAGAACAGAAGAATTCTTCAGAAGAACAAAGGAGAAGTATGGATTCAAAGTTTGAAGAACAGAAGAATTCAGCAGAAGAACTAAGGAGAAGTATGGATTCTAGGTTTGAAGAACAGAAGAATTCCGCATAAGAACAAAGGAGAAGTATGGATTCTAAGTTTGAAGAACAGAAGAATTCCATTGTTGCCGCGCAGAAAGACACTGTCAAAGAGTTCAAGAATTCTCTAGAAGCGAAATTCGAAATAACCGATCAAAAATTAAATATGCACGAGGCAAAACTCGCAAAGGTTGGAGCCGAATTCCAGGAACAGCTCGTGAAAGTCGAAGAACAGTTCGGGAAGGTTGAAAACAATATTGAGAATCTTGCCAAAGAACTAGAGAGAGTGAAGAACCAGAAGGCCCGAGAAATTTCTACAGACTGCCCTAGAAGGAAAGAGATGCAACCGCGTGTTTTTGATGGCCAAACATCGTGGCCAATATATAGAAGACATTTTGAAGCAGCAGCCATGACCAACAACTGGGACGACGGAGAAAAGTCGATTGCGCTCACGCTGGCACTGAGAGGAACAGCTGCGGAATTGCTGCAAACTTTCTCAGAAGATAAACAACTCAACTACGACGCTTTGGTTAAGGCCATAGAAATGCGCTTCGGAGATAACCATATGCAACAAGTATACAGAGTTCAACTGCGCAGCAGAGTCCAGAAGAGGGGCGAAACACTTCAGCAGTTGCAGGCCGATATCGAACGGTTGGCGCATCTATCTTATCCTAATGCCGCAGAAGACCTTATCATCGAAATGGCTGTAGAGGCGTTTATCCAAGCGATTGAAGATAGGCAGTTGCAAATGGCTGTAAGAATGGCTAAAAAACGAACCCCTCCTGAGGCCCTAGCATTTGCCCTGACGATGAAAGCTGCCGACCAAGCATCTCAAGGAATCCACCGCGTGAGAGAAGTGACGGCCATGGAATGCTCATGCCAACGAGCAGACGTCGTGGAGCGGAACAGTGTGCCTGGAGGACAAGTCCGTTGCTGGAACTGCAACAAAATAGGACATCTGCAGCGTCAGTTCTGGGCTCCACTTAAAGAACGCAGTTGTTCACAATGCGCTGCTGGGAGGCATAACAAAGAAGCATGTAGCAGGGAAAACATCTATACTGCAAGCAGCGCATCATCAAGTCAACAGGCGGGAATACATGCAAGAACCAACTTCGAGGGGCTGAAGTCGGTTTCTGGAATTGACGCCCCCAAGATCAAAATCCAAGTCTCCCAAACAAAACGAAGTAAGAAGAGTTTTACAGTGGAAGCCCACATTGGCCAGAATAAATGCGTGGCCACCATTGACACCGGTGCCACCGGTGCCACCGGTGCCACCGCTTCCAGTATAAGAAGGGACATCACTCCTGATTCATGGCTGCACAATACCAGTAACAACTGTCTGGAAAAAGTAACAGGAGCGACGGCGAAGGTGTATGGAGAGGTTTTCTTGTGATCAATCTGGCAGGACAAACATTCACCCACGTATTCCTAGTGGCCGATATACGCGACGAGTGCATCATTGAAGTTGACTTTATGAAGGCGTATAATGTAGTGCTTGACACAGGAACTCATGTACTTAAGTGCAGGAACGTTGAGATTCCGATGGTGTACGGGAATGAGGATGCCGCATGCCTTAGGACAGCATTCAGTAACGACTACGAGATACAGCATCGAAAGGGAAGCCTTCCCTCTAGTGCGGATGCTCTGTCCCGGCGACCTTGCAAATCTTGTTGCAAACGTTGCGCACGACAAGAAGAAAAAGATGCACTATCCACCCAACGGCTAAGAGCTGAGCCCACCGACGGTTGGAATGAAAGTGAAATGCGATACGCCCAAAACAAGGATCCGGATATCGAGCCAATACTCGCCTGGAAAGAACATGAAGAAAAACCAGATTGGCAGGAAATATCCAATAAAAGTCCCGAACTAAAGGCATACTGGGCACAGTGGGACTCGCTTCATGTTCTGAGGCGAAGGTGGGAAAGCTCGGATGGAAAGTCGTTTGTGATGCAGCTCGTTGTGCCAAGGTCGAGAGTCAGTGACGTGCTAAGGGAACTGCACGATGGAGTAGCCGAAAGCCACTTGGGAGTGAATAAGACGTTAGAAAAGGTGCTAGAACGTTTTTATTGGGTCCACGCTAAGGACGATGTAGAAAATTGGTGCAGAAAGTGTGTCACCTGCACCGCCAGTAAAGGCCCGAGGGTTCAAACTCACGGCAGAATGCAGCAATACAACGTTGGAGCGCCCTTCGAGAGCATCGCAGTTGACAATCGCAGGACCGTTTCCTGAAACCGAAAAGGGAAATCGCTACATTCTTGTTGTTATGGACTACTTCAGTAAGTGGCCTGAGGCTTTCGCTATCCCTAACCAGGAAGCCAAAACCGTGATTGAGGAGATCGTTTACAACTGGAATCTGCTCCGGCGTACCGATGGAATTGCACTCGGATCAAGGGCGCAACTTCGAGTCCAAGATTTTCCAAGGGGTGTGCGAGCTACTGGATATCAAAAAGACGAGAACAACACCGCTCCACCCACATTCGGACGGGATGGTGGAACGCTTCAACAGAACCTTGAATGAACACCTATCAAAGGTCGTTGGCGACAAGCAATGCGATTGGGATAGGCAAATTCCAATGTTTCTATTAGCTTATCGGAGTGCAGTACACAACACCACAGGTCACACTCCATCGGAAATCCTTTTCGGTCGAACAGTCCGGTTACCTAGTGAATTGATGTTTGGATCACCGCCGTCTGAAGAGAACAGAAATGAAGACGACTATGTCGCAGACCTCAGACAGATTATTAGGGACGTGCACCAAAGAACCAGGGATAAGATTAAGATAGCCAGTGACCGCATGAAGACGAGGTATGATGTCAAGGCGACCACAACGGGATTCAAGGAAGGAGATCTAGTGTGGCTATATAACCCTCATAGACGGAAGGGCGTATCACTCAAATTACAGCAAGACTGTGAAGGACCATATAAAGTCGTAAAACGCATCAACGATGTTGTCTATCGCATTCAACGAGGAAGAGGCAAGATGAAAGTGGTTCATGTGGATCGAATATATCGCTATATTGGGCAGAATGTCGAAGAGTTTGTTCGGAACGAACAAATTTAAGAGGGGGATATTGTGGTATACTTACTTACTTTAGGTGGCGCTAAAGTCCGGGGTGGACCTGGGCCTCAGTCAACAAGCTTCTCCAGCCAGCTCGATCCCTGGATAGCTGCTTCCAGTTTCGCACGCTAAGTTGGCTGAGGTCCTCTTCCACTTGCGTGCGCCACCTGAGTCTTGGCCTTCCTCTACTGCGCTGTCCCTCGGGGGCGGATTCGAAGACTTTTCGGACCGGAGCATTGGTGGCCATGCGCTCTACACGACCCAGCCATCTCAGTCTTTAGATCTTCAGTCTTGTGGCTAGGTCCATGTCGCTGTACAGTCCATACAGTTCGTCGTTGTATCTCCTCCTCCACTCACCGTCAATGCAGACGGGACCGAAGATCGCCCGAAGAATTTTTCTCTCGAATCAACCAAGAACACCCTCATCCGTTTTTGATAATGTCCATGCCTCTGCGCCATAGAGCAGGACCGGGATTATTAAAGTTTTATAAAGGGTGACTTTTGTTGTCCGAGAGAGGTCTTTGCTACTCAATTGTCTTCTTAACCCAAAGAAACAGCGGTTGGCAAGAGTTATTCTTCGCTTGATCTCAGCGCTGGTATCGTTGTCTGTATTTATAGCGGAGCCTTTGCAGACTACCTCAAAGTTATATCTGTCGAGGGTGACGTTCTGTCCGAGACGTCAGTATTGGTTGTCCTTTTTGCTTGACAGCATATACTTGGTCTTGCCCTCATTGACCGCTAAACCCATTTTCGCCGCTTCCGTCTCAATACTCGCGAAAGCGCCACTGACATCACGCTGCTTTCTCCCGATTATGTCAATATCGTCGGCGTATGCGAGTAGTTGGACGGACTTTTGAAAGATAGTGCCTCTTGTGTTTGCTCGTGAGTTTTGCACTATTCTTTCAAGTACGATGTTGAAAAAATCGCATGACAGCGCATCGCCTTGTCTAAATCTATTGTGGTATATATGTGATTAAATCAATTATCCAGTGTTGAATAACTTTAGGATCATACAAACTCTCCACGTTGGAGAGTTCAGTTATTACCCCAGTTTCAAACCAGAAGTTACCAGAAAGAACTAGAACCCGACAAATGTGGTATAAATACAGGATGAGAAACTGCGGACGAGAAGTTGATTTTTGGAAGCGATGGAAAAGGACCTTAGTCTTACTTGTGAATTGAATTGATTGATTGATTAAAAGTTGTATTCGATTTCGTGTTTTTATCCGTAGTGTTCGGTGGTGTTTTAGTTTTGTCAACTTATAATTAAAAAATGTAAATATTTAAATGTTTTATGTTGTGTTGGAAACCAACACCATTATTTTCGGATTTTTGAAATGTGAAATAATTTCTATCAAGGGATTTCTAACGTCCACAAAGTGTCTAGAGGCAATATGCTTTATAATTTCGAACTTTGAAAATCTATCAAAACATGTAATAAAGTAATTTTTTCCTGTATTGTAAATGACTATATGTATGATTTCTCCTACATTAATAGGGATTGGTGTTTTACCGATTGGATGATGAGTTAGTCTGCGTTGATATTTAATTTTTTTTGCATATTTTACATTTAGATGTATAGGTTTTACACAGTTTCTTTTTGTTCGAAGGTAATATTCGGCGATTATTTTTTTGTAGTTCTCCTGTGCTCCTCTATGAGCTCTATCGTGTTCATTTGCAATAAACTCTACTTGATCATTTTTATTGAATACTTCTTGTACCAATTTTTTGGTGTATTTCATTTTAACTTAGGGAAACGCTTCCAGGAGGTCATTCAGTATTTTTCCTAAAGTCTTGAGACTGCAATAAATTCCATTATTTGTACGAGTATCTACATTAACAACATCACTCATTATATTTATTAGTTCTGGTATTGATTGAAATGTTATTGTATGTCTCACCTGTTTTTGGAAGAGAATATAATGCGTCTGCCACTTTGTTTTCCTTACCTGGTTTATAGTGAAAAGTTGGAGAATATTCCTCAATGAAAGCTCTCCGGCTTTTCAATTTAGTATTAGGATTTTTATCGGATATCGCAAAGGTGAGTGATTGATGATCCGTAAATATATTAATGTTAGGAGCGCCATATAAGTAATTTCTAAGATGCCCAGGAGTACCGTCTTCGTTCGTTCCTTTTTTTCCCAGCACTAATATTGGGGTATTATAAGGGGAATGTGATGGCCGTATGATGTCATCACCAAACATTCTTTTAATTTCTGTATTTATAAACCGAGCAGCCGCCATATTGTACAGGTATGGTCTTGGTTTCGAGTAAATTGGTTCAAAAGTGAATGTTCTAATGGTTGATTTAATGTTTGTATTGAAAGGTAACTTTTCGTCAGGCTGTGCAAAAACTTTTGAGAACTCTCCAACCAGCTTCCGAAACTCGTCCTTGATACTCTTTGGAACTGTGCCTATATCGATTGCAAGGTTATTGACTTGTTCATATTAAAAGAACTTAATTTGCATTTCAAAATTTTCGTAAATTAACAACGGCCACGGGGTGTCGATTTGCGCTTTTATTTGAGAGAGAAAGTCATAGCCGACTATAGCATCAAAGGTTTTAAATTGGGGAAGGAGGAAAAAATCTGTAATCTTACCGCAGAAATGTATTTTACATATGTGGATTATTACGTTATCACTGTTCACGGACCTAAAATTAAAAGGGTTATTATTGGGGGTGGCTTTCAAATACGGCATCTGTTTAATATAATTTTTGGCTGCCCCCGTGTCTATTAGGATTCTCATAACCATTTTATTATCAAGTTTCTTTTCAACGTAGGGGAGAGCCGACTTTATTCTAAGAAATTAATCTTATCGTCGTAGTCTGGGCTGCCAAGGGTTTGATATTCGTCTTCATATTTGGGTTCCATCCCGCAACGACATCTTGTTTCTTTGTTTATATTTTTGGGTTGCATAAAATAATACGCCGGGTTTTTGGTAAGGGGGCTCTGTTGGATTCGAGTGTACATTTGAGGACTCTATTTGCTTCTGAAATCTGCAGTTGTTGCCTGAATGTTTATTTATAATTGCTTGCTATAGGAGAGTGGGTTGGAATTTGCTTATAGTTTTGTGTCGTTCGTTTTGAGTTGTATCTGTATCTCGACGAGTTATCCACACTTATATGGTCGTCTTTTACCACTGCTTGTTGGTTTTGTTTCAGTTGGTTGTTCAAGGAGAACGTTCGTGCTATTTTTCTGTAGTGAGGATTGCTTCGTTGAGGAGTGTCGAGTGCTGTCGAAGGCTCTAGCAAAATTATATCTATTTTAGTCTGCTTCGAGTTCCTGAACTTTAGCTAATGCAGAGGGCAAGTCCTCACAACTTGCAGAGAAAAGAATATTGCATATGGGCTTATTAAGGCCCGAAATGAAGACACGTAAAGCATCGGCTCGGTATTTCGCTCCTAATGAGTTAATTAATTCATTGTTACCTGAATACTCCATCGTGATTTTGCTTATAGTTAAAGTTAGCATCAAAATTTAGAACAGTATTAAATGACGAAATTAGCAGGTCCGCAGGGCCTGTTATTTATTGCGGATTATCGCTACCGCTTTTGTAGTCCCTACGTAATTTCGAAATAACTCAAGAGCAGAGTGAGCTGCCTGTCGCCAGAAGAAATAACGCTTTTGTTCACCTGAAAACTCGGGGAGTAACTTCACTAAGTCCAATAATGTTGGACAAATAGATGTGGACGTTATCGCAACAGGTTGAAAACTAACTATTACTGTATGGCCCGAGGGCTCAAGACACTTCAACTCTTCAGCTAATATATTTATTTGAGCAGATAAGTCATTACGTTTCTCTGCGTTGCTGTTTGAGACCTAGGACATGCGTTTGAGAACATTTTCACATGCCAATTTCACAATTTCAATCGCAGTTGCAACAACATCAGATGGAATCGATACCGGTAAATTTTGTGTGGCCATATTTCTTATTTTATACAATATAAAACTTCAAAACTTTTTACTATAACTTTTAAATAACACTTATCTTATCTTAAAGTTTGAACAATAATAATTTTTCTTAAGACTTAAAATACTCCACTCAAAAGTAGAACACGTTCATCATCATTCTCCTTTGTTTCTTGGTCACTTGTATGTGTGCGTTTTCCACTTATTTATTTAAAAAAACTTTTTATGTAAGTCTGTAGCACTTCGAGAAGAAGAAAAACCTGCCAGGTTCGTGGTTTCTTTTTATTCGTGTTTTTTTGTGTTAAAAAATTACGTTTATTTTTTTTATATGGCTCTATTATCTTCATATGAAGATTTTGGGAGCACACAATACTTCGTGGAGAAAGAAAAGTTGGGCTCCAAATAAAAGACTTGTGTCTTATTTTCGAGTCTGCTCACGACTGACTTTATTTTCTCCTTTTAAACCTAAACGTAACCTACCTTAACAATAATTTTGCTTACTGATCTAAATGCACTTAGGGTGATTGTGCTGAGGTATAGCGGAAATGATTAATATTGGAACTTAAGGTGAGTGCGTGCAATTCGGTAAATCGTACTGGGGCATACAATAAAAGCTGAAACGAGGATTAGAGGTAAGTGTTTTGGGGTGATCGTGCTCGGGTATGACATGTGCAGGAAATGCTGATATGGGAAATTGGTTTGTTCATTAACTTGTATTGTACATAAAAATTATAGGGTCAAAATAATCCATTTGCTCTGCAAAAATGTACATTATATTTTATCTATCAAGTTTCATTGCCCCAAAAAAAATAATTGGGTCGAATGAATCCAACTACCTCGTCCAAAAAAATAAATTGTAGAGAAAAGTAAACACTTTACACCAGTAATAAAATTGGGGCACAAATAGCTGTTTCATCAGCCTTTTTAAAAAGAATAGGTCCATTGGGTTCGGTCCCTGGTCTTTAAGAAAGACTTTTTAGAAACTAACGGGGAAAGAGAATATAAAGGATAATAAACATATTGCTTGGGAAAAAAAAAATCATAAAATATATACGAGGGCGGGTCAATAGGTCCGTGACTTTTTGAATTTCTGACCTCTTTACTGAAACAGCAACACTGCTCCTGTCAACAGGCATCTGTCAGTTGACTTCTGTCAAAATTTAAACTTGCTGCGTCAGTTAGTTTGTGTTTGACAGCTATTTTTATCAGACTACTCACTAATTTGAGGAGAAAATGGAAAAAAGTGAATTTCATGTGCTTATTAAGCATTATTTCTTGCGAAAAAAAACCATTACCGAGACCAAGGCTAAGCTTGATAAATACTATGGGGACTCTACACCATCGATTTCAATGGTAAAAAAGTGGTTTACTGAATTTCGTTTTGGCCGCACAAGCACTGAAGATGCCGAACGTCCTGGACGCCCAGTTGAGGTCTCTACACCCGAAACAATCGAAAAAATTCACGATATGGTGTTGGCCGACCGAAGATTGAAAGTGCGAGAGATTGTGGAAGCCGTAGGGATCTCGCATGGCTTAGTGGTTTCAATTTTGAATGATCACCTGGGCATGAGAAAGCTTTCCGCAAGATGGGTGCCGCGTTTGCTCACAGTCGACCACAAACGCAATTGTGTTTGCCACGGCAAAAATCCATGAATTGGGCTATGAATTGCTCCCTCATCCACCCTATTCTCCAGATTTGGCTCCGAGCGACTACTTCTTGTTCCCAAACCTGAAGAAATGGCTTGGTGGAAAAAGATTTGACTCCAATGATGAAGTCATCTCGCAAACAAAGGCCTATTTTGAGGACCTCGACAAATCATTTTTTTTGGAATGGATAAAAAAATTGGAGAAGCGTTGGACAAAGTGTATAGAGCTCAAGGGAGACTACGTTGAAAAATAAAATTATTTTTTTATCAAAAAATCTGTGTTTTAATCCAAAAGTCACGGACTTATTGACCCGCCCTCGTATATAGAGAGAAAAACAAGGGCCTCATATCAACCAAATGTCACAAATAAATTTTATTTATTAGTGATACTTAGTATGTCCAATGTTAACGCCAAGCGAGTTAAGATCTAAGTGTATCACCCAGCAACAATCATCAGCCCATGGATTCTACTATGTATTTACATACGAGTACATAGATTTCCTAACAGAGAATGCTAACTGATGTGTCTCTATCGAGACCATACTGCATAGCATTTTAAGTTGAAAGAAGTGCAGTGATTAACAGTGGACATTTACATTTAATTTTAGTAATTGAAATAGAGATGAGACTCAAACATCCCGGCCCCCCTGGAACGAGTTTCAGGACCGCGGCAATAAGGCTAGTTTGGAGATAAGGCAGACTAATGTTGTTGATGCGGTTTTGACTGTTGCAACTCGTACACGTTGACTGCATCAATTCTACCCAGTAGCCAGTTCGTAGGCGGAAGATTTGATTCCTTGACTACGACTAGATCTCCAGGCTTCAGGTTCGTATTCATTCGCTGCCATTTATGTCGCTCTTGCAAGGTGGTGAGGTTCTCCGTATGCCATGTGGATTTATATCGAAAACCGAGATCGGACATAGAGGACGACAGTTAAAGACAGCTTCAATTTGGGTAAAGATAGTACATAAGTCTTCAAAAGTTCAGACAGAATTGCCGATTACGCACCGCAAGTGGAGTTTCACCGACTTTACGCCAACCTTCCATAAGCCACCAAAGTGTGGCGCTGAGGGGGAATGAAGTGCCAGGCGATCTTATCTTTGGCGCGGGCGGTAGCAATGGCATAATTATGCGCTTATTTTAAGACGAGCTTGTGCATTTCGGTAAGACATCGACGAGCACCTTGATGATGACAGATGACAGATCTCCCATGATCTGCTGGCTTATTATTTTGCACTTACAATGGACGATCTTGTGTATAATATTCCGACTTCCTAATATCCAAAATTGCTGCCGATCAAATGCAAAGGCCGCCCCATCCTAGATTGAGATCCGACGACTAAAGTTTTCGAACAAGTAGTTTCGTGACAACAACTGACGGTGCAAGGAGACCGAGTGGGTCAAAAACACGAGCTATTTCAGATAGTAGCTCTCTCCTTGTTAATGGCACACTATTGGTTTAGAGATTCAAACTATACGATAGAATGTCAGCGGCAGGATTCCAAAACAAAATGATCATACGCGGCACCAAGTAAAACATTTGCAGCCATTTGATATTTCGATTTGTAATCTTGGGCGATTTGCTGGAGAACAAAGCAGTGCCGAACGTTACTGTGTTTAATCGAAAATGCTGTATAGGTTCGTTCTTTTTTTAACGCCAAAAATCAAGGTCTTGATCGCGAACCCAGATCTGTCGAAACATTTTGCCAGTGCCGGCCGTGAAAACATACCGGTGTTGACGAAATCGTAAACAGGGGCCTTTAAGATTCCGTTGAATTTGCGGACCGACGACGAGGTACTTGTTTAACGACTGTCCATTAGTGTCTTTCGCTGAGCCATCAAAAATAACGCGAAGCTTAGTTGATGAGCTGTCCAGTTTAAGCACACGTTGATGGGGTATATAAAACTGATAAGAGGGATTTATTTCGATTTCAACACGACGAATAAGTGTCATGTGACCAAGTTCACGATACTCTTCCATAAATTTGGTGTACTGCCGGTGTAAGTCGGGGTTATTTTGAAACCGACGTTCCATTGAGTGCAACCACGAAATCGCGGACCGCAGAGTGTCAACAAACTGTGGCAGTAAGGTTTTGAATGGCAGAGAAACAATGTATTTTCCGTCCGCAGTGCAAGAGAATGTTTGACGGAAATGCTGTTCGTCTGTATCGTTGAGAATATTAAAGGCTTTATGGGAAGCGACTTCTTCCAGCTCCCAAAATCGTTGTAACAAGTAATCCACATCGATAGTTAAATGAAACGAAGGTAGGTTTTGCTTACTGCTGGGATCCATAAGTTCCCCAGAAATGACCCAGCCAAAGAGAGTAGCAAGATGGACCAGACTCTGTCAGCACCCAAAATCACACCAATAGCACTTGAAACACAAAAATAAGGATCTGCTAGTTCTAAATTTTGAATGTGTTTCCAAGTCGATGTAGCAGAGGATGCGGAGGGCAAATTTGACGTCAATTTACCTAGAACGTATGCATTGATTAATAAATGGGTTGAGTTAAATCGAGAGATAAAAGTGAATGTATGTCTCTTTATTATGTCCTGATTCTATAGAAGATAGCCTCAACGAGCTCAACAGACACGACAACGAAAGGAAGACCGACACTTATTCGACGAATGTCCCGAATAGCTTTTCCGTTGTAAGCTGCCATCGCGTTGTAATGTCTAGGGAAAGAAATTCTGAACACTGTGACAACTTGTGGTCATTTATACATTTTGAGCAACGATTATTATTTGCAGTGGCATTAGCAACATGGGAATGAATATAACCTGATTGTTTTCCGCACGGTTTGGTTAACCGATTTAGGGGTTGGCACGATTCTAATGCGTCCCACCTTTTTTCGATAAATTCAACTAATTCACTGATTGATAAATCTTCACGAGAACCCACTTCCTCTGCCCAAGCGTGCCTTGATTCACTATCCATTTTATTTAATAATAAACAAATTAACCACGGATCCCAGAACTTCTTACCAAGCGCATTTTAACCGCGAATCAGTTCGTCCGCACCGTCGGTAAGTTTCATAAGAGCTCTTGCGTTTGAAGCGCTAGCTGACGAAAGTAAAACAAATGTTCTTATAAAGGAGTTTACGACTAAATTTACACGATCATACCGCTTTTTCAGCTTTTCCAAAGGCTCGTCATAATTGGCATCAGAAATTTTAATATGCTGGATGAGATCGGCGGCACTTTTTTTGTATTATATTATTTATTTCCACGTTTTACAATATTCTTTAAAATTAAGCAAAAACAAGCGAAATGCTTATGAACTATCTTAATCACTTAGTACAAAACCACATCAGATGTGGTACGTATAACATTAAATCTCTATGAGTTACGCTAGCTACAGCTCTGTGTTAAAAAAATTAAAGAAACATTTGGTAATTATTTAGAAAAGGTGTCACCACCTCTGATTGTGAAAAAATTTTAATATCTGAGAAAAGGCATTTTTCTGATAATTTTGACATTTTTTTTCTAACGCCGGACTCTTATAGTATCAGCGATATAAGTTTTTGAAAGTTCCCATACAAAATGCAACTAAGTTACGCCTGGGAATATGCAACTATGTTTTAGTTAAAAGTATTCTTCAAATTTAATTTCCCCACCCCTAGCAATATGCAACAAGAATAGTACACACAATATTCGCCAATTTGGTATTGTTGTATTGTAATATTTCGGCTAGGGTTCGAAATGATAAAACGTTTTTCTGTTTCAAAACACTCTATTTATTATTATTTAAAAACAACTTTCGATTAATTCACAAAAAATTTCATTACTATTTCAAAATTCGAATCTCTTATCTTTCACTTATTAAGACTTAGCTCCTTTTCTATCGCTTTCCAAAAATCAACTTCTCGTCCGCAGTTTCTCATCCTGTATTTATACCACATTTGTCGGGTTCTAGTTGTTTCTGGTACCTTCTGGTTTGAAACTGGGGTAATAACTGAACTCTCCAATGTGGAGAGTTTGTATGATCTTAAAGTTATGCAACACTGGATAGTTGAGTTAATCAAATATATACCACAATATTGTAACATTTCGGCTAGGGTACGAAATGATAAAACGTTATGCCTTTTCAAAACACTCTATTTATTATTATTTAAATACAACTTTCAATTAATTCACAAACAATTTCACTACTACAATATTTCACAATTCAAATCTCTTATCTTTCACTTATTAAGACGTAGCCCCTTTTTTATCGCTTTCCAAAAATCAACTTATCGTCCTGTTTCTCATCCTGTATTTATACCACATTTTTCGGGTTCTAGTTCTTTCTGGTAACTTCTGGTTTGAAACTGGGGTAATAACTGAATTCTTTAACGTGGAGAGTTTGTATGATCCTAAAGTTATGCAACACTGGATAATTGATTTAATCACATATATACCACAATACTGTGGTATGATCCTAATGTTATGCAACGCTGGATACTTGATTTAATCACATATATACCACAATACGTTGGTATATATGTGATTAAATCAATTACCACATTGGAAAACGAACCCTGAGGCCCTAGCATCTGCCCTGACGATGAGAGCTGCCGATCAAGCATCTCCAGGAATCCACCGCGTGAGAGAAGTGACAGCCGTGGAATGCTCTTGCCAACGAGCAGACGTCGTGGAGCGGAACAGTGCGCGTGCAGGACAAGTCCGTTCCTAGAACTGCAACAAAATAGGACATCTGCAGCGTCAGTGCTGGGCTCCACTTAAAGAACGCAGTTGTCCTCAGTGCTCTGCTGAGAGGCGTAACAAAGAAGCATGTAGCAGGGAAAACATCTATACTTCAAGCAGCGTATCATCAAGTCAACAGGCGGAAATACGTGTAAGGACCAGCTTCGAGGGGCAGAAGTCGGCTTCTGGAATTGAAGCCCCCAAGATCAAAAACCAAGTCTCCCAAACAAAACGAAGTAACAAGACTCTTACAGTGGAAGCCCACATTGGCCAGAATAAATGCGTGGCCACCATTGACACCGGTGCCACAGCTTCCATTATAAGAAGGGACAGCGCTACTGATTCATGGCTGCACAATATCAGTAGCTACTGTCTGAAAAAAGCAATAGGAGCGACGGCGGACGTATATGGAGAGGTTCTTCTTACGATCAATCTGGCAGGACTAACATTCACCCACGTATTCCTAGTGGCCGATATATGCGCCGAGTGCATCATTGGAGTTAACTTTATGAAGGCGCATAATGTAGTGCTCGACATCGGAACTCAACTACTAAAGTCAAGGAACGTTGAGATTCCGATGGTGTACGGGAATGAGAATGCCGCATGCCTTATTACAGTAGTCAGCAAGGACGAGATCTTATCACCTTCCGCAGAGACACATATTTGGGCGAAGCTGGAAGGTGATGTTGGGAGTCATCAATTCTATTTGATTGAGCCGGACTCTAAAAATCATTATCAGAATTACGTCGTAGGAAAGATACTCATTGAGCCGAAAGGCAAAATGGTCCCAGTAAGAATATTGAATGTGGGAAATAAGAGCATCAAACTAAAGCAAGGACAATCGATCGGAGAGCGCGTACCGATAACTGCTGTCACCAAGTTGTCGAAGGAAAATGCTGCTATATGTTCGCATCAAGAAGCACAGCCGAGTTGAAAAGAACTATACTCAGGCAAACCGAGCTGAACCAGGAGCAACGAACGATGGCAGAGGAACTAATCAACGAATTTGCAGACGTATTTGCCTCGCAGGACAGCGAATATGCCAGCACATATTTGGTACAACACCGAATAGACACTGGAGATGCAAGACACATACGTCAACCTCCCAGGCGTTTACCATTAGCTACGCAGACGGAGGTTGCAGACATGGTTTCGACTATGGAAAATCAAGGGTTGATTGAATGCTCTAAGAGTCCGTGGGCATCACCCGTTGTACTGGTCAAGAAGAAAGACGGCACCAATAGATTCTGCGTGGACTATCGCCAGCTAAATAATGTCACCAAGAAGGATAGACGACACACTGGAAACACTGTCAGGGGCGCAATGGTTCTCCACACTTGATTTGAAGAGTGGCTACTGGCAAGTACAGATCCATCCAGAGTCCCGTGAGAAGACAGCCTTCACCGCAGGAAACGGGCTTTGGCAATTCACAGTAATGCCATTCGGATTGTGCAATGCTCCGGCAACCTTTGAGCGTCTAATGGAATGCATTTTGCTGGGACTACCATGGAAAACCTGTTTGGTCTACCTGGATGATGTCATCGTGGAAGGAAGTGCTCCAAAGACTACGAAGTGCACAGCTAAAGTTAAACCCAAAGAAGTGTCATTTCTTTAGGCCAGATGTCAAATACTTGGGACACATCATCTCATCCGAAGGGGTAAGGACAGACCCAAAAAAGATCGAAGCGGTGAAAAATTGGCCAGTCCCAAGAGACAAACACCAACTGAGAAGCTTTCTGGGACTCGCTACCTACTACAGGCGGTTTGTGAAGGATTTTGCTGGGATCGCAAAGAGTTTGCATCAACTAACGGAAAAGGGAAAGCAATTCAAATGGTCAGGTAATTGCGAAAGGAATTTCAAAACTCTCAAACAACAGCTATGTGAGGGCCTCATACTAGCGTACCCTACTCCAGAAAAAACATTTATTGTGGATGCAGATGCCAGTAACGTCGGAATTGGAGCTGTCCTTTCGCAGATGCATGACGGGCAAGAGAAAGTAGTTTCCTACTTTAGTAAGGTGCTCTCTAAGCCAGAAAGGAACTACTGTGTCACCAGGCGGGAACTTCTTGCTTTGGTCTTGGCAACAAAGCATTTCCATAAGTACCTGTATGGACGAAAATTCATTCTTCGCGCAGACCATGCGTCTCTGAACTCTTTGCTGCAATTTTAAAGTCCTGAAGGACAAGTCGCAAGGTGGATTGAACGACTCCAGATGTACGAGATACAGCATCGAAAGGGAAGCCTTCACTCTAATGCGGATGCTCTGTCCCAGCGACCTTGCAAATCTGATTGCAAACATTGCGCACGACAAGAAGAAAAAGATGCGGTATCCACTCAACGACTAAGAGCTGATCCCACTGACGGTTGGAATGAAAGTGAAATGCGAAACGCCCAAAAAGAGGATGCAGATATCGAGCCAATTCTCGCCTGGAAAGAGCATGAAGTAAGCCCAGATTGGCAGGAAATATCCAATAAAAGTCCCGAACTAAAGGCATACTGGGCACAGTGGGACTCGGTTCATGTTCAAGATGGTGTTTTGAGGCGAAGGTGGGAAAGCTCGGATGGAAAGTCGTTTGTGATGCAGCTCGTTGTGCCAAGGTCGAAAGTCAGTGACGTGTTAAGGGAACTGCACAATGGAGTATCGGGAGGCCACTTGGGAGTGAATAAGACGTTAGAAAAAGTGCGAGAACGTTTTTATTGGGTGCACGCCAAGGACGATGTCGGAAATCGGTGCAGAAAGTGGATGAACACCTATCAAAGGTCCTTGGCGACAAGCAATGCGATTGGGATAGGCAAATTCCAATTTTTCTATTAGCCTATCGGAGTGCAGTACACAACACCACAGGTCACACTCCATCGGAAATCCTTTTCGGTCGAACAGTCCGGTTACCTAGCCATATTCGCTGTCCTGCGATGCAAATACGTCTGCAAATTCGTTGATTAGTTCCTCTGCCATCGCTCGTTCCTCCTGATTCAGCTCGGTTTGCCTGAGTATAGTTCTTTTCAACTCGGCTGTGCTTCTTGATGGCAAACATATAGCAGCATTTTCCTTCGACAACTTGGTGACAGCAGTTGTCGGTACGCGCTCTCCGATCGATTGTCCTTGCTTTAGTTTGATGCTCTTATTTCCCACATTCAATATTCTTACTGGGACCATTTTGCCTTTCGGCTCAACGAGCATCTTTCTCAAGACGTAATTCTGATAGTGGTTTTTAGAGTCCGGCTCAATCAAATAGAATCGATGGCTCCCAAGATCAACTTCCAGCTTCGCCCAAATAAGTGTCTCTGCGGAAGGTGATAAGATCTCGTCCTTGCTCACTACTGTAATAAGGCATGCGGCATTCTCATTCCCTTATACCATCGGAATCTCAACGTTTCTGTACTTAAGTAGTTGAGTTCCGATGTCGAGCACTACATTATGCGCCTTCATAAAGTCAACTCCAGTGATGCACTCGTCGCATATATCGGCCACTAGGAATACGTGGGTAAATGTTAGTCCTGCCAGATTGATCGTAAGAACTACCTCTCCATACACCTTCGCTGTCGCTTCTGTTGCTGTTTTCAGACAGTAGCTACTGGTATATTATCCTTTTATTCACCCTTTCCTCGTCATACGAACTTATGCGCAACGAGTTTCCCATTTTTACTGCATTGCTGCTGCTCCGCCTATGGGGTTGGCTAATGTCGCAGACCACAGAACGCGTCTACATTATGCTCGGTCTTGGATCGCTTCAGTGGTTAGCCCCAGGCGTTGTTGCGCATTTGCCATCTGAGAAATGCAGGAATTCTTTTTCCGACCCGGTTTGCTTACAGTTGGAGCGACCGTAGTTGATAGTGCCTTTTTAACCGGATTTTCCGCAGATCTTCTTTGAACGTGGCAATACCAGCTTATTCTATTCGCCTCAAGCTGTTCGGCTACGGAATTCTTTATATGCAGACTACGTCTTATACGCGTAGATCTAATGCAATCGCGTTTAGTGACTCCACTAGACATCCTTAACATATTCCGAATTTTCCCGCCATTTCAGCCATCCCACACTCACTCTGTGGTTTACGTCGTCGTCACATTTCGCTTCCATGTTAACCATATACCCTAAGTACTTAAATATAGTGCTTTTCGGAAGAACTATTCCGTCTAACATTATATCCGGAACAGGTCGCAACGGATGCGCTAATCGGTACGTCAAATGCTCCGTCTTTGAAGGACTATCTATCTTTTTTAAACCCGTTTCTCTATACCGCATTTCTCCATGAATCTAAAGCGTTCTGTAAATCTTCGACGTTATCGCTAAGTATAACTGCGTCGTCAGCGAAGAGAATTGGCATTACATTTGCTTCGCGCATGCAGTCTTTTAAAAGATAGTCGAATACTACGGAAAGGGCTAAGTACATTTTTTGTTCCTTAAAATACTAACGTACAACGTAATAAATGTGGTATATATGTGATTAAATCAAGAATCCAGTGTTGCATAACTTTAGGATCATATAAACCCCAGTTTCAAACTAGAAGTTACGAAAAAGAACTACGAGTAGAACCCGACAAATGTGGTTTAAATACAGAATGAGAAACTAAATAAGTTGTTTTTTGGAGGCGATAGAAAAGGAGCTAAGTCATAATAGTGAAAGATAAGTGATTTGAATTGTGAAATAATAGTGAAATCGGTTGTGAATTAATTAAAAGTTGTTTCGAAAACAATAATAAATAGAGTGTTTTGGAACACAATAAAGTCTTATCATTTCGAACCCTAGTAGAAATATTATATTGGTGTCAGAAGTGGGATAAAACTTATTCTGACTGCTGTGAAAAAAATGCCTCGCACATTGCTGCAATTAAGTATAGTATACCGCAGATGAAAATTGAGCTAGAGAGGCGGAACTTTTCCGCAGCTGGGACAAAGAGTGACTTAATTCTTCGTCTACAAGAAGCGATCGAAAAGGAAGGAAAAGACCCGAAATCCGTTTTGTTCGACGTAGAAGAAGAACATATGAGCACAGGAGTTGACATGGCTGTTATGATGGAATTACTTCTTAGATTGAATTCTAGGTTTGAAGAACAGAAGAAGACCTTAGAAGAACAAAGGAGAAGTATGGTTTCTAAGTTTGAAGAACAGAAGAATTCTTTTGACGAACAAGGGAGAAGTATGGAAGAGCAGATGAATTCTTTAGAAGAACAAAGGAGAAGTATGGAAGAGCAGAAGAATTCTTTAGAAGAACAAAGGAGAAGTATGGATTCTAAGTTTGAGGAACAGAAGAATTCTTTAGAAGAACAGAAAAGTTCTCTAGAAGAACAGAAGAAATCCATTGCTGCCTCGCAGAAAGACACTGTTGAAGATTTCAAGAATTCTCTAGAAGTGAAATCCGAAATAATCGATCAAAAAGTAAATACTCGTATGCACAAGATAAAACTCGCAAAGGTTGGAACCGAATTCCAGGAACAGCTCGTGAAAGTCGAAGAACAGTTCGGGAAGGTTGAAAACAATATTGAGAATCTTGCTAAAGAACTAGAGAGAGTGAAGAAACAGAAGGCACGAGAAATTTCTACAGACTACCCTAGAAGGAAAGAGATGCAACCGCGTGTTTTTGATGGCCAAACATCGTGGCCAATATATAGAAGACATTTTGAAGCAGCAGCCATGACCAACAACTGGGACGACGGAGAAAAGTCGATTGCGCTCACGCTGGCACTGAGAGGAACAGCTGCGGAATTGCTGCAAACTATCTCAGAAGATAAACAACTCAACTACGACGCTTTGGTTAAGGCCATAGAAATGCGCTTCGGAGATAACCATATGCAACAAGTATACAGAGTTCAACTGCGCAGCAGAGTCCAGAAGAGGGGCGAAACACTTCAGCAGTTGCAGGCCGATATCGAACGGTTGGCGCATTTATCTTATCCTAATGTCGGAGAAGACCTTATCAACAAAATGGCTGTAGAGGCGTTTACCCAAGCGATTGAAGATAGGCAGTTCCAAATGGCTGTAAGAATGGCTGGAAAATGAACCCTCCCCGAGGCCCTATCATTTGCCCTGACGATGAAAGCTACCGACGAAGCATCTCAAGGATTCCACCGCGTGAGAGAAGTGACAGCCGTGGAATACTCTGCAAAAGAACAGACATCGTGGAGCGGAAGAGTGCGCGTGCAGGTCAAAATATGACATCAGCAGTGACAGCGCTGGGCTCCACTAAGAGAACGCAGTTGTCCACATTGGGCTGCTGGGATGCCTGACAAAGAAGCATCCAGCAGGGAAAACATCTATACTGCAAGCAGCGCATCATCAAGTCTACAGGCGGGAATACGTTTAAGGACAAACTTCGAGGCGCAGAAGTCAGTTTCTGGAATGGGGGCGTCCCCAGAATCGAAATCAAAGTCACCCAAACAAAAAGAAGTAACAAGAGTCTTACAGTGGAAGACCACATTGGTCAGAATAAGTGTGTGCCTACCATTGACACCGGTGCCACTACCTACATTATAAGAAGGGATATCGCGCACCACCGGTTGTTAGACCTGCTCTTATATACGGTTCACAGTGCTGGACAAAGTACGAAGCGTTTAAAAACAAAATGACGGCAGCGGAAATGAAAATGTTAAGGATGTCTAGAGGAGTCACTAAACACGATTACATTAGATCTACACGTATAAGAGGAAGTCTACATATAAAGAATTCGGTAACCGAATAGCTTGAGGCAAATAGAATAAGCTAGTATTGCCACGTTCAAAGAAGGTTTGCGGAAAATCCGGTTAAAAAGGCACTATCAACTACGGTCACGCCAACTGTTAGAAAACGAGGTCGGAAAGAGAATTCCTGGATTTCTCAGATGGCAAATGCGCAACAACGCCTGGGGCTAACCACTGAGGCGATCCAGGACCGAGCATTATGTAGACGCGTTCTGCGGTCTGCGACATTAGCCAACCCCATAAGCAGAGCAGCAGCGATGCAGTAAAAATGGGAAACACGTTACGCATAAGTTCGTATAACGAGGAAAGGGTTAATAAAAGGATAAGGAGAAGACGAAGAAGAAACGTGGAAAAAAAATTTTGTTTACTTAGTATTACCTAAGATAATAAAAAAAGAAAAAGACTAATACTAAACTAAGCTAAGCGTCAGCTTCAACCCAATCAAGCCACCAGTATTTATCCCGATTTAATCTAAATGTATCGAAAGTATCCCTTTCAGTTACTCTCATGCAGTATCTCCAGACATTAGCCCCATCACCCGAGTGTACCGGAACATGTAGGATTCTTTTGTCTGTGGCCCTTCTAGCAGCATGATATATAATCGGAACATTACTAGCATCAGATAGATAGCCGTGTGCATCTAGATACAAAAACGCCTCAGGTGGTATGTATCCACGCCCCATATGAACTCGTTCTCAATAACATTAGCTGAGTGCGCGAAATAATTTCTGACGAGGTCCAGGATAACATTGTCTATCCTGGACATACCGGAAGCATCCAATATTGTCTTGATGCTGACATAATGCCGAAAGTCAGAATGAGCGCTTCTGTACATTCACAAACAGGCTCGAAGCCATTGTTTTTCGAAAGCTAGATACTTCTCCATGTAAGAAGGATTTATGTTCCACCATATAGGACTCGTCTGCTTAAGATCCTCAAAAAACCTGAGTAGAATTAATGCATCACTGCTTTGGTTATTAAGCCGCAGTAGCTCTCCAGATACCTCAACAGATTTCCGACTTGGGAGATCGATTTTGTGAACTGATTCAAAATGGGAACCAATAAGATTGAGTTTTTTTAGTCCACTATCAACCACATAATGGTTGTCGATGGTGGGACAGTGTGTGGGATTAATCCCTGCCTGAGAAAGGAGCCGCTCAGAAAGTTTTAGAATTTGGACAATGCTACGAGGCTGATTTGGCGAAACATGGTCCTTGTGTCAGACTTCTTTACTTTTTCCGCTCGTTGCCTCCTGTAGGCATTAGCCGCATTCCGATATTGTTGCTCTATTAGCGACTTTACACTTCTCAGGAGGGCATTCCATCTTATCAGCTCCCCATTGTTCTGATCATCCTGAAATTGTCGGCGTATCCCATTTATCTGAGTTTTCAGAAAGCTTTTATGAGTTTGTAGTCTCTGTATGTCACGGTTTAGATAGCATTCCATGCTGTTCCTACTTTTCATCATCAATACTAACGACTTCATCGCCTACGGAATTGAGATACTCGATGTAGAAGTCGCAATCCTTGCCCGTAAGGTTCCTATTATTAGGAACTTCAGAAGAAGACCGCTGTCTATTATACTATATGTCCTCGCAGCACAACGAGCAAACTTATTCCAATTGGTGTGCGTAAAATTAAACTTAGGAACCTCGTGCTCTGTTGCGAAGGCAAACATGGGGTACGTCAGCCAAAGATGTTTCCAGGACGATAGCTTTAATGTCGCTTTCATATGGCAATAGCAGTATTTTAAGATCGTGGATAGTTTTAACGTGTAATTGCGCGTCCGCAATGCAAAGATCTATGCATTCATTACCTGAATGGTGACTTGGTTTAACTGGGCTGTAGAATTTAAATTTATACTCAACTTGGTTGTCATCAATAAAGCACCTTAGGCGGTTACCTTTTGTGTTGGTACGGGAATCCAACCAAGTCGGGTGCCTCGCATTGAAATCTCTCGCTAAGACGAAAGAGTTGTTCAAAGTATTTAGCCTTAGCATTTCAAACAGTTTTTTGATTTCCTTATTTTCTCACGCGGTACGTGGTATATGTGCCGATATAAGATAGAAACGACTATTATTTCTCAAAGGTAAAGATACGATACGATAGCTTCTAATTTCATCAATTTCAACTGGAGAGAATTTAAGCGGTTTACGACCGAGAATTGCCGTACCTCCGGCACTGTTCGAATTTTTCCTATTAGTTCGTATGGGATTAAACAAAGAACGTCATGTCGGTGATCTGTCACAAAACGCAGAAATTCTCCTCGCCTGGCCATTGTTCTTATGGAATTGATATTAAGAGCAGCTATCTTGAGCTCCCTGACTTTAGACCTAAGCATTAAACACATTGAGAAGGGCATCTAATTTATCTGCCAATGCCTTAACATCTCTGGCAAGATTGTTTACTTGGCTCTGCAAACTATCAGTTGCAGAACGCGAAACTGTATGCCAGTAGCCGGCAACGCTAGCATGCGAGACCCCCTTCTTAACTGCGTTTTCGATCATGGCAATCTTTTGCCATTATTTTTTTGCTTGCATTTCGTCAGCAAGCCGCCTATAAGCGGGGCATCCTCTAAATGAGGCAGGATGACCAGTCTTCTTGGAAAGAATGCAAGACAACTGCTCCTTTATTGCTTCTTTTGCACACGACAACTACTTGATTCGTGCTGCTCTTGGCACTGCAATTCGAAGCAGAATGGCATGGAGAATTTCTTTAACTACCATATGGTCATTTTAATTATACAGATAAATTTTTACTACCTATGTTCTTAATAAGGAAGTTACCTCGTCCGAGTTTTTGGTCCTATAGCTTGCTGATGTCACGACTGCCTTCTTTGTATATTTTTATTGGTGGCGGTTTGTTTTTTTGCACCACTGTAGTCGCCGTTTTATTTTTTGTGACAATAATGTTGTTGTTGTTGCCTGCCGTTCTTATTGTTCTCTCTTGGTTTTTTCTCTTTATTGTCTCCACTAGTATGCTGGTCGAAGCTGTTTAATTGTCAATTGCTTCCGTATCTTTAGAGAAATCGCCGTTGCTTGAGTCGAAGAGTGCATATGGATTGCTACTCTTCATTGTCACGTGTTTCACTAGTGTTTTCACTAGTTTTTGTGTCGATCTCTTTCGTGAGTAGACTTATTATCAACAGAGCATCTTCATATTTTTTGCGATGATCAGAAGTGGATTTCACTTCTCCCTTCCCCACAGGGAGATTAATTTTTTTTTCTTTTTTTGATTCACTTAATGTTATTTAATTTGATTTTAATTGCAAATGTTCTCTTTTTAAATTTGTGTTCTATCACTGTTCACTGTTGTGAGCTAGCACAATTTTTTTTTCTTTTTATTTATTACCACTTGAGTCGATTTTCTGCTGTCACAGGAGACGATCTCTCTGAGATCGGCGGCAATGCCCCGTAAAAATGATTTTAAATAATATCGTTTATGGGTTGGAGAAAAATTAGGTTTTCTGTCAACCAATCCCAAAAACAAATCACAAAACGAATGCTAATTTTTGTAGTCGCCAAAAAATGGAGGTAGGAAGTTTAAGATTATAACACGCTTTCGTGGGAGATTCTAACGGATTAGCATGGTGTTCCCGAAACGATTTACCAGATACACCACTTCCAACATTTTGTTAATCACGTATTGCTTTGCTTAGTTCCGAATGTGCTTCGAAATATTTAACCTCGTATGCCCCGAATTCGACCTCGAACTCTGCGATTTCCTTTTCCTTCACGTCTTTGAGGCATTCATAGTGCAGCGACCGAAATTTATTCCACGTTTCAACTACTCTACTTAACCGAATTTCCAAAGTGACTGATTTGTCAATGCTGGCTATAAATTCTACCGCGCGTGTTAAGCAGGACTTTGCTTTGCCACGTTTTGTTTCGCTAAAGACATTTTAATCCAAAGGGTTGTTTAAGCACTAATAAGAAGTTCCGGAAAGGTTTCAACAAAGGCAATGTTGAAAAGCTGTATAGTTTTACCGATATTTCTTAGCCGATTATAGTAACGCACTATAAAGCAAAGAATATAGTATATTAATTTAGAAACGTGGAATATATGTACATATGTGTACTTTGTACAGTATACGATTTTGTACACGAGGTGTTGTCTTTCACTTAAAATATTAGTATATGAGTCTGTATATAAAATTTTTCTGTCGCGAAAACACCGTATGAAAGGTTTGAAATATTAATTTTTTAATTTTTATTCAGCTACAGAAGGACCAGATTATGTTTGGATAAAAAAAAAATCATAAAATATATATATAGAGAGAAAAACAAAGGCCTTAAGTCAATCAAACGTTACAAATAAATTTTATTTATTAATGTGATACGAGTACTTAGTATGTCCAATTTTAACGCCAAGCGAGTTGAGATCAAAGTAATCGGATGTATCACCCAGCATAAATTATCAGCCAATGGATTTTGTTATGTATTAACATACGAGTATATAGATTTGCTAAGAGAGAATGCACATAAGTTAGCCTCTATCGAGACCATACCAACAATGTCAATGATGTGGGCCGTTGGTTGCTGCTGAGCGATACTGCAGAACATTTTAAGTTACAAGAAGTACAGTGACTAACAGTGGACATTTACATTTAGTTTTAGTAATTGATATAGAGGTGAGTCTCAAACACAGAAATTGAGAATTTAGAGCTACTATTTTACGCCAATGGATGTGGGGTGCCACTAAAGATCAATGCTATGCGAACAGTCCAGAGACGTTTTAGGGACTCAAGGACAATATTTTTGAAATATGGGCCGAAACTATCGAAAATGTACCAGTTGAGGCAATCATTTGAATTATATA
Source organism: Volucella inflata (assembly GCA_928272305.1). NCBI lineage: Eukaryota > Metazoa > Arthropoda > Insecta > Diptera > Syrphidae > Volucella > Volucella inflata. The sequence continues at coordinate 112,296,010 of OV743716.1, read as the reverse complement.
ATATTCCATATTTTGTTTAAAACTTACTCTTTTCAACGAAACAGCATTATTTGAAAAATATTTTACGGCGTTTTTTACAGCATTTTTAAAAATAAACCAGCGGATGGCCCACGTTTTACATCATATAGAATATAAAAATGAAACGGGATCGTAAACATGTTAACAACAAACAAAGCGAAAATATTCAATTATATGATTTAACTATATTTTTGAAATATATTTTTAAAAGATAAATTTTAAGTTTTGATGATGGAGATATAAAACTTAAAAGAAACTATCTTATAAATTTTACTTCTTGTATGCTGTAATTTTGTAATAAAAAATATTCTAATATCAAGCAAATATATAAGTCCGCTATTGCACGGCGACTTTTGAGTAGTTACGTTTTTGAAACAACGTAAGTGGAAATGAGAAAAACGATGACATAGAAAATCAATAACCATGTGAGTCGTGGGGCAACTACTATGACTCTTTCAGTAAATCAAGAACTTTACAAGGAATATTCCCAATGCATTGACGATAACTTAACAACATGACACATAGAAGAGCTTGAGGAGTCTTTTGTAGGCAGCTCGAAACCACTCTGCTTTGCCGCACAATGCGGTTCTTAGTGAAGGAAGGTCCATGATAAAACGCCTTGTTGTATTTGAAGCATCCTTTAAGACAGCGAGCGCTGTTTCGTCAAATGACCAATTAATGACAGGACCTTCTTTTCAGCACAATATTTCTGACATCGTTTTGAGATGGCGATTATATCGAAAATCATTTAAAGCAGATATAGAGAAGATGTATTAGCAGATTTGGGTTTCCGAACAGGGTACAAAATGCCAACTTATATTTTATCACACTTAAAACTGTCACTTTTGGAACAGCATCGGCTACATATTTAGCGATCAGAACTTTGAAGGCCTTAGCAGAGGAGGCAGAACAGCTTAATCCGGATGCATCGAATATTATTAGAACTGAGATGTACGTAGACACCATAATCTCTGGAGCAAACACCATCCTAGAAGCTAAAAGGAAAAATTTTAAAGTCAAACATGTGATGAATTCAGCTGGGTTTCACTTCCGAAGATGGACTTCGAACTGTGATGAATTGCTTGGGGGCGTTTCTTTGCTTGAGCGTGAAGTTTCGTTCTTAATTCAAACCGAAGGTGTAGACAGTATTAAAACTGATTTACAACAGATAAACAAAAGTAGTATTCCACATTGGGTAAATGTTGAATCAGCCTTCGTTGGGTGAATTCAGCTACACGGGATTTTGATGCTTCGTTAAAGGCGTACGGAGCAGCGATATATCTACAAGTAGAAGACAGCAATGGCAATGTAAGTAGTAATCTGCTCATCACCAAGTCGAAAGTCGAACCATTACAACCAGTAAGCTTTCCTCATCTTGAATTATGTGGTGCTGTTACTCTGGCAAAATTTATCAACTATGTGCATGAAGTTCTTAACTTTAAGAATGTGAAAACCTTTGCGTGGACCGCAACACAACACAACACAATCCAGCAGATTTCTTATCTCGTGGCATGTTACCATCGGCCCTCGTTCAGTCAAATCTGTGTTGGAATGGTTCTTCATTCTTATAATCAACATGGGACTTACAGATTTCAGATCAACCAGCAAATCCAAGCACTGAAGAAGGACGAAAATTTATAAATGCGCATCACATTGAAACTCAAGACAATATCATCGGTCAGCTGAGAGAACGTACCCCAAAATTGAGTCTCATTTTTTTTAGCTTACGTAAAACGTAATTTTGAATATCTTTGCCCTGAAGAACTTAAGGGAGCTAACCAAATCATCATTCGTTTTGCTTAACAGGAAATGTTTCCCAAGAATGTCAAGCAAAGTAGAGGGATGGGTACACTGAACCCCTTTGAAGATGCTGAAGGCATTCTAAGAGTAGGCGGAAAGTTTACAAATGCCAACCTGTCATTTGAGCAGCAGCTCCCCACGATTTTGGAACCAAGGCGCCATTTATCAAGGCTAACCATCAAGGTGGTACAGGATAAGACTCTTCGCGGTGGGACACAGCTAATGAACACATTTGCTCGAAGAAAATACTGGCTCCTTCAAATTAAACGGGCCATCAAGAAGCACTTTCACAACTGGTTAACACGTTACAGGCACCGAAGTAAGACAGCACAGCAGTTGATGGGAGAACTTCCTGCACCGAGATTAAGAATATCAATACCTTTCTCACACACTGGGGTCAATGGCGCAGGACCCATCAGCCTACGAATAAGGAAAGGTCGTGGAGCGACATGCCTTAAAGGGTACTTAGCAATATTTATCTGTCTGGCAACTTAGGCAATCCACTAAGAAACATTTAGCGATTTAACTACGAACTCGTTCTTGGCCGTATTTCAAAAGGAGGTCTGTGGTCAGATTTATAGCGATTGCGGTACAAATTTTGTGGGAGCAGAGGCAGAAGTCAATCGCCTTCTCAAAGAAGCTTCGCATGATTCGAAAGAAATACCCACAGTGTTAGCAAACGAAGGAACGAAGTGGAATTTCATTCCTCCAGCTTCCCCTCACTTCGGATGGTTCTTGGAAGCGGGAGTCAAGAACATCAAATAACAATTCAGAATGATTGTCGGGAATGGACCCTTATGTATGAGCAGATCGCTACGCTTCTTCCCGGAATTGAAGCGTGTGTAAACTCCTGCCCCCTTTGTCCATTATATGAAGACCCCACCGACTTCCAGACACTAGCACCAGCACATTTTCTTATTGGAGAAGCATTATTCACTGTCCCGGAAGCAGACTTGACCACAGACAAATGAAACCATTTCGAACGATGGAAGGCGATTCAAGTGCACTAGCAAAGTTTTTGGAAGCATTGGCAGCAAGACTACCCATGTATCTCGACTTCAGCAAAGGCTGAAATGACTCACACCGTAAGATCTGTTAGAGGTGCAAGACTTTGTTTTGCTGAAAGAAGAAAGACTACCAGTACTGTCAAAATGGAGTCTAGGCCGCATCAAATAACCTTACCCAGGGAAAAACAATATAAAGCGCGTCATCAAGATCAAAACGCAACAGGGAGTATTCAAGTGACCAATGTAAAAACTATGTCTGCTACCCATAAACGAACCAGCACCATCGGATACAACCCCAACATCAAAGTTCACGGAATCCATAACCGACGATATCACCGCACACAAATCGACATAAGGAATACAAACATAATACATCTATACAACACAGTCTTCAGCTTACACAAACCAGTTACACACCATAATCAATTTATATCAAAATAATAAAATTTACACATTCATTTTTTATGCACTCCTACTACATAGTACTAAAATACTTCGTCTTCTTTAAGTGGCACTACAGTCCGGGGTGGACCTGGGCCTCAGTCGAATAAGCGTCTCCAGCCAGCTCGATCCCTGGCTTTCTGCCTCCAGTTTCGCACGCTAAGTTGGTTGAGGTACCCTTCCACTTGCGTGCGACACCAGACTCTTGGCCTTCCTCTTCTGCCCTGATTCTCGGCAGCTGATTCGAAGACTTTTCGGACCGGAGCATTGGTGTCCATACGCTGTACATGACCCAGCCATCTCAGTCTTGACTCTGTACAGTCTGACTGTACAGTTGTATCTAATTGTTGTAGCTAATCCTCCACTCACCTTCAATGCAGACGGGACCGAAGATCGCCCGATAAAATTTTCTCTCGAAGCAACCCAGAACAACCTCATCCATTTTTGATAATGTCCTTGCCTCTGCGCCGTAGAGCAGGACCGGGATTATGAAGGTCGTATAAGGGGTGATTTTTGTTGTCCAAGAGAGGACTTTGCTACTCAAGTGCCTTCTTAGCCCAAAGAAACAGCGGTTGGCAAGAGTTATTCTTCATTTGATCTCAGCGGTGGTGTCGTTGTCTATATTTATAGCGGAGCCTAGGTAGACAAACTACCCTCGACAGGTATGACAACCTCAAAGTAACCCGAAACGTCGGTGTTGGTTGTCTTTTTTGCCCGACACCATATACTTGGTCTAGCCCTCATTGACCGCTTAACCCATTTTCGGCACTTTCGTCTCAATACTTGCAAAAGCGCCACTGACATCACGCTGCTTTCTCCCGATTATGTCAATATCGTCGGCGTATGCGATTAGTTGGACGGACTTTTGAAAGATAGTGCCTCTTGTGTTTGCTCGTGAGTTTTGCAGTATCTATTTAAGTTCGATGTTGAAATAATCGCATGACCGCGCATCGCCTTGTCTAAATCCTTTCTGGACATCAAATGTCCTCGATGAGATATTTGCCGAGCTTGATGGAGCAACGTGCATTCTCCATCATCATTCTGCAGACACAGACGAGTTTGGCAAGGATGCCGAAACAAGACATTGCTCTGTATAGCTCGTCTCTATAGATGCTGTCATACGCGGCCTTAAAATCGATGATTAGGAGGTGGGTATCGATCTGAAGCTCATGGGTCTTCTTCAAGATCTGCCGTAGTGTGAATATTTGGTCGATGGTGGTCTTTTCGAGCCTGAAGCCACACTATCAGGTTGTTGACGAACAGTTTCCGGTGTTCACACAATACGGCAGATAAGATATTGCTTGCGATGTTAAGAAGACTGATACCTCTATAGTTGGCGCAGATGAGAGCGTCTCCTTTTTTGAGAATCGGACAAGCAATGCTGAGGTTCCATTCATCGGGCATACTTTCGTCTGACCATATTTTATGAGTTGGTGTATGCTCCTTAACAAGTCATCGCCTGCCGCTTTGAAGACCTTGTCAGTCAGACCGTCCTCTCCCGCAGCTTTGTTGGACTTAAGCACCTCATCCAGGTCGGGTGGACGGAATTGTTGTTCATCATCGTCCCGGCTAAAAGGTTGATTCTGCCTGACAGTGGTATTTGGTTCGTCATCGCTATACAGTCTGCAGAAATGGTCTTTCCAAACCCTCAGCATCGATTGCAATCCTACCACGATGTTCCCTTGTTTATCTCTACAGGCTTTGGTTCGGGATTTGTTTCCGTGGCATGTTATTTTTACCTTTTGTTAAAACTTCCGAACCTCATTGCTGGAGTAGCATCTTTCTATTTCTGACGGCGAATTTTCTCGCCCCTGCGGGACAACCCCCAACCCAGAGGACCAGTTCCTTTTTTAATCCCCCTAGGACGAGGGGTCGTTTAGACCGAGGCCAGTTACCCGTTCCGGGATGTGAGCGCTGCCGTTGGCCCATATAGAGCTCGCCCGCCACCGTTTCTCTTCCAAGACCCTGACTAAGTCTTGAAAATCCTTACCGGCATGAACGCGAAATATGTCGGAGTAGCCCGGATTAGGTCTCTTTTTGTTTTTCCGACACTTATCCTGGCAGGAAACTCGCCATTTGTCCCCTTCACTTCGCAATCTCCAGTGAGATTCCCAGATGGCGCCATGGGGAGGCGTGAAGTAGGGCTTATTACCAGAGTTGCAAGATATTCGGCTGCAGAGGCTCATTCTCGCTATTTAAGGAACCAGCACCTGTAGGAAGATGCTACTTCCACGAAGCCTAAAACTAATCGTTGTACTAAATACATTTCACTCTAAGACCCACAAAAAATAATACAAAATAAAGAAAAGAAATAAATAAATAAAAAACAGGTAAATAAATAAATACAAATAATAATCCACTCCGATCCTAAGCGCACATCGGCAACACTCATATCTGATTTTCCTTGCACCAATAACGGTCATGCCACTCACAAAGAAAAAAAAAACCAAGAAAAACCTTAATCTTCAAACTCCTACACATGGATATACATACACGTTTTACTTAATTGCACTCAATATAGCAAATACAAATACCAATTTTGAAAGGCACTTCGCATATGCACACAAAATAATCACCCATTACACACTCCGTAGAATAAAGATCAAAAATCTAAAAAAAAGAGCAAACTCCCCATGCACAGTCCGTACATACATTGCATGCATACTCCATTCAATAAACAACACCACCTGAACGTTCCATATACAAACTCCATACATATATCACATACGTAGTTCAGCCAATGAACAACATACACGCACCATCCAAATATACACATCATCTATCGGTATGTATGTGCAAACTTTGAAATTCTTTTTCACACTCCATGGAAATGTAATACAGATCACAAAGGTAACAAAAACAACCCATCGATCCACCAACAAAACACACTTAATAAACGCAAATAATTAAATAATTTACTCACCTGAATTGGATTTTAATTATAAATCATATCACAATCGAATAAATTCGCTCACTACTATTCACTAATTACTACACATCTGGAAATATTTAGACATGCCTCAGACAGCCACATGTCTTTAATGCTCGACGAAGAACAAAAAAAATTACATGGAACAAACGGGAATTTGCGTAAAAGAGTTCATTGCTTGGTGCACTATAACTCTCTTTCATTATCTTCTTCGTTTATTATTGTCCTGTGTACCTCGATGTTCTCTGTTTGCATGATGGACTGATGCACATGCTTACATATGTATGTACATCAAGGCTGTAGATGTATAATTGTTGGCGTATTATACACACTTTTTTACGTGTATAAAAGTGTGTATTATCATTGGGCCAGCGCACACTGGCGTAACTTTACCCCGGGGTTAAACCGGGGTATATTTTACTTCAATCGCACCCGGGACGAATATATCGGGGTAAAATTGTGTATACATATTAACTGATTTTGTTTGTAGAAGTATTTCTGATAATTTTCTTACCTTTAAAATTGACGAGCTATATGTATATTGGTTTCACCCCGATGTTCAACCGCTTCATCTCTGGATGAAAATTAAACCCCGTTTTCTCTTCACACCTCATCTCCCTCTTCTATATAACCAGTTCCACCCCGGGTTAACCCCGAGCTTTGTATATGAAACTTCAAATACTATCTTGGTTGGCGCAGTTCAGAGGGTCTTTCTTGATCGGGCAAACAATGCTAACGTTCCATTCATCGTGCATGATTTCGTCCGACCATATTTTACGGATGAGTTGGTATATGCTCCTTACCAAGTCATCGCCTGCCGCTTTAAGGTAGTCAAGCGGTCCGCTCCAGCAGCTTTGTTGGACTTCAGATGAGATATTGCTATTTTCACTTCGTCCAGGTCGTGTGGACGAAATTTTCGGTTTACATCATCCAGGTTGGAAAGCTCATTCTTCCTGATAGCGGTATTTGTTTTGTCATCGCCGTTATACTATCTACAGAAATGATCTTTCCAAATCCTCAGCATTGTCTGCAATGGAAAGCCATCTGGGAATATATATGAAGGACAATACACAAAATAGATTCTGCTATCAAAGTGATATATCCTTCATAAGCAAAATTCTCAATTATCAAATAAAAATAAAAAAAATAATAAAGAGGCATTTGAAAAGCCATTTACTGTACAGAGTGGATGTGCTTATTGTCACATCAAGCAGTTACTCTTTCTTTTTAAACGAAATGTATTAATTTCACTTCATTATAACTGGACTGTATAAATATATTTTAAATAGATTCGTTCGAATATTTTTAAGGAAATAAGGCTACATGGAATTATTTGTATACTTTTAACTTATTTACTTATTTATATATTTATGTTGGGGTTTTGAGGATTACTACGCGTATAACCCATCGGGAAATGCTAGAGGCGGATCCTACTTATATATCAAAGAGACGATCGTGCATACCGAAGATATAAAAATAGAGCTCGAGCCTGTGCAACTTATTGCCGTACCCGCAAAACCCGAACGCAATTCCTTTACAATTTCAGCCATTTTCTTCCCTCCGCGATCCAAGGTCACAAAAGATGTTATCAAGAACATGTTAATTTCGCTTGGATCTGCTTTTATAATTGGCGGTAAATTTAATGCTAAACACACTTTTTGGGGCTTAAGATGTGTTTCCCAAAAAGGTAAATTGGTCTATGTAGCTAGTATGGAACAAACCTGTGACTTCCATTCGACGGGTAAGCCGACTTATTGCACGAAAGACGCAATAAAAATACCTGATCTTGTCGGTTTTTTTGTTTTTAGAGGAATCTACAATAATTATATAAAAGTCGATGAAAGCTTCAGCGAAAAATAGCACGAATTACCCACCAGAGATAAAAGAAATGGTAGCGGAAAAGAGGAGAGCATGCAAGGAAGGGCAATTTACTCGAGCTCCGCAGGATTAAAGACATCTAAATAAACTTTGTAATCTGCTTTAGGAGACACTTAATTACGTAGTTAATACATATGTCGCAAACTAGACTGCAGGGAAAAAAACGAATTACTCGCTTTGGAAAGCATCTAAAGGCTTCAAAAGGCCCAAAAGGCCAGCGCCACGAATTAAAATGGATGATAACGAATGGGCGAAGGAGGATAGGGAGAAAGGGGAAATCTTCGCGTATAATCTAGAAGAAACTCGTAAGCCCTTTGATGAGTAAACACTAGTACGCTATACTAGTATATCGGAAAGGGTGTCTGATAACTCTGCTGAATTAAGAAATATTATAATAAACGTAAAACCGAAAAAAGTTTCCGGATACGACCTGATGACCGGAGAAGTCCTTAAAAGCACTCACTAAGCTTTAACAAATTATTAACGCGGCTTTTAGGCTAGAAAACGTTCCGCGCCAATGGAAAGTTGCAGAAGTGATTATGGTGCTGAAACCAGGTAAACCTCCGATTGATAAAAAATCGTATAGACCAGGTGCATAGACTTACCGTCGTCATTGAAAAAGGTCTGGAAGAGAAAAAGATTTGCTCCAGCGTATTTCTTGATGTCTCTCAAGCCCTTGGCAAGGTTTGGCACGAAGGTTTGAAGTTAAAATTAGGGCAAATTTTGTCATCGAAACTTTGCAACATATTAACTAAGTATCTTGAAAATGGAATTTCTCGTGTAAAATACGGAAATGATGTATCGCAGTTTAAAGATAAATTGGCCGGTATACCTCAGGGAAGTGTGCTCGGTACACTCCTGTATCTCTTATAAGCAAGAGATATACCACAAGTCGAGGGGACTGTTCTTTGCCACCACCTTTGCCGACGACACCGCCATTTTAGCTGTCGGAAAAACAATAGAAGAATCAACAGCTAAACTGCAAAGCGCTCTTAATAAGGTATATGACTGGACAAAGAACTGGCGAATCGCTCTCAACGAGACCAAATCTATGCAAGCAAACTGTACTTACAGAAATATAAGTCACCTGCCCAACCACATAAATTCGATCTGTATTTCGTTTGCTAATGAGGCTAAATATATGGGCATGACACCCGATGCAAAGTTAAAATTGAAGACGCACGTGAAAAAGAAACGTAAAGAACTAGAAACTTAATTCAGATAAATGTACTGGCTACTTGGTAAATATTCCAAGCTCAGCGAGGAAAACAAGCTAAAACCGGTGTGGAATATGGTAAACAACTCTAGGGCTGTAGCAAGAAAACAAATATTAGTATTTTAAAAATTTTTGAAAATAAAATCTTACGAGAAATTGTACATGCACCGTGGCTTATAAGAAATAGTGACCTTGGAGTTACTTCTGTGGAAGATGAAGCAAGAAACTTCGCAGGAAAACATAATATCCGGTTAAACGGCCATATTAATAATACAGTCCTAGAAATTCTGGACGAACACAATTTATTGCGCCATCTTCAAAGAACTTATCCTCTGGACCTGGCACAATAAATTGAAACCGCGTTGAAATAGCGGAACATGTAGGATCTTTGAATGGAAAGTCGCCTACCAAACGAGATTATATTGTGATGAAAAAGTTGCTTGATAAGTTTTACTTAGTTGCGGTATCAACTTAGTTATCGAAGGGAGTGGTTTTTAGTGAGTAAGAAGCTCACACTACTATGAGCATGCGTTCGCAATACTCATAGGGCCTGATAGAAAATTTTCACCTGCCCTCGCCGAAAAAAATAAAAAAAATTCCACAGAACGGGGATGAGAAATTGCACCCAGAAGATTTTTCCCAAATCTTGGTGTAGAAGTTTTAAAGGGAAGAGAAACTACGTACTTTCTATCAGTAGAGCATGAAAAGGTGTCCTGAAAATGGTTTCGGTGGAGTCATTTGGGTAGTCACATGGTTTCAAGGCTGGAACTTCTCCTAACTCAAAGAAGCGCTGTAAACGCGAGTCTTCATCAAGAGTTATTTGAAATGTAGACAACTCCAAGCAGTGTTTGTTGGGTTCGGACAATATGCCTGTTATAAGCCAACCAAACAACGTATTATGGGCTAAACAAGTGCCCTCTCGTCCAAATATTTGCTCTAGTCTGAGGACCGCCAAACCTTATCAGTCCCTAATATCATGTCGAAAGAGCTAGGAACGTTAACGCCGGGATCAGCTAGATCTAGCTTTCGAACATTATTATTATTCTCATGATGAGGTATCAAATGATTTTGATAGCAAATTAGATGTTAATTTGCGAAGCACGAGTGCATCAGCGAAAAGATGCGTTGAATTGTAACGATAAAAAAGTTGAAGAGAAACACATCCCATGATGGGTAGACGAGAGTGTTTTCGCGGAATTCCGAGACGTTGTACAAATCTTTCTGAAATTAACGATGCTTGTGACTCGGTGTCCAAGAGAATGCGACAATTGATATACTGCCCCTGGTTGGTTTTAAGCTTTGATAATAAGGTAGGTAATATGGTTTCGTGTTGACGACTATAATCAAACGAATGGTTATTTATCAATGGACTAGTATCATGCGAGGTGGAGGTGGTCAGAAGGTACAGAAGACGAATCGGTGTACGGTGGTTGTGCGGCGAGAGACAAAGAAGTAGTTTATTTGATTCTTTGGTGAACTTTGGCATGGTGACGGTGTTTGCATACGCGAGAAAGATGAGATGAACGAAAATCTTTTGATGAATGGCCCATCCGAAGGCAATTAAAGCACACCGATTGTGATTTTCCGAAGTTTCCGAAGTTTCTACGAGCTTCAATGTCCAATGCGAGAAATTGAGAGCACTGTGATAAAATATGCTCATTTTTAAACTTGGGACACTGAGAACTACGGTTATTATACGATGTTTTGGCAGTGTTTTGTTTAGCACGATATAAGACAGCATCACAGCGTTACCCTCAAGAGTCAATTAAGTCATCGATAGATTTATTATCTCAAGAGCCCACTTCGGTTTCCCAAGACTGTTTTGTGTCTGGATCCAGTTTGGCTAGTAAAAGATAAATAAGCCATGGGTCGTCACCAATTTTATTAGCTGCGTTTAATCCGCGAATCAGTTCATCCGCGCCGTCGGTGATCTTTCGAAGGGTTTGCGCATCAGGGGCACGATGGTTCAACGTTTCTAAGAACAAAGACTGCTGCGATGCAAGTTGCTCTAACATTGACTTATTGGTGATTTGAGAAGTATTGCTCTGCCTCTCCCGAATCTCCTAACTGATTCTCGAATGTGCGGCAAAGTTCTTGGATTCATGTAACCCAAACCCAGCCCCGAATTCCGCGACGCTATTTTCTTCTACATGCTGCAGGCATTCGCCATTAAGAGAAGTAAATTCTGCGCAAGATTTTTCCAAACGCTTTAATCTAATTTCCCGCAGTTCAAAAGATCTGGTTTCTTTAATAGATGCCACGAAATCAGAAGCACGTGTAGGGCATGCATTTGCATTGCCGCGTTTTAGTTTAATCACTTAATCGAATTCATAATCAAACTAGACGTTTTTTTATAAGAAAAGAAACAAATCAATCCCACCAAAGTCTAAACTAAGATATGTATAGAAAAGTGTTAATAATTTAAAGTTAACCGATATGTATTTAGAATAGTATTCTCACGATACGATTAAAAAAAAATCATCAAAAATTCGCACAATAAATTTAAGTTGCAATTTTAATTTATTTAGTTCAATAATACATTATCCGGCTCGAAGTACCAGATAATAAATGTTTGTAATTTTCATTTGATATTATGTGTACAATAAAAAGGATCTATTGATTTGAATTGGATAAATGATACTTATCGATGTGATTCTGGCTGCGATCGAGATCCAAGTGGGCGAGAATATACTCTAATAACTCGTTCGGAGCCATAGCAGTCGTAATGTAACTCACAAAATAACTCTTTGATACATACATATAGGTGGTAAAAAAGATAAATGAATCAGTTAATGAATTGTTATCAGAGAAAGTTTACAGAATTCAAATGAGTACGATAAATTTACTATATTAAAGTACGGTGAATAACAAGTTTACATATTGAAGGTTTTAAAGTAACATTTAGTTTTTAGTACAAATTTATATTCCTAATAAAAAACACTCGTGTTATACGGTTAAGTGTTCAATCACAAACACCCATCTTTCCTACCAGAAAACAATAGAGGTTTCCCTTTCTCCTTGCTTAACCCTTCTTGCGCAATTGAGCTCGTGCCGTTTTGCGCTGCCTCCTAGGTACACCCTTCAGTTAGTTGGGCTTATATTTATCACAATGACAATTTATGCGTAAACGTTCATTATGTACAATACGAATATGTGCATATCTAATACGTATGTCTTCGATCCTGAAATGTGAAACGAATTAGTTGACAATTCTAACGTCTTTACAGACAGGTTCACACAGATAGCACCAATGAGAAAGCGCTTTTGGAAAAGACCAAAATATAATTCTGCTATATACATTTGTATGTACAAAAGCTTACCTTATTTATTAACCAGCCGGCGGTATGGAAAGTGATTTAAGGAGATTTGGCAAAACAGAATATTTGGTCTAGAGATAATCGCTTAAAACAATTGCAATAAGCTGCACAGACCGACTCCTCTATACGGTAAGGGAAAGAAAACATTTAAAAAGCAGACGCGGCATTCAATAAATACTCGTAGTCCTGTGTTTGGTTTCCCAATTTTTATTTTAAATAAATATTTCCTGTGTTTGTTTTTCCAATTTCTTTTTGCAATAAATTATTTTTATAAACATAACATGGTTTAAAAATTGAGAAAACAAACACAGGGTTATGAGCGGACTTCGACTTTGCTACGTGCTACTACCGAAGTGCCGCTGATTCACATCAAAACTATTGATATAACTGTTCTAAAAATTCAATGAAATCCCAATGCGACAGCCTGCCCCGAGCCCCAAGTCAGAAGACAGAATGATGCATATGTATCGTCATGTATTGATATTTCATGGTTTTTTTTAAACAGGAACAGAGTTGCCAGTATTATTATAGTTTGTTTTTTTACTTGTCTTTGCGCAAGATCTTTTGGTTTTTGTTGCTTTTAAAAACTGTTGCGAGCTTTAAATAATCGGAAAGGGCAGTAGGTCCCACAATTTGTGAATAACCTTACGTTTATTTTATTAACGTATATTAAGTCTTGTAAAAATATGGAATATAGCTTTGTTGGACTTTAGCTCAGATATAGCTATCTTCACTTCTTCCAGGTCAGGTGGACGGGATTGTTGGTCATCATCGTCCTGGTTGAAAGGTTGATTCGGTTGAGTCTGCGTGATAGCGGCATTTGGTTCGTCTTCACCGTTATACGTTCTGCAGAAATGGTCTTTGCAAATCCTCAGCATCGACTGTGATTCTACTACGATGTTACCTTCTTCATCTCAACAGGCTTTGATTCGCGGTTTGTTTCCGAGGCATACTATTTTTACCTTTTGGTAAAACTTCCGAACCTCATTCCTGGAGCAGTATCTCTCAATTTCCTCGACCGCTAGCTTCTCATTCTCATCCTTCTTCCTCCTGAGACGCCGGTGTTTGTCTCTCCTCTTCTGCTCATAGAGCTTGTGAGCAGCTCTGGTTTTTTTTTTTTCAATGCCGCATTGTGTGTTTTTGCTTAGCTGCATGTACTGGCCGGAACGTACGGACATCCATAATACTGGAGGAGTGCCTTGCAATATGTCCATATGCTAAGTTTTTTACCAAACAATTCTTTTCTTAGCCTTAAGTTTAGAAAATAAGAAATCCTAAATAAAATGTAAATAAAATCGAAAGACATAGATATAAGAATTTAGAGTAGCTTAGAGTGCCTGTGTAGGGCCAGTAAGTTAGTATAAGATTGTTTAGTAATTGTAAGCTAGCATTTTAGCATTTTTTTGTTAGTATGTAAGAATTCATGATTAAGATAATAAAATGCATTTAAAACTAAAACTAAAACTAAGGAGTGTCTTGCGTCGATCGCAAAGAGATCAATCTGGTTGGCTGTTGATTGATCAGGAGTTCTCCAAGTCCCCTTCTGTATATCGAGATGTGGGAACCGAGTACTAGCTACGACAATGTTTCATCCCGCTGCAAAGTCGATTAGCCTGAATCTGTTATCGAAGGTGGTGTTGTGTAGGCTATATTTTTCGATTGTTTCACCAAAGATACCCTCTCTTCCTAGCTAGGGCATTGCTTGTAGGTCTTGTTAAGGAGCTCATAGAAGGCATCCTTGGTGTCGCCATCGTTCTCGTCTGTAGGGGCATGCGCACATATAAGGCTAATGTTGGCGAATTTAGCCTTGATGCGGATTGGCACGAGGCGCTCGCTCACATGCCGGAAGCTGAGGACTTTTTGTCTTAGTCTGCCTCCGACAACAAATCCGCATCGAAATAAGCACTGCTTTGGCCGTCGGTAGCAATCACCGTAGTAGATGTCGGAGTTGTTCATCCTCTTTTTATGCGTCCCATCCTATCTTGGATGGCGATTATGTCTGCTTTGCAGCAGTCTAGGGCCTCCGCTAGTTGCTTGGCTGCACGTGCTTATTAAGACATCTAACATTCCACGTGCATATCCGAAGCTCATTGTCCTTAAATCGTTTGCGTGGGTTGTCAACAGAAGATCCATCCAAATCCGAGGCTTGTTGTTGCTTCGTAACTTGATTTTTTTTTCTAATGGCTGGGCAGTAACACCGGCGGCACAGCGCCCAACTTGGAGCACCAGGCAATTTGTAATGCCCCTAGGACCAGGGGTCGGTTACACCGAAGCCAGTAACCCGTTCTGGCATGTGAGCGCTGCCGTTGGCCCATATACGGCATGTCCGCCACCATCTCTTTTCCAAGACCATTCCTAAGCCCTGGAAATCCTTACTGGCGTGAGCTCCTATTATGTCGGGGTAGCCCGGATAAGGTCTTGTTTTGTTTTTCCAACACTAATCCTGATACATGGCGCAGGAAACTCGCCTTTTGTCCCCTTCGCTTTGCAACCTCCAGTGAGATTCCCAGATGGCGCCTTATTAGCAGAGCTGCAAGATGTTCGGCTGTAGAGGTTCAATCTCGTTATTTAAAGAACCAGCACCTGTCGTAAGATGCTACTTCTACAAAGCCAAATACTAATCGTTGCCATCCAACGCTATTGATTTAGAAAACAGTTTAAGTTTGTCTACCATTCACTCTGCCCATGAAAATCTCGATGACGGAATATGTATTTCGGAAAGACCCCTCAACGAGTTAACGGAACAGTTGGTTTTGAACAAAACAAATTGCGTTGTTAAGGCTGCCATGATCTATAACATTATCTTTGAAACAAAACGTAGATGTATATTTAGGCAACCTGATCTTCACAGCGAAAAAGTAATTGTATCAATCTTTAAGGAATATTTCAAAACCGATAAATTAACAGCCATTTATACACATGATAATACTTTCAAAATAGTTCAGGAAGTATTCTCCAAGTACTTTGCCAATAGTAAGTTGTTTAGATTAATACGATGTATTGAAAAACTAAATGATGTCATTAATATTGATCAACAGGGTCCCCTTATAATTAAGTATCACATAGACAGCAACCTCCGCGGCATTAATGCAACCTTTAATCACCTCCATAAAAAAACACCCCGGTGTGTTCCATGGCCTAGCTTCTTGACACTGATTTGTGTTGCTCATGTTGGCATTTTTGTCACATCTGAGCGGGGCCTACAGCTTATCGCCGAGTCCGAACTGCACCTCTTACAACTTTTTTCGTAGGCAATTTTACCTTCGGGATTTTGCCATTGCCCGCCGAAAGGGTGATGGCGATTTGAAAAATTGTTGGTGACCCAGTCAGGAATCAAACCCAGACTCTCTACGTGATAGTCCAATGAGCCAACTATCGTGCCATCGCCATCACCTCCATAGAACATTTTATTTCCCAAAAATGAAAGAGAAAATAACTAAAATCATTAACAACTGTGAGAAATGCAAACTATACATGTATGATAGGCATCCCCGAAAATAAAATATGAACTTTCTGAAATTCCAAATAAACCTCGCGGTATTTTGCATATAGATGTTTACAATATTCATAATATACAAATACGTACAATAATCGACAAATTTTCAAAACTTCTGCGTATATCTTAACTGCACGTAATAGTATCAATATAATCAGTTCTTTAAAGCAATTCTTATTCCAACACCGTACACCCAAGAAAATTGTATGCGATTCAGCCGCTGAATTCACTTTAAACTTATTTAAAGAATTGTATGACCAGTATCAAATTCAGTTACATATAACTACCCCCCAAAACTCTACAGGTAATTCTCCTGTCAAAAGATTTCACTCAACATTGACTGAAATTTACAGAATAATTGACGACAAAAATAATCGACAAATACCAACAGACATACTGAACGAAGCATTGACTACATATAATAATTCAAATTTGACGCCTTTCGAACTCATAACAGGAAGAACATATAAATTTAGGAAATCAGTAAAGCTTGTCTCTGAACACGATTATATAAATAAATTAAAATCATATCAAGACAAATTGTATAACGAAATAAGAATCAAACTCGGAACCATAATAGATCAGTTATAGATTAATTAACTAGAAATCGTGAAGAACCTCCAAACTTTAGTACAGTACAGATGAATATTGTGAAACGAAACAGAATACTGATATACGTCGGGGACCGACATGGAATGGAGTAGTGTGAATCAGTATCTCGAGGTGTTTGTCACAAATCAGTTGGCCCTTCTGGCAAATTTTTTTGAAAGATTAATTAATAATAATAAAAGTTATTTTCTTTAAACATCGTTTTCCTTTTCTCAAATCGTTTGACAATTTCAGAAGTGGAATGAGCAATGCCCAAGTTACGTGGTCTTAAAGTAGATGCATTACGGAAAAAATGTAGAGACGCCGGTTTGTCGGATAAGGGAAATAAAATCGATCTTATTCAACGTTTGACAGAAATAGACTCAAACAGTATTTGGTTTTCCGTCAAACCAAATGTATACAAATACACGAACACCGACACAGCGGCATCTACCCTTCGTGCCAACTTCAATCACACAAACTACCTTACCTCCGATGTCAACAATGCCGCCGTCAAACCCTTTTGGCAATGCGCGTGATATTGTCGCCCTTTTACCAGGGTTTGATCCATCGTCTGAGAAAACACTAAATTCCGAGCAATTTATACGTCGAGTGGAATCTTTTAAATCCGCATATAAACGGGATGATCAAATTGTGGTTTTCGCAGTACAGCAGAAGTTGCAGGGTGCCGCAAAATATTGGGTAGATTCGATTCAGGAAATTTTCTTAACGTGGTCACAGTTTGCTACGCGATTTATTTCGGATTTTCCCTGCATCGAAAACGCAGCCGATGTGCACATTAAAATGGCACAAACCCCATTTAACCAGATTTAAAACAAAAGATTTCTAATCAATATTTTTTTTGTAATGACTTGCTACGTGATATCAAGAACTATTGAATGCACAACGACACAAAATCACCACTTGTCGTGATGGAAGCCGCCTTGTCATCGAAGGTGAAGATTGTTGGATCGAGTATGCTGACCAAGTACGAAGTGGCAATAATTTGACAGCAGACGAACAGAACCAACTAAAGTTAACTCTTTCTAACCATCGCAGATGTTTCGCCAAAAGTATAATGGATCTGGGAAAGTGCACTGTAGCTAAAATGGAAATCAAAGTCACGACAAACGTGCCCGTTAAAACGAAGCCGTATAGAATACCTTTTGCTAAGCGTACCATAATAGCGGGAATCGTATCGGAACTACTCGAAAATAAAATTGTTCGCCCATCGAATTCACCTTACGCCGCCGGAGTACTACTTCAATCGACGGATGCTCGAAATTGGCAGCCTGTGTTTTACTAAAGTCGTCCCTGTACCGATACGGAAAGCAAGTATCACAGTTAAGAACTGGAGGTGCTTGCCGTCGCCGAAACCTTGAGTCGATTCCGTGTTTACCTACTAGGAAAGCATTTTCGATTGATAACTGATTGTTCTGCGATCACAAGGATGAAAACGACTAAGGAACTAATACCAAAAGTTGCTCGCTGGTGGATGAAGTTATTGGAGTTTGACTTTTCAAAGACCCATCGTGAAGAAAGTCGTATGTCGCACGTAGATGCTCTAAGCAGATCGCCAGACCAGCCCGCCAGTGAAGTGGAATCGGCCGGATTCATTATGAAGGTAACAGGTGGTATAGATAATTGGTTGCTGATGATGCAGTTGCTGCATAACATTATTTCTATCCTCAATGGTGAATGTAAATTGGATCAAGAACAACAACTAAGAAATGACTATAGTCTTAAGAATCATCGGTTATACAGAAAAGAAGGTAATGAACTCAAGTTTGTCGTCCCAAAATCAGTCCGATGGCAGATTGTGAAAATGGGACATTTTGCATTAGAGAAATCCATTCAACGCATTAAGAAACTATTTTGGTTTCCAAAGATATGGAAATACGTAAGGATTATATAGCTGCTTGCATCCAGTGTTGCTATTTTAAGTCGAAGGGTGGAAAACCTGAAGGGCGTCTACACTACGATGAAGTTTCATCAATCCCTTTTCGTTTGTTGCATATGGACCATCTTGGACCATTTTTTCGTAGTAAGAGAGGTTATTGCTATATTGTGGCAATATCTGATGCATTTAGCAAGTTCTTGCTCGTGAAACCGGTTCGTAACACTAAGACTGCTACGGTTATAAAAACCATAAACGAGATGACAAGTTTTTTTAGTTTACCTAAGCAGATTGTGACTGATCGAGGAACTGCGTTTACCTCTAAGATATTCGAAGAGTTTTGCGATCACAACTGCATACATCACATCAAGACAGTGGTACGAACTCCACGTGCTAACGGGCAGGTGGAAAGAGCAAATCAAACTATTCTTTCATATATTCGAACATCTGTCAACGATGCCAAGGATTGGGATTTAACTCTGCGTGACCTTCAATGGACAGTGAATACTCAAATAAATACAACAACGGGGTTCAGTCCAAACGAACTCATATTCGTTTTTAAGTTAATTGACATCATTCAAAATCGACTCATCGCCGCAGTTAATGACGATAGCAATGCTGATGAAAATTGTACTCCAATACCAGAAAACAAGCTGTAGTCCGCTTTGACCGACGACACTCTGAACCGACCCATTATTATGTGAACAACCTGGTAGTCATCGAGAATGTAGCTGCAACAACTGGCGAGAAAACTCGAACCTAAATTCCGCGGGCCGTATATTGTAACCAAGGTGTTAGATAAAAATCGCTATGTAGTTGAGGATATGCCAGGAATGCAAATAACTTCGCATAAATTTTGTTCAATTTTCTCATCAGATAAAATGAAATCCTGGTGCCGGAACTCTCCAGGGCTTGATGATAATAACTTATCTGAGGACGAGGAAATCGAAAGCGATTCCATGTCAGGATCTTCCGAATTGTGAAACGAAACAGAATACTGATATACGTCGGGGATCAACCTGGAATGGAGTAGTGTGAATCAGTATCTCGTAATGTTTGTCACAAATCAGTTGGCCCTTCTGGCATATTTTTTGAAAGATTAATTAGTAATAATAAAAGTTATTTTCTTTATAAATCGTTTTCCTTTTCTCAAATCGTTTGACAATATAATACCAGAAGAAATAAAATAGCTCCTAAAGCAAAGAAATTCAGGTAGTGACCGAAAATAAAGTAACTATATTAGCCAAAAATAAAAGGAAAGCTCATAAAAACAAATTAATTAAGAAACGCAAATTTCAGGTTTACACAGGCCATGAGTCAACGGATCGAAATTTTAGACCTCTCGAAGAGTCAAAGCCTTCCTCCCATAAAATTAGGCCCGGTACGGTTAATTAACACACAAACAAAATTCATACACATCATAAACTTGACAACTTATGAAGAAAATGTTAGCAACATCAGAAGATCTGTAGAACATATTAATAGAAATAAGAACCTTGGTCCAATGAAAGAAGTCACAAATATGAAATTTAGGGAACTAGAAAATAAATTCGTTACACATCTACCCCGATACCGAAATAGAAGAGGCTCTACGAGTATCAACGGAATAGGATCATTAATAAAAAGTATCACAGGGAATGTGGACTACAATGACGCTGTACAAAAAAATAACGACGTTAAACTATTACAATCTTATCAACATGACATGAACAAGGAAATGACAAAACGGGTCCAGATTAATAATAAAATGATAGAACGGTTTAGTAACATAACGAAGCATATAACTTCACAATAGCAGGGTTTGGAAGATTATTTAATTAAGCATTGTCCCAGAGAATACGTTGCGATATCTTTATCAAACTAACTACAACATTGAAATATTAACGAAGCATTTAAAAGAATTCGCTGAATTTATAAATCTTGCAAAACTTAATATAATTCCTTAACAAATTTTAAATTCGATTGAATTAGAATTTATAAATAAACATATCGCAGATCAGAAAATTAAGTTCTCTTCGAATAAAAAAATATACCTATATGAGTTCTTGAGTCTACAAGCCTACTACAACAACACAAATATCATATTTAATATTAAATTTCCAATCCCATTCGAAGAACCCTTCACTCTGTACGATTTAATTAAATTACATATAAACCAAATCCTTACAATTAATATAACCAAACCCTATGTCCTCATAAACGATCGCTACATCCAATTCATCGACGAACCATGTTAAATGATTGAAGGTTTTTCTAGTGTGTGAAAGGAAACCTAAAGAATATTACAGGTACAATTGACAATTTTACTCCAAATATAATCAAAAACAAAAGAGCCACCTGTTTCCTAATCGAAGACCTGAATCAAGCCAAGATCATGCAATCAGAAGAAAATTATATACTTTCAGTAAAATCTCCCAACAGAGAAATGTCCTTCACATGTGGAATCGAGACGAAGTTAATATCAAGAAAGCTTTTACTGCACTATGAAGAATGTGATATTACCTTCAACAATGTAGTGTATAATAGCAAAACGAATTTATTCTGGCATAGAATACAAATTATATCTTCAATATTCACTAATATAAGTTCTTATTTTCCCATTGATCGATTGAACAGCAATAGACTAACACCAGACAACTTAACCAACACAGAAATTATTACCCTGGCTGAAAACACTAACCAACAAAATAATTATTCCCTTCCCATGTGTGTTCTAGTAATTATCATGCTGATAATTCTGTACCTGATCCACTGTACAAGGAAATTTCGCCGGAACCATGCAGCCTCCAGTCAACAAACAGATAATATAAGTCCATAAGCTCCAGCTCATAAAACATCTTGTAACAACAGCCTGTCATGGCCGTCGCTCCATCTTAGGCGGGAGGAGCTATGTACAGCAACAAATTAATATACAGAGTGAGTTTTTTTAACTGGAGACATCCAAATTACCCGAAAAATACGCGATATCGCGAAAAATGATTCAGACAAAAGTCACAAGGTTCTGAAGGGAACATAAGATGGTAACCACGAGTTTGACCTTGAGCCCCTTTTTCAAGGTCAAACGAAGGTCACTTTTTTTTTGATGGGAACCCCTATTTTTTTGACAGATTTGTAATCTGCGTGATGGTGAGCAAGAGTTTGACCTTGAGACCCATTTTCAAGGTTAAACGAAGGTCACTTTTGATTTTTGATAATTCCTTCCTGATTTTCATTGTTCAGTCGTATTCCTCAATGGGGCACACGACTTTGTCTCAAAGGTCTTATTCATTCAGTGCTAGATACCACTTCACTGGTACGCCTAAATCATTAATCGGTTTCCAACGTTGTTATGGTATTACAAGTCTGATATTTGTTTTGAGGAACTAATTATTATAAGTAACGTTTTCCAGATTAATAATGCAGGCTATTTCAATTCAAGAGAAAATTGAAATGATATTGATTTATGGAGAAAGTGGAAGGAACATCGATGGTTTCCCAGTCCAGATACGATCCCTTTATCGGGTCATCCAACAATTCACTAGTGAAAGGAGTGTGCAAACGAAGAAAAGGAATCGGTCAGATAGGGTGGCTGTTGAGGACAATGAAAAAGCAGTGTTAGCTGCCATTGCACACGATCATCACATTAGCACTCGCCAAATAAGTCGTGAATCAGGAATTTCTTAAACGATTGTCTGTAAGATATTACATCGGCATAAATACCATCCTTATCATATTTTAATGCATCAAGAACTTTCTAGTGAGGATTTTCGCAACCGGGTTTCCTTTTGTCAATGGGCATTACAGCAAATTGAACGAGACCCCCTTTTCTTCGCCAAGATGTTATTCTCTGATGAGTCGACTTTCACCAATCACGGTACGGTCAATCGACATTATATGCATTACTGGGCTACCGAAAACCGTTTTTGGTTGCGACAAGTTGAACGCCAGCACCCATGGAATGTTAATGTTAAGGCGGGAATTATTGAGGATAAATTAATAGATCCATATTTTATTGAAGGCAACTTGAATGGCGAAAAGTATGCAAACTTCTTGCGAGACCATCTTCCGGTATTACTAGAAGAACTGCCATTGGAGTTGCGACAAACAATGTGGTTTCAACATGATGGTTGTCCAGCCTATTATTCCCAAGTAGCCCGGGGTGTATTAAACAATGTTTACCATCAACGATGGATCGGACGAGGGGGTCCGAGGCAATGGCCTGCTAGATCACCTGACCTTACGTCACTTGATTTCTTCTTGTGGGGCTACAGAAAAAAGCCAACAAAAGACGAATAACTGAAGCTTGCCGGAAGATTACGCCAGAAATACTTCTCAGTGCATTGAAGTGAATGGTCATATTTTCGAGCATTTGTTGAAATAGTCTCGGGAAACAAACATCGAAATAGGAAGAATTCAATGATTCAACAGTGGGAGGCAAGGGGACCCACTCTAATTAATCACCCCGAAGAAAACAAAATACTGCTTCGTCCACAAGCCTAAGAGCAATACGACTGAGCAATGAAAATCAGGAATTATCATTTGAAAAATCAAAAGTGACCTTCTTTTGACCTTGAAAATGGGTCTCAAGGTCAAACTCGTGGTCGTCATCTTATGTGCCCTTCAGAACCTTATGACTTTTGTCTAAAACATTTTTCGCGATATTTCGTACTTTTGGAGTAATGACTATAAATAACCTGATTGTTTCGGGTAAAGCAAGCTGTTGATTGTTACATGTCTTGGTGCTTGTTTTCCTAATACTTTTTCAAAGACTTTAAAAAGACCAGGTAGGATGCTTATTGGGCTGAAGTCAGAGGAGAAATTCGTGTTTGTTCTTTTCACCATTGTTAGACCTCTTGCAATTTTCAAAGAATGGGGAAAAGTTGATGTGGTAATGAAGAAGTTAAAAATGTGAGTGAGATGGGCTTTAATTTGGTGTGAAATCAGTTTAATAAATCCTATGGATAAGCCGGCCGTCCTCACCAGACCTAATAGCCATTGTGCATTTATAAACTTCATCTTCACTTACAACTTCATATTCTTCAGGTTTAGGAACAGAACTCGCCAAATAACCCGATATTTGATTAATTTCGGAATTATTCCAAGAGATTTCCTAGCCTACGAAAAACTTATTCAGATCATCTGGGTCGAGAGCACCCTGTGGATTAAGGCCAAACACCAATCTTTTTTAGATTGCTCTAAAGTTGTATTTTTCTTACCTGAATACAGATTCTCAAGCTCTGATGATAAGTAATGTGGTACATATATGTACTTAATATTTATTTATTTATTTAAATTTATTTCGTTGGCCTTCAACACTTAATGTTTTTCAGGCCCTTCTCCATTTATATACAATTTGATAAATTTTTCAATATTTTATTGATGTGTACCTAGATTTTGTTAATTTAGTGCCTTATACCCAACATTATATAAGTACATATTTTAGTTATTTTATGAAACTGATAATAAAGCAAAAATAGAAAAGGACAGTTAAAAAAAACAACATAACAAAACTGGCGGTACATATTTGACATTAGTTTGAAATAAAAATTCAATAAATGTATATCACTTCTCTTCTTCAATTGAATTTATAAGTTGTTATGAGAACATAACTATAATTTGTGGAATTCTGTTACAAAGTTATTTATTTTATATTGTGTGTGTGTTATAGTGTGAATAATGAATTAAAGTTAGTACGTTCGAAAATACATTAAATACATATTATTTTCATTCAAATCAGTCTTTTTGTTTGTTATTTATTTATTTTATTTTATAATACGAGTACATACAGATATGTAAATATATTTTGTTATTATCTTCCATATTATCAAAGACCATTACTTCCAAATTTAGCATTTTAAACTCTGCCCTTAAATTGATATAATTAGAGCAATCAGTATATATATATTTAACGGAGAACAAACAATTGGGTCAGTTTTGTTGACTTAAAAGCCATGGGTAAGGTAAGTGTGCCCTATTCTCAACCTTGTCAGAAGAAATGAGTCTCATCTGCTAAGGTTGTCTATTGTAGACCATCTATTATTCGTTGCTTTTAAAGATCTAAGTTTGTTTAAAAGTGGTGTTTGTTGCCATTTATGTTTCCATTTATCATTTATAGTGAATTTGATTTTTTCATTTAAGTCATTATGAATAAAAAGAAACGTTTTGTCAACAGGTTCTGGTATAGACTCTTTAGCTAATTCATCAGCTCAAGTGTTGAAACCAATATTCATGTGACTGGGAATCGCAATAAAGAACAAAGTTTTTGTGAGATTGGTAAATACGATTTTTTATATTGTATGCTTAAGGGTGACTGCTATCAAGCTTTTTCAATATTCGGACCGAGCTTAATGAATCAGAACAAATTAGAATGTTAAGAAAGTTAGTTGAAATTACATACTCAACAGCCTTTTGAATAGCATACAATTCCGCAGTACAAATATTTATGTATTTTCCTAAGTGAAATTTGTATTCGCCTGCGTTATGTTTGGGTGTACGACCTGTCGCGAAACTCAAAACTGACCAATCTGTAAATATTTTTCAAACCCTTGATATTGAAGGTCACATTTTTCGAGAAAGATTGATGTGAACTGTTGAAGTAGAGACTCTAGTTTTTTTTTTAGTAAAGTAGAAAGCCATGGAGTTACTTGGAATTGTTTTTTGAAAAGTACTCGTTCATTTTAGCCAGATATGTGATGGTCTGTAGTTGAGTGGTCGTTTTTACAATAGTTTAATGAAAATTTGGTCATCTAGGAATTTGTCGGTCAGAGAATGTAAAACAAAGGAACACATTTTGGTAAAAACAGATTATTCTTGTTTTTCTCCTCTGCATGTTCGTGTACATGCTTGCATCAATCATTAGACTTTCAATTTGACTTCTTTGAAAAGCTCCTGTTCTTATTCTTACGCCAACATTATGAATAGATTCAAAGAGTGTAGTAACGCTTTTCGTGTAGAAATATATATAATTCTGCAGTAATCTAAGACAGGCAAAACTTCTATATTGTGTATCCTTAGTAAAAGTTTCTTATCAGACCCATAGTCTATATAAGAGAGAAATTTAAGTAAGTTAAAATTGTTTGAAGCCCTAGCTTTTATTATTCTGATGTGCTCAGTCCAATTAATTTTTTTTGTCAAAAGTCACTCCTTAAAATTTATGCGTTTCAACAAATTTTAACTTAACTTTATTGATTGTTAAGAGAAACGAGCATGGCTGTTTTGTCCTTAGAAAAACTAAATCCTTTACGAAAACACCAAACATACTATATAATTTGTCTTAACACATTTGAAACAATTCTTGCAAAGGATTTATATTTTTAGACGATGTTAAAACTACCAGATCGTCGGCGTACATGGTCGACCTTATGGTAACTGGTATTTGCGAAAAGATATTATTTACCACAATTAAAAAGAGGGTTGTCCTCAAAACCGGTATCCCTCAAGGGCACCGTTTTCAAGATTTTTTTTCCTTTGAAAAGGTGCAATCTATAACCACTCGAAAGGATCTATCTGTAAGAAAATTATGTGTGAATATAGGAATATTTCCTCTAAGTCCGGTTTTCGTAAACTCTTCAAAAATATTTCGTCTCCACACTGTATCATATGCTCTTTTCATATCAAATAATATAGATATAACATACTTTCTGTCACAAAACGCTTCTATAACTACGACTCGAAGTATAGAAGATTGTCGACATTTCTTCTGTGCTTACGGAATCCAGATTGAACCATCATAGCCTTTTATTAACTTTTTTATTAACCTTTTATTCTTTCCAAAATTTTGCAAAGACAATTAGTAAGGTGAAAAGGCCGGTAATTTTTGATATGAATTGCATCTATTCATTTATTTAGAACCGGAATCAATAAGGCTTTTTCCACGTCGAAGGGAATGTACCTGTAGAAAAGATTTTGTTGAAAAGAACTAAGCAAGCAATGAAGATCAGAAATGTTTATGTCGTAGTTAATCATATCAGGTCCAGCAAACGATCCTTTGTATTCGGAAATAAGATCTTGAAGTTCTTCTTGTTTTGTATTTAACTACTGACCGTCTATAAAATCGACGTTATACGGTAGTGTTACTTTTTCCGTTCAGGTTTCTAATCTTTAAAAAAATTTTAGAGGAAGGTGTTCTGCTGGATATCGTATTTTTATATTCCTATTTTTTCCTATACAACCTAATCATTTTTTTTGATTTGCATTTGGCTAAAATAACGTTTTGGAAATCGTCTAAGTTCAGGGTCCTATTATATATGTTGAGAAATTTCCTTCTATTTCTTAAAAGATTTTTAATTTCAGAGTCCCACCAAGGAACAACTTTCTTTTGAAAAACAGAGGGGGACTTCGAAATCGATTTCGAACAAAGTTTTTACATTCTTCAATGTTTTCAAAATCCATGTTCTAAGATTATAATGACAAATTTTTCGTAAATACTTCCCAGGTTTCTTTTTAAAGTAATAATTCTCTACGTCGTATATTTCCAGTGTCACTTTGGATGGAAGGATTAAGATCACTACTATATAGGTAATCCATGACAAACCAATCAAAAAAGTTTTCCAAAATCGGTGATGCAAGTGTGAGGTCAATACAACTATAAGTTTTCTAAGCAAAACTGAAAGGTGAAGGATCGCCTTTGTTGAAGAGATAAAGTTCGCAATTGTTAATTTTTCAATAAGCTTTCCTCTTATGTCTACTTTTTCGGATCCCCATAAAAAGTTCTAAGAATTAAAGTCTCCTAAAAACAAAAATGGGCAATCAAAGTGACCTACAAGATTTTCAGCATCAGACCTAGAAATAATATCAGAACTGGGCATATAAATATTACATATACTTAAAATACTAAAGTGGAAATACAAACGTATTGCTACTGCCTGAAGACTGGTTTCCAGATCTAGTTCATCGCAACGAAAAGCATCGTTGACTAAAATGGCAACACCACGTTAGGAAATTGTATCTTAAGGAAGGCTTTTAAAAAAGGTATCAAAGTTTCTGATTTTAGGGAAATGGCCAAATTTGAATTTAGTTTCCTGGATACAAAAAAATAAGGGTATAAATCTATTTGTAAGAAATTGAAAATCATTGTAGTGGCTATAGAAGTCATCACAATTCCACTGAATAATATTTAAGTTTCGATTGTTCATAATAGCTCTGATTCTGAATGTAAGTCACTAGACAAACTATCACTGTCGTTATTATTATCGACATTTACATTAAGTTTATTGTTTTTATTTTGTACGATACGTTTTGCTCTATTTGATAGTTTTGTGGGATAAACGGTCCGATACTAGAATTTTCTTTACGGTTTCTCCAAAGGTTTCATCTAAGGATATTGTGGAACTCTTGTTTGAAATAGGAAGGTTAATATATGCGTCAATAGATGATGTTGATGGTGGGATGTTTTCTTTCTCTGATGTAAGTTGTTGGATTTGAATCGACTCACTGTTCAACTTATTAGACTCATTGCTTATATGACACTCTTTAATATTAATAGTTTTTACAGGACGGAAGCCCGCAAGTGCATTTGAAAAAGCATGATGAAAGCCAAGACAGTAAGAACATTTACTCTCTTTTTGACACATTTCTTTGTTTTTGCCTAGATCGATTTTTTTACCACAGTTAGAACAGGTTTTGGTAGATTTGCATAAAACAGCGATTTTCCCAAAGTGAGGGCAATTCATGCACCTTAGTAGCAGAGGTATATATGGTCCTACTCTAGCTTTAAGGTAACGTATGTCTATTGTGTCTAGTATACAGAGGTAGAAAAAACGATTGTGTACAAGTTTGATATCGATAACATTTTGTTCTCTTAGATTTTGCAGAATGTGGTCTTTTTCTCTGTAATTCAATCAACAATTTAATGTGGGGTGTTCATAAATCTTAAAATTAATATTCGAATCAAGATTTTTCAACTAAACAAGTTCCTTTGCCTGTTTATAATTTTTTGTGATTGTAATATTTTCCGTTCCGAGTAAATAAAAAGCGTTTATAATTTATGCCGAAGCCAAGAAAGGCAAACTATTAGACCAATGTGCATTCACGAGGGTGCAGACCAGACTGGCTTAGCAACTGAGTGTCTCTAGTGGAAGTTTTCGTTTCCACAGTCTACACGAAGATACATGTGTATATACGGTATACATTTACACCGCACAACTTTACCCAGTTACAATGTCCCCTCTAGTTTGCCTTTCCCACATGATTTTAAATTCATTTTTTTTAAATTTCAGAAAATTTGAGTTATTATACTTTCAATATTTTACAAGAAAAAAATTAATTGATGTAACTCTAGTTAAGAACAATTTAAATGGTTAAGTTTGCTTGTAATACCTACCAAGCGAATAACTTCCATTGTTAGAATTTTTACTTTTTGAACTATTACTAGGTGTTACAATTTGTGTACCTTCGACAATATTAAATTTAGTACCAGGATCTGTTACTGTTGCAGTAATATAATCATCAGAACTGCCGTTATTATTAAAATGAATTAGTTTATGTACATGTCTTTTCCGAATTTCGTTTTAACCAGAATGGTATAACATATTTTGCATAGTATTTCAGTTACTCTACCCTTAGTCCAAGAAACTTTCCCAGGTATGGAATAGTCTCTTGCCATTTCACACTTACCTATTTGTTATTTTTTTCTTTATAATATTTTTTTTGCTTGTTTTGCATGCTTTCTACTTTACTTCTAACATCCGAATTAATGGATTTTAAATGTTAATGTATTCAACAAATCTAATCTTATTACTCTACATTAACTGAGCGGGTGATTGCCCAGTCGAGGTATGAATCGTATACCGATAGTCAAGAAGAAAGTTATTTAAATTTTGGTTTAAATCGGGGTACGCGGACTTTGGAATATGCAATCTAATGCTACGCTAAGCTAAGCTGATCACAAACGGACGCAAATCTGAATCAGAGATTTTTTTCGGTCATCAATTTATAATATATTCTCTTACCTTTTTTGATGAGTCATCGGAAAGAATATATTTTTGTATTGCTTCAAAGGTCATCGGAATCATAGCAATTTGATTGATATTAACATATGCGTCATAAACTTCAACTTTAACATGCAATGAACTATCAAGTGGATTGCGAGAAAAGTAATCCGCTACGTTGCTTTTAGTATTGACATATTCAACATCGTACTGATAAGCAGAGAGAAATAATGCGTAGCGCTGTAATCTATTTGCGGTTATCATAGGAATACCCTTTTCTGGACCGAAAATGGAAATTATTGGTTTGTTGTCTGAAACAGGAGTAAATTTCTACCGAAAACGTACTGGTGGAATCTTTTCACCCCGAACACTACGGCTAAGATTTCTCGTTCGATCTGCGGATACCTTTGCTCGCATTCTGATAATTTTCGAGAAGCGTAACATTAAGGTTTCTCAACACTAACTTAATTTTATTAAATGTACCTAAACATCCATCAAATACTTCCGAACATCTAGACAATACATGCCATTAATTTTTGTCTTTAATATGTTTCTGTATAAAATTGATTTATTTTAGTCCTATGTTAAATACATGCATCCAGTTACGGCGCAGAAATGGTGGAGCACCGTTATCAATGATATCTAAAACTCTTGCTCTTGCAGATTATTGCATAGAACAGAAAACTTCCAAACTCAGCGTGATTTAATTGCGCTGCCGTTGCAATTTCTCAAAATCAAATTAGTCGATTTGAGCTCACACTGTGCAAAATGTTTTTGTTAACATCAAACGATATTGCCGAAATTGCTGCATTATTATCTACCTCCATTTCTATGGGAACACCATCCAATTAAGTTTAAGACATGTATTTGTTCTAAAATAATTTAAAGATAATAATTCACTGTCGTCTGAATAACTACAATTCTCTTTATAATTATGTCTATTAGATACTTCTCTAGAATTTCCCGCACACATTTTCATGAGATGACCACGCTGATGACATTTCTTGTACGTATATTCCCTGAACCGGCATTGTTGCTCCGCATTATTTGTATAACCGCAAACTCTGCAACCGGTATTAGTGATGTAGTTGAACTTTTCTTAGTATATGTTTTGTTATTTGTAACAGGAGTTAGGTTATTTGACCTTCAAGCAGTGATTTGGAATAAATTGATGTTAGATCCACTACTCTTCCCTGGTTCCATTTTGACTACTACTGCATTACTAGTTTGGTATTGATTCTTTACACGTTCGATTGACTGTGAAATTTCAGTCGCAATATCGTCAGTATTTTAACGTCCTCTAAAAATAGCTTATCCTTTTCTAAGCCCTTCTCTAAATCCATTATAAACTTGTCACGTAAGACCCTGCTCAGATGAGTCTCAAAACTGCAGTTCAACGCCAATGACCGTACTTGAGCAGCCTATTGTAGGCAGAGCTTTTATCGGTTCATAAAATTTATACCTTACTGCAAAACCTGATACTGATGCTTTAAAATGTTTTTTAGATACCTCAACCAAATCAGTATATGTTGACGTTTCCGGAACACTTGGATGCGAAAGGTTTTTTAACAATTTGTGCGTATCTTCAGCAAGAGAACTTACGAAAATTGCTATTTTTTTAGACACATCGTCGATGTCGTTCGCAGTATAAAATTGTTCAAGTCTTGTGATATATACTGTCCAATCAGTTAACAAGCTTCTCCAGCCAGCTCGATCCCTGCCTAGCTGCCTCCAGTTTCGCACGCTAAGTTGGCTGAGGTCCTCTTCCACTTGCGTGCGCCACCCGAGTCTTGGCCTTCCTCTACTGCGCTGTCCCTCGGGGGCGGATTCGAAGACTTTTCGGTCCGGAGCATTGGTGTCCATGCGCTCTAGATGACCCAGCCATCTCAGTCCTTGGATCTTCACTCTTCTGGCTTGGTCCATGTCGCTGTACAGTCCATACAGTTCGTCGTTGTATCTCCTCCTCCACTCACCGTCAATGCAGACGGGGTCGAAGATCGCCCGAAGAATTTTTCTCTCGAAGCAACCAAGAACACCCTCATCCATTTTTGATAATGTCCATGCCTCTGCGCCATAGAGCAGGACCGGGATTATTAAAGTCTTATAAAGGGTGACTTTTGTTGTCCGAGAGAGGGCTTGCTACTCAATTGCCTTCTAAACCCAAAGAAACAGCGGTTGGCAAGAGTTATTCTTCGCTTGATCTCAGCGCTGGTGTCGTTGTCTGTATTTATAGCGAAGCCTAGGTAGACAAAGTCCTTAACTACCTCAGCTTAGGAGATTAGAAGAGCAAATTAAACTAACCAGTGAATCCGCTTCTGACTTGAAATCCTTATACGACACCAGCATTTTTTCAACCTCGAAATAGCTGTTGAAACATGGGACGCCATTCTCATTTTTCTAATTTTTAATAAACTGCCACCGCAGACACAACGAGATTGGGAGGAAAAGCTAGGCACTTCAAAGGTTCTTCCTGATTGGAAAACTTTCATGTCTTTCATCGAGGGTCGTTTTACTTTTTTTTTTATTCTGAGTGATCAACCAAGCACTTCTCAAAACTTTAGAGCACATTTCAACCAAATGCATTTAAAAACGCTATTAGCGACTGCACTCGTTAAGGTGTATGCGACGAATTGAAAGCAGTGCACTCTCAGGGCCTTCATAGATCCCGGCTCCGAGGCCACATACATTACTGAAAATGCCACTCAAATGCTTAACCTCAAAAGGCAGAATGTATCTGGTAGTCACAGGACTTGGAATAAACCCAACTGGCAGTTCCAAATACCGAGTGAAAGTTAATTTGCAATCGTTTAACAATGCAGCTTTCTTCCTCGATGTTACAGCATTTGTGTTACCTGTCCTTACTGCAACACTACCAAACTATCTGCTTCAAGGGGAGTGGAAACAGTTGTTCAATTTGCCATTAGCTGATCAGGCATACAATGTTCCAGGGAAGATGTATGTGCTGTCAGGGGGGGACGTGTATAGCTCAATTATTCTCGAAAGTCTAGTGAAGGGACCAAAAGGGTCTCCTGTAGCACATCGGACTGAATTTCGATGGATCCTTTTCGGAAAAACCAACACTACTCTAAAGATTACTTGTTTCACTGTCGAAAATTACTTCAACTCTTTAGATGCACAACTTAGGCAATTCTGGGAATTAGAGGAAAATCTCGTGACAGGAAACTATCACCGTAGGAGCAAAAATGTCAACAACATTTCTCAGAAACATTCAAGCGGAATGAAGATGGGAGATACGAAGTACGACTCCCATTCAAGGACGGAATTCGCCCAACCTTGGGGAATTCGAAGAAGGCAGCCATGTGAGATTCTTTCAAATAGAAAGAAAACTTGATTCAAACCAAAAGCTAAAGGACGCTTATACCAAATGCATCCACGAGTACGCCACCTTAGGTCATATGAAGGTGGTCTCAGGATTCACGGAACTAGGCGAACACTACTACTTGCCTCATCATGCTGTAGTCAATGAGTCAAGTAGCACCACAAAACTCCATTTAGTGTTCGATGCATCTTGTAAGACTTCTAACGGGGTATCGCTAAACGACTTCTTAATGGTGGGTCCACGACTGCAACCCGACATCATAGATCTGATCACGAAGTATAGGAATTTCAAGGAAGCGGTTGTGGTAGATATAAGCATATACTTGGAGAATCGCTAGTAAGCCAACACCGTCTGCTCATTACAGAATTTTTCGAAGCGGAACCACCGAAAACATGGGCATCGTTTCGAAAGCCAAAAATCCGGTGGCATAATCTATCAAAGGAACGAAGCGCAAGATT
Source organism: Volucella inflata (assembly GCA_928272305.1). Taxonomy (NCBI): domain Eukaryota; kingdom Metazoa; phylum Arthropoda; class Insecta; order Diptera; family Syrphidae; genus Volucella; species Volucella inflata. The sequence goes on along the minus strand of OV743716.1, from coordinate 112,262,718 downwards.
TATCGCACTGATTAAAAAAGTACATCAAAATATAAATGGTATAGCAGACTCACTTAGCTCGCAAGAAATTTGGAACAGCATGCACGAGGAATGCATAACACTCGCAAAGTCCCATCTGGGGACTATATCGAAATACCATCACGTCGGCAAAAAACATGGTGGTGGAATGACGAAACCAAACGAGCTGTGGCCGACAAGAAGAATCCATTCCAAGTGTGGACAAAATGCGATCGCAGCGACGATATCGTAAAAGCTCGACTGGCTCTAGAATACGAGCGTCTTAAAAAGACCGCAAAGAAAGTCCTGGCTCGAACTCGAGCGGCAGCAACGGAAAACCTGTACCAGGAGTTGGAACAAATATCCTCACGATCGGCAGATAGAAGACAAGCTATACAAGAAGTTCAAACGTCGTACAAGACTAAAGTGCCAAATATTTTAAAGCTCGCTGCACAGAGGCGAAATTCGATGGAAATAACCTCGCCGAAATACATAAAAAATGTAGACGGTCGCTTATTAACAAATGAAAAGGAAATTTGTAACCGGTGGCTTGAATATTGCAAGGAGTTGCTTGACAAACAGTTTCCACGTGATATCGTGCCGACAGCTTCGAGGAGGAAGTTTCGGACTTTTCAATCGAAGAAATAAGTATAGCAATCGGAAAAATGAAGCGGGGGAATGCGGCGTGACCAGACAGCATTCCATCAGAGTTTTGGTCGAAGATGGAGGGAATCGGCAGCGAATGGCTATCGAAACTTTTAAATAAATTAAAATGTGAACAACCTATACCGAATCAATGGAGAAGAAGCTTCTTGGTTCTTTTGGTTGGGCTTTAAATACAGTCGCCTTTGGAACTGCATCGGCGCTATATTTAGCAGTGCGCACCTTACATAAGCTAGCGTCAGATGTGGAACACAAGTATCCATATGTAACAAAGGTGCTCACTGAAGGATTTTACGTCGACGACCTCATCTATGGTACGGATGACGAAAGGGAAGCCATCGATTTACAAAAGTCAGTGGGTAGATCTGCGAAGGGGGTTAAGAGCACTTCATGAACTGAAAATACCTCGGTGGATTGAATTCGCGAAGTTATTCGTCGAATGATACTTCGTTAAACGATCACCTACTAGTTGGTTCTAGATTGCAAGATGACATATTTGATCACATCACTCGTTTTAGGAAGCATAAGATATCATTTGTAGCTGACTTTAATAAAATATATAGGCAAATTTGGGTCGCTCCAGAGGATTCTGTTTATCAACTCATTTTATGATGAGATAGAGAGGATGAAGAGCTTGAGGCCTATCGGTTAAATACCGTCGCTTTTGGTACTGTTGCAGCTCCATATTAAGCGGTTCGCATCCTTCAACAGTTGGCCTCAGATGAACGCGACGATTTTCCACTTGCCTCGAAAATAGCAAAACAAAATCTCTATGTGGACGATGTTATGCACGGAGCAGATTCTATCAAGGAAGCACTGAAAATGCAACAACAACTTATTGCCATGCTGAAACGTTTAGGTTTCCCATTGAGGAAATGGGCGAGCAATAGTCAAGCATTGATAGAAGCCGTTCCAGAAGCAGATAGAGAAGTGTCAACATCACTAGCCTTCGATGATCCGACAGTCATAAAAACGTTAGGAATCCAGTGGCACCCGGGAAGAAAAACATTTTCTTTCAAACTAAGTCTGCCGGAACAAAGGCAAACGACAAAAAGGACAATTCTGTCTGACATAGCGCGTTTTTACGATCCAATGGGATGGATATCGCCATGTGTTTTCCTAAAATAATCGATGGAACAACATTTACAAATTTGCTACTTTCGAAAACCAGAATCGCACCTCATAAAATAAAATCTCTAGCTCGTTTAGAACTTTGCGGAGCGTTATTACTAGCACACTTGTTGGTGCACACTATAAATACTATGAACCTTCAAGATGCATGGACTCATGCGTGGTCTGATTCGCAAATCACCACCATATACCAGAACTACGTCCGTTGCCAACAGAGTTGCAGAAATTCAAGAGCTGACAAATCCCAAGTGGTTGAAACATGTTATTTTGAAACATAACCCAGCGGACATTGCTTCAAGAGGACTGCCACCAAGAGAACTTGTCGAAAATCGACAGTGGTGGTATGGGCCTGACTTTCTGCAGCTTTTTGAGGAACAAGCTCATCTAGAATATGAAAAACCAAATACAGATTTGGGTACCCCATCAAAAATATTTTTCTGCTCTGCATATATACAATCTACTTCTTTCCAGGTTTTCATCTCTGCAGCGATTGGTTCGAGTAACTGCATATTGGCTACGCTCTATCAACAGCGCTCGAAAGAACGAGGAAATCGAATTAGCTCAAAGGCGTTTGGTAACTATTGTACAACAAGAATTCTTTTCTGAAGAAATCAGACAAATCTTGAACAACAAGGAGATCCATAAGGGAAGTAAACTGGCAAGACTTGTACCATTCATTGACAAAAATGGGATATTGAGAGTTGGTGGACGACTGGAAAATGCCGATTTACCATATAAACAGCGTCACCCCATCATATTGCCTTGCCAGAATATATTAACCTCTCTCATAGTACATGATGCTCACATGAAATCACTCCACGGCGGACAACAACTGATAATGGAAACACTCAGGACTAAATATTGGATTATCTGCTTAAAATCAAATGTAAAAAAATGCATTCGTAATTGTCTTCGTTGCTTCCGACACAATTCTCCCAAAATGCATCAAAAAATGGGCAACCTACCCGCATCAAGAGTTACACAGACTCGACCGTTTCACACAACAGGGGTGGTTTATGCTGGACCAGTACAACTGAAGGCGTGGAAGGGACGCTTCAATAAGGTTCCAGAGGCATTCATTGCAATATTTATTTGCTTTACAACGAAGGCTGTGCATCTCGAGCTTGTAAGCGATTATAATTCGCCAGCGTTTCTAGCCTCATTTAAACGCGTCACTGCATGTCGGGGAATATGCGAAAATCTATACAACGACTGTGGAACAAACTTTCAGGGAGCTGCTAAAATTTTAGACAAAGAAAGACCACAGCTTTCAAAGCAATGCACAGAAGCTATTGCCAAGGAATTACTGATGAGAGGAACTAAGTGGCATTTCAATCCTCCAGGTACACCGCACTTTGGAGGGTTGTGGGAAGTGTGTGTTAAGTCGATGAAGCACCATCTAAAACGAGTAATCGGCCATCACACGCTTACGTTTGAGGAATATGCAACTGTGATAGCTTAAGTAGAGGCATGTTTAAATTCCCGCCCACTCTGTCCGATGACCGAAGATCCTGAGGATTTGTTGATCCTAACACCCGCACACTTCCTGATTGGTACGGCGTTAAGCACAACACCGGAAAGGGATCTTGCAGACATCAAGGAAAATCAATTAGATAGATGGCATCTCCTGCAAAAGATCCAACAAAACTTCTGGAGAAAATGGAAATCAGAGTACCTTGCGCGACTTCAACAGCGTACAAAGTAGTTGACATCGAATGACCAATTTAAAGTAGGACAACTCGTAATTCTCCCTGACGAGCAAATGCCTCGTACTCGGTGGCGACTTGGGAGGATCGAAGCAACTCATCCGGAAACCGACGGCAAGGTCCGTGTGGTCACAATCAAGAGTACAACAGATATCTTAAATTACCTTATATACACCCACACAGATGAACATTCGACAAACTATAGAATAAGAAAATTTCATTTTTGTATATAATTGTACAAATTGAATTATAACATAAAATTATAAATAAATTATAACTAACTTATAAACATATATAACCCAATATTGCCACATACCTCTACTGAACCCACCTTTAATCTTTTCATGTATCCACCTTGTGGAGGACAACGTCATCAACACAGAAACAAGTGGAAGTATCAAAGACAACATTCAAAACATCAGATTCATTTTCGGTGGCCCGGCAGGATGTTGCAACGCAACAAACATTAAATTTTCATTTTGCAGACGGCATGTCAATTGTGGAATCCCCGGCGGCAAGACACATGCACCTCGCTCTACAAAATTGGGAGCGCAGAAAATATAGGCAACATAAATAAACATAGACAAATGCTTCCGGCCTTTGTTTTTCCGGCTCCGCCCGGATGCGATGTTTTTTCTTCTGCCAACCTATGAGTCAGCTGCGCATTTGTGGGTGACTTCCGCAGCCGACACAGCGCACCAAGCGAATGCAGCTAATCAACCTGAAAGGGAAAAACCGAAAGAGGTCGTTGACCACCGAATTAGAGGAACACCGAAGGTTTCGTGATGACGTACAAGGTCCATGGTTATCACAAGAAATTTGTCGTTAGAGCAAATTAGTTTGAAAATAAAAAAATAGTAAAAAGAAGAAATATAGTTTTCATTTGTTCTAAGTGTTTGTCAAATTTATTTTTTATGCAAAGTGTCCTAGCGATTCGGTTCTGGTTGTGATATGGGTTTGGCTCGAAACCATTAGACAGGTTGCATATTGCAGGCTGGTTGTTGATGATATTTGGTACACATTCGGGGAATTTGATTCGTCTTCCTTCTTTGGCTTTACACAGGTATATGCCTTCTATGAGATCGCATACTTCCTCAAGATACAGTGTGTCAAATCCATGTATAGCAAGATAGGGGTATGTAGATATAGAAAGGGTTTTTGTTGGGGCACAAATTGATAAATCAAAGAGAACTTAATATTGTAATTAAATAAATTAGAAAATTCAAGTCTTATAAGTACTTAATACTTATATATATTCGTTTTCTATCTTTAACTATCGCATTGGCAACATTATTCTATAAAAATTTAAATTTCGCGCCATCATACTAAGATGTTCCGTATTTTTAAGTCTCCAAAAGGAACTGTAGACTACAATCGAACCATGAAACCGATGTTACTTAAAAGAAAATTAATAAAAAGTTTGTTACTTTTCGTTGAACTATCGACCTACAATTTGTTTTATTTTATCACTTTCGCTATTTTTTTCGTAGTACCTCGTTGTTGCACAAGAATACATTCGGTATTCTTCGAAGTATTGATGATATTAAACAAAAGGCAAATATCTTCAATACGTGGTGAGAAAAATCTCTCGCCATTTACATTGGCGCCCAACGTGGGGCAAATCCATTTGTGAAAAAAAAAACTCTTGTAAAGTAAAGTTTAAGTAATAATTGCAGTACATTTTTGTACATACTCGTATCTCTAAATCGCGAAAGACAATCGTAAGTCAAAAGTACAGTGGCTAGTGGAATTAAAATCTCCTAAAAATTTTTAAATAAAACTCTTGAACTATCCTGGAGATCGTGATACGGTGCGCGTTATTTCGGTAGTCACGGGTGCAATTAAACGGTCTGAAGCAGCGCAACTATTGTATTGTAGCTGCCCATTACCAGCTATCCAACAGAACCACGGAATTAGAGTAGATAAGTATACGTATATCTATCTCAAGGTACCTGCAAGACTATTATCACGAATGTGCGTTGCTAATACATAATTTGTGTATGCAAAACCAATATACACATACGTAATATTCATTTTGACGATCAACGAACTTCATATATACGTCATAGATCATCAGCCTAAAACACACCTTCGTCGTAATATCAATCATACAACTTTCATAAAATTAAAATTATATTTCGCATCCATAAATTGTATATTTGTACATACATAAAGATATATGTATATTCAATCGCACGAAAATCGGAACATACAAAATTTCGATTCAACGAACTTTGACCACACATCGAGCAAAGTCACATCATAAATTTGTTAGCATAATTTCAGTCATACGATTAAAGTACAGCATACATTTTTATAACCGGTTTTCAATCACGTCATAAAAGTTTTTTTGCATTAGCTCGTCAGTGGCAGTTGCAAGGATCATATACATGAACGTACACCTAGTTCGATTGCAATCAATTCGCTCGCAACGTCTTCGCGGTTTTGTTTTCTTTGACAAAGTTTTATGGGAAGGAAATTACATCTTTATATCTAGTATATCGTTCCTACTATATGGCATGTGATCAAATGGCCCAGTTACCAATTAGATAAATTCTATTCACATCGCTTGCGTCGCAATTTCGATTGGAAATCGCTTAAAATTGCAAAGGTCTAGAATTGGAAATTACATATTACATAAAATACAAAAATAATTCGTAGCAGTATTCGTTTAGCTGAAGCATAATCTCAGTTTTGGTGGAGGTGAATTTTTTCAACGATCGTGGTGTTGAATATCATTTGAATCGGATTAGCACTGCTGAAGTCAATTACATGCTCTTATTGTACATTCGGGTGCTGCGTTTAGAATATTTTTCACTTCTCTGCTACTCTGTAGTTAGATTTTTCGCTGATTTTATTTTGTGGCTGGTGTAATTAAAAAAAAACAAAAAAGGGATTTTTATCTTATCCATTGCTGTTGCTGTAATAATCGGGATCATTTGCCGGCTGTCCTTGCTACCACCATGGGAAATATTTTGTTGCTGCTGTTAATAGGGTGCAGGAAAATCTTACCGCCTTGGGTACACTACTGCTAACGTTAGTACAGTTCTAAGTGTTGGGATGTTGAAGTTCAAATAAAGGATCAATTAGAAGTTATTTTTGGTTAAGGTGAAGATATTACTCAGTTAAGAGGTTGCAATGATGAAATCGTTAGAGGAGCCTACGCAACAACGTGCGTTCACTAAGGAAAGTATAACTCGCATTAACACATTGGTCGAAAAATCTACGAATCTCTCTGTCACAGAATTGGAGTGTAGGCTTGGTATCCTAGAATCATATTTTAAGCAAATCTTAGCATACCAGACCCAAATAGAACAACTTCAGCCAACTGACACAGCGAGAGCTGACTTGGAGGAACTGTACGTAACTTATGGGACCGGGAAGAAGGACGAGTACCATAGAAACTTCACTCGCCATTCCATCTGCACCGGCGAGTAGACTGCCGCATATTCGGTTACCAAAATTTAATCGAAAATATTCAGAATATTAGAATTTTATAAATTCATATAATCATTTAGTAAACTCCGATCCTGCTCTCACTAAAATCGAAAAGTTTAACCACTGTTTATCCTGCCTTTCCGACCAAGCCTTAGGAACAGTTCGGGCCTTTCAAGTGACGGAGGACAATTATACGAGTAGCAAGGCATTGGAGAGACTTAAGGAGCGGAACGATAATGACACACTGATTTTTCTCGGAAACATTACTGCAATGTTTGAGCTTTCTAAGTGCTCGAAACCTTCAGCTCCACTGCTTCGAAATCTAGTAGACAGTATATCAGCAATCTATAGTTCTCTTTTGTCGTTGGGGTCTGAGGGTGATATATGCAATGCAATTATAATATATTTGGTCATGTCAAAGGTGGACGCTCAAACGCAAGCCAAATGGGATGAGCAATCAATTATTCTACATTGACAACGTGGGATGAATGCGCAAAAATGATTGGGAAACGCTGCCAATATCTGGAAGCTCGCGACAGCAAACAGATTCGTAACGAGGCGTCTAGTATAACAGATTTGAATCAATGGTCATCGAATAAGGCAAGGTACCAAAGGTCTTCTACTCGAACCCAAACATCGTTGACTATTTCGCAAAAATCATGCGTACTATGTAAGGAAGGTAGCCATTTCATCTCCAGTTGTCCTAGTTTTCAGAACCTCACACCCTTTGAAAGATTTTCGAATACGAAGAAACTGGGACTTTGTATAAACTGCTTGGGAAAAGGTCACAATGTTGCTAAATGTCCATCGCTTAATAGATGCAAGACATGCAAGCAACCCCACCATACTCTGCTTCATAGACAACTAGATTCTGGTGAGGGTACATCTTCAGTACAGTTAATGTTGCATTGCAATCAACACCTATTAAGGTTGCGAGTTAGGTTATCTACTGCATTAGTGCTTAGACGGAACAGGAAGCTTCCAATTCGGAAGAGCTCTTTTAGATTCTGGCTCCCAGATAAATTTAATAACAGAAAACTTCGCTCAAATCCTCAGTTTACAAAAACAAAGGGGACAAACCGAAATCGTAGGAATAGATTCGGTGCAAACACGTTCGCACTATCAAACACAAACTTAAATTAGATCTCGATTAAATAATTTTGAAACTTCTCTAGAGTTTATAATAACCAAGAATTTTACTGGAATCTTCTTCAAAATAAAGAATTAGCCGATGAAAGTTTTCATGAGCCATCAAACATCGACATTCTTCTAGGGGCTGAAACATTTTTCGACATATTGTCAATTGGACAAATAAAATTGGGACCAAATTTACCTATAGCTCAAAAAACAAAATTAGGCTGGATCATATCCCGAAAATGTGAAACTCATCTGAATAGTCCAAAGGGGTTATGCTGTCATACAGCGCAAGATGAATCGTTGCATAGTTATGTCAAGAAATTCTGGGAGTTAGAAGAACCGAGTCATAAAAAGCTGAAATGGACAGAAGAGCAAACGAAGTACGAAAAACATTTTTTAAAAACAATTGAAACTTATCCAGATGGTAGGCTTTCAGTCCAATTACCATTTAAAAACAATCCAGGTTGCTTAGGAACTTCATATAATATAACATTTAAACGATTTCTCTCTCTGGAACGCAAACTTCAAAGGGACGAATGTGTGAAAGAGGAATACAAGAGGTTTATGAAAGAATATGCAGATTTAGGGCAAATGTCATTAGTCGATCATCCGGATCTAAGTGAACCACATTATTTCATTCCCCACCATTGTATACTTAAGCCTAATAGTACATCAACTAAACTTAGGGTTGTTTTTGATGCCTCCTGTAGAACTTCATCGCAGATATCGTTAAACAAACTTCTGATGGTTGGGCCAACCATTCAGGACGACCTCCTTATAATTTTGCTTCGGTTTCGACTCCATAGATTCGCTCTTACCGCTGACGTCATCAAAATGTATCAGCGGATTTAGATACACCCATCATAACGTCAGTTTCTATATATCGTTTGGCGAGAGAGCGAACAGATTCCTATTAAAATCTTTCAGCTCAATATCATAACATATGGAACGTCAGCGGCGCCTTTCTTAGCAATTAGTAACCTACGTTTCCTGGCAGACAATTCGCTGAAACGTACCCAAAGGGGTCACAGGTCATATCGTCTGACTTTTACGTTGACGATATGCTCACGGGAGCAGATGATTTTGAATCATTAGTTGAAATTAAAATAAATTAAATTAAATTAAATTAAACAAAAGTCAGTACTATTCTAAGTTCAGCAAACCTTGAATTATATAAATGGCATAGTAACCACGATTCAATTATTCAAGATGAAGCAGTTACCTCAACTAAGGGTTTAAAGTTCGTAGAAAAAGGTCTAACTAGCACACTAGGAATCACATGGAACTCAGTAGACGACATCTTTCAATTTTTCTTCAATCCAGTTCAGACTTATTTGAAAAATACAAAGCGATCAATTCTTTCGTTATCGTCTTCCTTGTTTGACCCAATGGGGCTTCTTAGTCTTATTATCATTAGAGCCAAGATAATTTTGCAGAAAATATGGATCGAAGGACTAAACTGGGATGAATCGATTCCACAGGATTTAAATACAGAATGGAAATGTTTTTTAGAAGATCTACAGTCTTTGCAGAATCTTCCGATACCGAGATATGTCTTCGCGGCAGGCAAAGAAGATGTTCAAGTACACGGATTTTGCGATGTATCTATGAATGCGTACGGATTTTGCTGGTACGTTTGGTCAACCAACACAAGCGGAAAGGTAACAGTAAGGCTTTTAGTAGCGAAATCTCGGGTAGCCCCCACTAAGCGCAAACAACTGCCTAGACTTGAGCTGTGCGGCTCACATTTGTTGGTAAAACTTTGGACGTATATACATGGCATATTCCGCAAATCCATTTCCAAAATATATTTCTGGATTGACTCTGAGATTGTACTTCACTGAAATTCGGGAAAATTCGGTAGGAGTGTCATGGCGACACGTTCCTAGTTCAGAAAATCCAGCGGATATTCTCTCCAGGGGTTGCACAGTTGATGGATTGAGACAGTCAATATGGTTTTGCGGACCAACTTTCTTACAATTAAGTTCTGGAAAATGGCCACGATCATCGGAAAGACAACTTGCAGTCGAGGAACTCCATCTTGAAACCCGTAAAACAACGCTTTTATGTCAACCGAAACAGTCTAATTATTTGCTTGAGATAATAAATAAGAAAAGTTCTTATTTTAAAATACTAAGAACATTTGCATATATGCTCAGTATAATACCGAACTTCGTACTAGGCTAACCAAAATGGAAGCGACATGCGAAGATCTTAAAAAAGAACTGGAAAAACTGAAAACCAAGGAAAAGTCAAACAGCGACGTTAAAAATATCTACGAAACAGATGAAGAAGAGCTAGGTCGAGAAACCGACTGGATCTTGCAAAAACGCCCCGGAAAAAAGCGTAAAGCTGCGTCTTCTCCCAAAATCGTCTCTCAACGTGAAGCAAAGGGAGATGAATCGAAGAAAAATGTCAACAATAACATGAGTCCTGGAAAAATCAAAGCGGAAAAACAACGAACACCCCCGCCAATCAATGTCACTGGAGTTTCAGATTACAAGAAACTCCAAAACATATTGATGACCCTGCCGAGATCGGACTATATAGTAACATCGCGCAATAATAATGTATGGAAAGTCAACGTCAAGGACGCTGACAACTATCGCATTCTTTCTCGCAAGTTAAGCGTCGAAAAAATCCAATGGTTCACATACGAGAACAAGTGCGAAAGACCTATTCGTGTCGTCGCCAGAGGACTGCATCCGTCTTGCCCAAAAGAAGATATGATTTAAAAAACAAGGGTTTTAAAATCATTGATGTCGTCAACATCGAAAAGCGAGAGAAACAAAAAATTGAAGGAAAGGATATGACAGTTAAACGTAGCCTTCCCCTCTTTATGCTAACCTTTGAGAACACTGAACATACCCAAAAAATATACGATATTAAGTCAATCCTCAACATTATTGTTAAAATTGAGCCTCGACGCAAAAACTCGAAACTGATCCCGCAGTGTAAGCGATGCCAGGAATTTAACCATACGCAAGCTTACTGCCAAAAAGAGCCTCGGTGCGTAAAATGCGCAGGTAAACACCTGTCCAAAGAATGCAACGTAAGCAAACAAACCCCTCCGACTTGTGTCAACTGCAGGGGTAAACACGTAGCAAATTTCCGTGGCTGTGAAGTAGCAAAGGAGTTGCAAAACAGACGTGACAAGTTGTTTAAGCCACAAAAAGAGAATCCCAAAACTAAAGAAAAAACATCGGGATCTGCTCAAAATTCGCCAAGGCGAAAGTGATTGATTCCAGTGTTGAAAAGAAAGCATCGGAAAAACTTACATACGCTGAAGCTACCAAGCTAAAGGCAAAAGATTCCGGAGATCCTGCTTCCCAAGTATTTTCCGTTATTCTCGCGCAGCTTGAGCAGCAAAACAAAATCAATGAACTTATTTTAGATAAGCTAAAGAAGTTTGAAAATAGGTTCAATAAAAAAAAACGTCCTTCGCCTAAAAAATGAAAAGGGAAAAATTAAACGTACTCACCTGGAATGCAAACGGAATCTTAGAAAAACTTTATGAACTTGAGTTATTCCTAAGGAAAAACGACATTGACGTTTGTTTGGTTTCCGAAACCCACTTGAAAAACGGGTCATCTGCAAAAATTAGAGGTTTTAAAGACTACTACGCGTATCACACTTCGGGAAACGCGAGAGGCGGATCCTCTGTATACATTAAAGAGTCTCTTGAGCACAACGAAGATATAAAAGTAGAGCTCGAGTCTGTACAACTAATTGCGGTGCGCGTAAAATCGGTACGGAACTCCTTTACTATTTCAGCCATCTACTGTCCTCCACGATTTACGCCTTCAAAACATATATTTAAAAATATATTCAATTCTCTTGGATCGGCTTTTATGATTGGCGGTGATTTCAATGCCAAACACACTTTTTGGGGATCAAGATGTGTCTCCCAAAAGGGCAAAATACTCTATAAAGCATGTATGGAACACAATTGTGACTTCTATTCAACGGGCAAGCCGACTTATTGGCCAACAGACACAACGAAAATACCCGATCTTGTCGATTTCTTCGTTGTTAAAGGAATTCGTAACTCGGATATAAACGTTGATGAAAGCTTCGATCTTTCCTCCGATCATTCTCCAGTCATACTGACAATGAACGACACGTTTATTAAAAAACAAGGACCATTAAGACTAACTGGACGAAATACTAATTGGGAAGGATTCAGAAATGAGATTAATAATAACCTAGAACTAGACGTTTCACTTAAAGCAGCACTTGAACTTGAAATCGAAGTGGATTCTTTCGTTGAAATAGTCCAATGTGCTGCGTGGAACAATACACCTTGTCAACGAAAAAACACGGCTAAACGTAACTTAAACTACCCGCCTGAGGTAAAAGATATGATAAGAGAAAAAAGAAAAGCTCGCAAAAGATGGCAAACAACTCGAGCGCCGCAGGATAAAACACGCTTAAACAGGCTCTGTAATCTGCTCAAGGAGACTCTTAAAAGTTACAGAAATTCCGAAGTAAATACATATGTTCAAAACCTGACGGCAGGAAAAGAAACAAATTACTCGCTTTGGAAAGCTTTAAAATGCTTAAAAAGGCCCAAAATCCCCGCGCCACCAATCAAGGTCGGCAATAACGAATGGGCTAAGGGGGATAAGGAAAAAGCGGAGGTTTTTGCCGACTATCTTGAAGAAATTTTCAAGCCCTCCGACAGCCCGACACTGGCACCCGGCACCAATTCTTTAGAAATAGCATATAGTAATTTTGTAATGACAAATGCAACTCTTGCTGAAATCAAAACTGTAATAAGGAAATTAAAACCAAAGAAGGCTCCGGGGTATGACCTTATTACCGGAGAAGTTCTGAAAATGCTACCCCAAAAAGCACTTATAAAGCTCTTACACATTATTAACGCGGCTCTGAGGCTTGAATACGTGCCAAGCCAGTGGAAAGTTGCAGAAGTCATTATGGTACTAAAACCAGGAAAACCTCCAAACGATAAAAAATCATACAGACCCATTTCTCTCCTACCGATCCTGTCGAAAATCTTTGAGAGGATTTTGCTAAAACGTCTTCTCCCAATTATCGAAAACCAAAATCTTATTCCCAGCCATCAATTTGGATTTCGGACTAAGCATTCAACAATTGATCAGGTGCATAGAATTACTGATGTAATTGAAAGATCACTGGAAGAAAAAAAGATTTGTTCGAGCGTATTTCTTGACGTCTCACAAGCTTTTGACAAAGTATGGCATGAAGGTTTGAAGTTCAAACTGCGACGAATTTTGCCATTAAAGCTTTATAATATATTGAGAAGCTATTTTGAAAATAGAATTTTTCGCGTTCGAAACGGAAATGATGTTTCGAAATTTAAAGATATCCTAGCCGGAGTACCGCAGGGAAGCGTACTGGGCCCACTTTTGTACCTTTTATATACAAGAGATATACCACACGTCGAGGATACTGTTCTCGCTACTTTTGCTGAGGACACCGCTATCTTAGCGGTTGGAGAATCAATAGAAGACTCAACGGCGAAACTCCAGACTGCTTTAAATAAAGTCTACGAGTGGACAAAGATCTGGCGAATTACCCTTAATGAGACAAAATCTGTACATGTTGACTTCACCTACAGAAAGATAAATCACTTGCCCATTTCTATAAACTCGGTGTGTATCCCCTTTGCAAACGAGGCTAAGTATTTGGGAATGACACTTGACGCGAAGCTTAAATGGAAAACGCATGTTAGAAAGAAACGAAAAGAACTAGAGGCCAAATACAGAGAAATGTACTGGCTACTTGGTAAACATTCCAAGCTAAGCTTAGAAAACAAGCTGCTTCTTTATAAGCAAATGCTAAAGCCGGTGTGGACCTATGGTATACAACTCTGGGGTTGTACTAAGAAATCAAATGTAAATATAATACAAACTTTTGAAAATAAAGTGCTACGACAATCTGTGCGTGCCCCATGGTTTATAAGAAATAATGACCTGCATCGAGACCTCGGAGTTCCTTTCGTGGAAGATGAAGTCAGGAACTGCGCACGAAAACATAAAGTCCGGTTAAGCGGCCATATCAACAATACAGTCCTAGAAGTCTTGGACGAACGAAACATACTACGCCGTCTTCAACGAACTAAACCGTTGGACCTTGCGCGATAAATTGAAACCGCATTAAGAAAGCGGAATATGTAGGGTCTTCCATTGGAAAGTGTCCTACCAATCGTGACTAACTTATGAAATAAAAACTGCTTGATAAGTTCTACTTAGTTGCGGTATTAAAATCAACAATGAAGGGAGGTGTTTTTAGTGAGTAAGAATCTCACACTACTATGAGCACGCGCTTCTGATCCTCATAGTGTCTGATGGAAGATTTTCACCTGCCCTCGCCGGGGAAAAAAAAAAAAAAAAAAAAAAAAAAAATATATGCTCAGATTCTATAATCAGTGTCGAAAACAAGGTACATGCCGTCAAGTTCTTCTTTCCCCCAGCGATCTTGACGCATCATTAAATCGCATTGTTTGGATTATCCAAAATCAATTGCTTGCATTAAATCCAAGAAGAATCTTCATGGATCCATCAAGTGGCTTACCCCGTTTTTGGACAGCTCAACGGGATTTAAATTATTAAGAGTAGGAGGAAGATTAAAACACGCAAATCTACCACAGGGGCAAAGGCATCCTCTACATGTGAGGTATCTACAATTGTCTAACTATCATGCGGGTCCAAAAATGTTAGTGGTTTTGACTCGCAGAAAATTTTGGGTGGTCAACGCTAGGGAAGTAGCCCGTCGGATAGTGAGGAATTGTCTACACTGTATAAGATACAAACCGAAGCTTCTAGAACAAATAATGGGAGACCTACCAGCAGAAAGAATAAAGACATCGCGTCCATTTTCACGTGTAGGTGTAGATTTTTGCGGCCCAGTTATGACGCATCACAACATTCGTGGGAAGAGACCATACAAGACGAACATTTCGGTATTTGTATGCTTTTCTTCTAAGTCCATTTAGAACCAATGTTAGATTTGTCATCTGATGCATTTATAGCAGCTTTAAAGAGACTGATAGGTCGTCGGGGACTCCCATCTGATATTAACTCAGATAATACGACAAATTTTATTGGGGCACAAACAAAGCTCAAAAAATTTGGTCAAATGTTTTTCCAAAAATCATCGAAAGAATTAATTTATACATTTTGTGCTAATGAAAATATAACTTTCCATTTTATCCCCCCCCAGGTCACCTCACTTTGGTGGATTGTGGGAGGCTGCGGTCAAGATAGCAAAAGGTCATCTCGTTAAAACTCTAGACAATACCAAGATGAGGTTTGAGGATCTCGCTACTGCACTCGTTGAAATAGAGGGCATCATGAACTCCAGACCAATCTCACCTCTATCCTGTGATCTGCTAATTGGGACCTCAGTAAAGGCGATTCCTGAATCTGTAGAAGATTCCAATATCAGTTTTATCAAGAAGTGGAGGCGAATCAATGAAGCCAAGGTACATTTTTGGAAGATTTGGTCTACAGAATATCTCGTCGAGCTACAACAACGCATCAAGTGGTCAACAGATAAGCCAAATCTGCAAGTCAACGATATAGTTTTAATCCATGAAGACAACATACCACCGCAAAAATGGCTAATGGGAAGAGTCCTTCAAGTCTTCTCCGAAAACGATGGAAAGGCCAGAGTTGCAGAAATTCGAACATCACGAGGAATACTGAAGCGGCCGATTAGAAAATTAGCACTACTTCCGCTGTTGAAAGAAGAGTCCTTTCAAAGGGGGCGGGATGTTGGGGCACAAATTGATGAATCAAAGAGAACTTAATATTGTAATTGAATAAATTAGAAAATTCAAGTCTTAAAAGTACTTAATACTTATATATATTCGTTTTGTATCTTTAACTATCGCGTTGGCAACATTGTTCTATAAAAATTTAAATTTCGCGCCATCATACTAAGATGTTCCGTATTTTTAAGTCCCCAAAAGGACCTGTAGATTACAACCGAACCATGAAACCGATGTTACTTAAAAGAAAATTAATAAAAAGTTTGTCACTTCTCGTTGAACTATCGACCGACAAGTTGTTTTATTTTATCGCTTTCGTTATCGCTATTTTTTTCGTAGTACCTCGTTGTTGCACAAGAATACATTCGGTGTTCTTCGAAGTATTGAGGATATTAAGCAAAAGGCAAATATCTTCAATACGTGGTGAGAAAAATCTCTCGCCATTTACAGTTTTGTTTATTGGAAGCGGTATAAGGTGGAAAAGGAAATATTTTATTCGGGATGTAATAGGAATTTCAATGCTGAACACAATATTTGAATTATTATAATGAGCTTGTAATCGTAAAATTTCGTAAATTTGCTCATCAGAAGAGAGGTGTATCGATTGTTTCTACAAAATATCTTTTATTTCATCTAGTTCAGGTTTATTTAATATCTGTGTAGAAATAATGTGTAAATGAGAAAGAGTGACGGCTTCAGCTATATTTGCTAGATCATTATAGAGCAGGTCAATATTGAAATTAATTCCATGTATATACTGGAGGTGTTTCAAGGTCTCTTGGTCTGTTTTAAGTGCAGTGTTTATATTAACATTGTAAAGGTTTAAGAGAGTTTCTATTGTGGTTTGCTGTTCATTGATGTGGCGAGTAATATTATCAAATCTCTCTATCATGTTTTTCTTAATCCCTATCTGTAAGTTCTCTTGAGTTTCTATAGCGTTTTGATTTAAGTTCAGTTTTTTAAGTTCCTCATTAATTGCTATTGCATCATTTGTGTTCATATTTCCAGTTATTCCTTTAATAACCGTACCTAATCCATTTATTAAAGCTCGCTTTTGTCTTTGCCTAGGTAAAAGTATTTGAAGCTTCAGTTCTAGTTCTCTGAATTTAATATGTGCTATATTTATTGTGTCGATTTTCATTTGCTCATTTCCCAAAGATTCTACTGATTTGCGAATTTTCTCAATACTTTGTACGTAATTATTAAAGTTTACAATATGGATGAATTTTTTATATGTTTCTATTACCTTAGTCTGTCCTAATCGTAGAGCTAGTAGTCCATAGCTGTCGGTCAAGTTATGTATGCCTATGTTCTGTCCTTGCGTTGTCGTTGACGTCATTAGTAGTCTGAAATTTGCTTTTCTTTTTTATTCTCACTTTGTGAAGTTTTTTGGTGTCATTAGTAATAACTGTGAGTCTATTGTTAGTTTTTACTATTTGTTTTTTAAATCGTGGAGTCATTTTGTATGTCTACACTCTTTGCGGTAAATAATTTCTCATTCCTTAAGGTCGTTGGGGGTTCCCTTATTTTGTGTCTTTTTTCTTAATATTTATTTGTTTTTTTATCTAGGATTTTTTTAAAGGATTGGAAAAGTTCTGTTTGGAAAGCGTTTAGTTTTAACAAATAGTCGTGTTGATTATTGTATGTCATAGTCTTATCAAAGTCGTATGTGCGTCCGTAGAAAAGTTCGTATGGTGTGTGGTTTGTGGTGGAATGAATCTCGTTTTTATATGTAATGATAGTTTCGTTGAGTATGTCTTCGTGGTCTTTCTCTTTATATTTATCTTGAATAATTATATATATTTCTGTTAAGGTAGAATGCATCCTTTCAACAGAAGCATTGTTTGCTGAAATGACGTGATATGGAGATCAATATTAAATTGTTTGCAAAAGTCTTGAAAGATGTTCGATGTGAATTCTGACCCTTGGTCACTCACAATTTTTCGAGGGATACCGTGCAGGCTAATAAAATGTTTAATTTGTTTGACTATATTTCAACTATTTCGGGTTTGCAAGGTATATGCTACACCAAATTTAGAAAACTTATCAATTATAGTGAGAATACTGTTGTGGTTAATACTGTATAGTATATATCTATATGAACAATGTCTATGGGTTTTATGGGTGTTTCGGTTTTTTTCAAACGCTTTTCAAGGAGGCTTCCTATCGTATTTTGGTGTCTGACAAGTAGTACAATTATTAATTGTCTGGATTATTTTATTCTTCATAAAAGGGAAAAAGTAGTCTCGTTGATGTGTCTCAGTTATACCTCTATGGTTGGATTTTGTATGGTAGTCATTTATAATCTTGTTCTGTTCGTCGTTATCCGTAATGTCAATCAAAATTTTTTTACGTCTTACCAAGCGGAATGTTTTGCCTCTTGCAAAATATTTTCAATAAACTTGCTGTATTAATTTGAATGTTTCTTCGTCTGCCAATATTGCAGTTAGTCTGTTTGGAGGGAGATATTTTTTGAACATGTTAATAATATCGCTTTCGAAAAACGATTCATTAGTAATAGTACGCCTTTGCTTATTTCTAAAAATTATTTTTAGCGCATTTTGAGGTGGACTAGCTAATGCTTGGAATATAACTTGCAGATTAAATTCCTTTATCAGGATACTGGAGAAGGTGATCGTTGGATAAAATATCTTTTTTATACTCTTCATCAAGAGTAATTTCTATGCCTTTTTTAAGACATCGAGTGAGAGGTGTGGTCTGTCTTGCAAAATCCCGGATGAATTTCCGATAGTAGCCTATCAGACCGAGGTAGGATTTAATTTCCTTCGTTGATTATGGTATTGGGAATTCTTTAATAGTTCGGATTTTGTCAGTATTTGGTTTCACGCCGTCTCTGGTGATTATATGTCCCAGAAACGCTGTTTCTTTACGTAGAAACTCAGACTTGTTTAGTTGAATCTTTAGATTTGCTGTTCTTAATTTATTGAATATTTTTTGTAGACTCTCAATATGTTCTTGCAACGATGTCGAATATACGACTATGTCGTCTAGGTACACGAGACAGATTTTGCCGATATACTCTCTGAGAACATTATCAATCACTCTCTGGAATGTGGAAGGGGCATTTTTCAGCCCAAACGGCATTCTTACGAACTCTTAGTGGCCTGACTCCACCGTGAAGGCCGTTTTTGGAATATCTTGGGTATCCATCTAAATTTGATGAGAGCCACTGGGCAAATCTAAGGTAATAAAGTAGTGACATTTGCCTCATTTATCCAAAATCTCGCTTATATAAGGCAGTGGATATTTATCACTTATTGTTTTATCGTTTAGACGGCGGTAGTAGTCATCCATTTTTGTTTGCCGCTGCCGGGTAACTGTCCGGCCATTTAAAAAAGCATAAGTTACGAAGCATCAACAAGCCTCGGATATGGACGGATCTACTGTTGACAACCCACGCAAACGATTTAAGGACAATGAGCTTCGGATATGCACGTGGAATGTTAGATCCCTTAATAGACCACGTGCATATGCGCGCACGCCCCCACAGAGGAGAAAGATGACGACACCAAAGATGCCTTCTACGAGCTCCTTAACAAGATCTACGAGCAATGCCCTAGCTATGACATTAAAATTGTCCTCGGTGATTTTAGTGCAAAGCTTGGAAGAGAGGGTATCTTTGTTGGAACGATCGGAAAATATAGCCTGCACAGCACCACCTCCGATAACGGATTCAGGCTAATCGACCTTGCGGCGGGCGAAACATTGTCGTGGATGAAGTGAAGATAGCTATATCGAAGCTTAAGTCAAACAAAGCTACTGGAGCGGATGGCCTGACTGCCGAGCTCTTCAAAGCGGCAGGCGATGACTTGGTAAGGAGCATGCACCAACTCATCCGTAAAATATGGTCGGATGAAAGTATGCCCGATGAATGGAACCTCAGCATTGTTTGTCCAATTCTCAAGAAAGGAGACCCTCTGAACTGGGCCAACTACAGAGGCATCAGTCTCCTTAACATCGCATACAAGACCTTATCCACCGTATTGTGTGAACGCCTGAAGCCGTTCGTCAACAACCTGATAGGTTCATATCAGTGTGGCTTCAGGCCAGGAGAGTCCACCATCGACCAGATATTCACACTACGGCTGATCTAGGAGAAGACCCATGAGCTTCAAATCGATACCAACCACCTATTCATCGATTTTGAGGCCGCGTATGACAGCATCTATAGAGATGAGCTATATAGAGCAATGTTTTGTTTTGGCATCCCTACCAAACTCGTCCGTCTGTGCAAGATGACGATGGAGAATGCACGCTGCTCCATCAAGGTCGGTAAAGATCTCACCGAGACTCATGATGTCCAGAAAGGATATAGACAAGGCGATGCGCTGTCATGCGATTTTTTCAACATCGTACATGAAAGAATAGTGCAAAACTCACTAGCAAACACAAGAGGCACTATCTTTCAAAAGTCCGTCCAACTACTCGCATACGCCGACGATATTGACATAATCGGGAGAAAACAGCGTGATGTCAGTGGCGCTTTCGCGAGTATTGAGACGGAAGCGGCGAAAATGGGTTTAGCGGTCAATGAGGGCAAGACCAAGTATATGCTGTCAAGCAAAAAGGACAACCAACACCGACGTCTCGGACAGAACATCACCCTCGACAGATATAGCTTTGAGGTAGTTAAGGACTTTGTCTACCTAGGCTCTGCTATAAATACAGACAACGACACCAGCGCTGAGATCAAGCGAAGAATAACTCTTACCAACCGCTGTTTCTTTGGGTTAAGAAGGCAATTGAGTAGCAAAGCCCTCACTCGGACAACAAAAATCACCCTTTATAAGACCTTAATAATCCCGGTCCTGCTCTATGGCGCAGAGGCATGGACATTATCTAAAATGGATGAGGGTGTTCTTGATTGCTTCGAGAGAAAAATTCTTCGGGCAATCTTCGGTCCCGTCTGCACTGACGGTGAGTGGAGGAGAAGATACAACGACGAACTGTATGGACTGTACAGCGACATGGACCTAGCCAGAAGAGTGGAGATCCAAAGACTGAGATGGTTGGGTCATGTAGAGCGCATGGACACCAATGCTCCGTGCATTCAAGGCATCTAAGCCCAATAGTCCGTCGAAGTAACCATGGAATTTGTAAATAGGAAATGTTAATTCACCATATTGTTTAAGTTCATAAAAGTTCGGAAGTGTTACTTGTTTGTTCATGCTATGTTTCTGTAAGATTGTTGTAATTATCGTCGGTGTAATTGTATTAATGTCTTCAGGGTGGACGTATTCTGAGTTGATAAAAGAGGCAGATGCCACTGTGTCTACAAGAAATTTTAAATGTTTCCGGAAAGAGAGGAAATATGTATGTACGAAAGTGAATGTCCATGTTTGTTAATGTCCAAGTATATTGGAGTTCTGAGGTTAGAAATTGAAAATTTGATTCTCCTTTGTATTCAGAATTATTGAGAATGGGTTCGTTTGGAATAAAGTAGTATTGGTGTAATTGTGGATAGTAATTTTGGGTATTACTGAACTCTGTAGGATACTGTATGAAAGGGTTGTTATAATAAATACAACTGAACTCTGTAGGATTCTGTATTGAAGGGTTATTATAATTGACATTACCAAACTCTGCAGGATCTTGGGCGTGACGGTTACTTTGATCTTCTACGATCTCTGTACCTTTTGTTTCAGATGTACTTGGTTTTTAAATGTTATGGATTTCTTTAATGTATTGATTGTTTTGTCGGAATGAATTGCTCTGTTGTCCGGAAGGTGATCTTTTCACTAAAGTTTGGGCCGAAAGTGTATCCATCGGGTCTGGTTTAGGTGGTCTTGATGGGAGAGTGCTTGGGTTTTGTGCAATTGGTCGTTGGTAATTATTTTGTTGGGGTCTGTATTGTTGTTGAATATACGGTGATCTCTGATGATTTATTTGCTGTTGGGGTCTTAATGACTGTTGAACAATTGGTGGTCTCAAGTTTGGTAGATCAAATCCTGGATAGATAAAATTTGGATAGTGAAAGGTTCTCTGGATAGGATTAAAATGAGGTTGTCTATATGGAAGGCTCTTAACTTGAGGGTGAGGATTTATTGATGGTTTAGAAAGAGGCTTATGTTCATATCTGATATAAGACATGTTCTGCTCTCTGATGCAATAAGCGAATGATTCAGCTAATGAAGGTTCTGAGGGTTGTGAAGGTCTTTTATTAAAGCAGTTTCATTACGCCTACCTGTGTAATGTAGTATTAAGTTAGCTTTTATTTGGGACCACTCTAATGGTGTTCCGTACATGTTGAGAACCTCGTTGGCAGGTCCTTTAATTTTATTACGAATAGCTCGTAATAGAAGTTTGCCATATGTACTGTTATTTATGGATGTGACCAATAAGAGAATTCCTTCTATGTTTGTTATAAAATCGTAGATGAGGTGTGGATTGCCTTCATACTTGGGCAGATCCTTAAAAGCATCTGGTATTCGTAAAGAATTAAAAAGGTCATTTGGACCGAAGTTATTAGAGGGATTTGATGTACCACTAGTCGCCACTTCATTATTATTATTTATATTAGGTAGATGTATTTTACTATTAATTTCAATATCACCTTAGTCTCTACTACTTCCTACACAATTTACTTCACTTGCTCTTGGGTATGGTTTATTTCTTAATCTGCTTTTTATTGAATTTGGCATTGAATTCAAGGAATTTAATGGGTTTTTGTTTGTTTTTAGAAAATTTTTTATTTTAAGCTATCTTAACTATACCATAAATCTAACTTACTTACAGTCTGGCTTGATTCTTTGTATTTGTTGATAGTTTCGTAGTGCCGTTGTGTAAAGGTTCTGGAACTGAAGAGTTGAAACTCAGCCAAACTTGGTGTTGTTTGGGTCCCTTGTATTCGTTATCACTTATACTAGTTAACCGTTGTTTGATACGGAAGCTACCAGTAAATCGCTGGTTTTTTAAACCGATATTAACGTTCACGACAACTTTGGAATCTTAAACGATCATAATACTACCGACTGCGCCACTTAAGAATCTTGGATTCTTTTAATAAAAAAAAACACAACTTTTTCGGACTACTTCTCACAATAAACTGAATATTTATTTTTCTCCTTATGGCTATTACGACATTGTTTTAAAAATGAATTGATTAAGAGGTAACGTGGGAAACTAAATGAGCAAAATAATATTTATGCAGACAACATTAGGAAGAATGGAAAAGGTAACAGGTAACATGGGATGCAAACATAAGCAAAAATAATATGATCGTATTCCGGCATATGTCTGTTATGAAGCTGTAGTTTCTCGTATGAGTTTGTGGTATCTCGACTCGTAACTCGCGTCAAGTGATACTTAAGTGTATAGTTTGTTTCCGACAATCGAAAGATACACCAACACAATTAACGGGTAACCTGCCGTCGGAGAGAGTTCATTTTGCGCGTCCTTTTCTGTTACGATTGTGTCGTGGTAGAAATCCTCGCTTCGTAAAAGGCTATATCGCGGCGTTTGTCTGTTTCCTTGACAAGAGGCATTCACTTAGAACTCGTTGGTGGCCTGACATCAACCACTTTTTTGATGGCAATTGATCGGTTCGTTTCGCGTCGCGGAAAGCCCATGGAAATATGGAGCGATAATGCTACCAATTTTCAGTTTACGGAATTCAATGCACAGTCGATAACTCCCGTCCTCCTTCTTCATCAATACAATGGGGCTGGCGAAGTTCGAGCGACTGTGCTGGGTTATGCCCTGGTTCAACCATTCCTCTATTTTCTAACAAACTGCTTCTTTTTCTGGAGGTGTCAGTCGTCTGGCCTTCTGATATATAGGACTTTCATCTGTTGTTTCTTTTTGTATGATTTGCGATCACACAAGGGATTACGTATCGTAAAAAGAAAGGAACCGGCGTATTTTTTTTATTTTTTTTATTTATTTATTTGTAATGCTTATACACTTTAAGATACAATATCTTATAAGATAGTGAAACGCTAATTTAGAACAATGAAAGCTAGTAGAGTAGTTGTACCAAATCAAAACATAAATAGAAAATTTATAAAGGTACAGATTAAAATTCATAATAATTATGTATTAGTTGCTTCGAAAAATTTATTTACAGATTTGTAGAGAAATAGCTGCGTAAATCCTTTTTAAGCCTTGTTGTGCTTGTACCTAAATTAGTTCTTTAATTTCGCGGTAGTGAATTCCACAATCGGACTGACTTTACAAAGAATTGAGGTTCTGATGTGAGGGATGTGTATTGGGGGTGAATTAATTGACCTGACCTGTGCGAAGAGGCAAATCGATTCTCTTCGTATAAGTATGATGGTATGTCAAGGCATGTCAAGAAAACGAAAAGAGTAATTTCTTACTCTGTCATGTTTGCGTAGCCCAAAAACATAAAGTACTGTGCTATTAAAAGCAACATTGAGCTTTCTTCTACTGATCGGTCTACAAAAGATTTCACATCCGTAGAGTAAAATAGGAATAACCAACGATTTAGCTGACATTAAGCGCGTTTTAGTTGGAGTAAAAGACTGTGTTACCCAAAATTCCGTAACACCCCATACACCTTTCCAATGGCAGCGCTGATGTGATTTTTGCAAGTTAACTTGCGATCTAAAGTGACCCCAAGAATCTTTGCAGTCTCAACATAATCTGTTGCGGAGCTTTTCAACTAAATAGGTAAAAAATACGAAAAATCCAGTGGTTTCTTCGATATGACTAGGCACTTCTTAGCCTTTAGCGTTTAGAGAAAAACCATTAAGTTCAGACCAACGTGAAATTTCGTCAAGATCTTCATTGATAGAGCAAACTCCGTTCTCAATTAAGCCAAGTGGACAGCTCATATACATTTGAACATCATCAGCATACATATGTGACGAGCAGTTGTTTATAATGGATTTACATACAATGAGAACAATAAGGGGCCAAGTATAGCTTTACTGCATCTAAAGAAAAGTTATATTGCCGAATGAGCTTTCTACATAAGATATTGTGATTTTAAATATTTGCAGGTTGTAATGGCTAGGAAATAAGGAGCTCGGCAGTGCATTCCATGAGCGAATTGTTTGGCTTAGGAAAGAATCATAATATTTCAGGGTCCGTCCGAAAGTGGGCTTGATGGTGCACTCATGAGCATTCATAGCAAGACGGGTGATACGGTTGGAGGTTTAAAGGGGCGGAATGCTATTGGCATTTCCTCAGGAGCACTGGTGGTGAAAATAGCGATAAAACAGAATGAGGCAGCACACATTACATCGGTGGCCGAGGGTGTCAATCGACTGTGTAGCATCACCTATTAGTTTTACAGCACGGTTTTGAATCCTATTTAGTAGGCGCATTGTACTCAAATTTTGGGCGGATAAAAGCCAGATCGAGTTGGGTGAAATATTTCTTATATCGCTAAAGGAAACCTAAACATTTCGTAGCATTTTTGGCGACTTCGAATATGTGGTCATTCCAACGTAAGTTGTCATTGACACACATACCGAGAATGGAAAGTTTTTCGGTTTCAACGATCCAAATGTCATTCATGGTAAGTGGGTATTTCAATTTCGCTTAAACGACAGCAGACAGCATTGTTATTTGGAAGCATTAAATTCCACTCTGTTTTTAGTTCCCTAATTGGTTATGCTGTTTATAGCCGAATTTAATGAGCTTAACATACGCTGCCGTTCCCGTTCTACAGCGGAAGAGCAGGGACGTGAGTCCGGGAACTAATATGAAAAACATAGAGTACTGCCGTCAGTAAAGAAGTAAATTGGATTAGAAGTAGCAGACAAGTGATCATTGATGAAAATTAAAAAGAGTGTCGGAGACAGAACGGAGTCCTGAGGCACACCACCATTTATTTTGTGAATGTCAGACTGGAAACCATCCAACACAACTTGAATTGAACGTTCCAAAAAGTAATTTCTAATCCATTGAAAAAGAGAGTCGTCGATCCCAAAAGCACGCATTCTCGATAAAAGAGCCTGATGCCAAACGCCTTAGAGATATCAAGGTCAACTATATTGCTTTCGCTAGATCGATGTAAACTTTGGTTCCACTTTTCGGTGAGACATGCCATCAAATCATTAGTGGACCTGTTGCTACGAAAACCGTACTTCTGGTCATTAAGAAGTTTTCGTGTTTCGAGATATTTCATAAGCTGACGATTTTTCAGCGTTTCCATGCCCTTGGAAAGATGGAACCTAAGGGCAATGGGGCTGTAGGAGGAGAGAGAAGAAGATTCGCCTTTTTTAAGGACGGGCTTGACTAATGCTGTTTTCCATCCGCTCGGAAAGAGTCCTAAAGACTAGGATTGATGGAAAGGCTTACGCAGTGGTTTTGCCAGCATAGAAGAACACCTCTTTAGAAGAAGGAGAGATAAACCATCTGGACCAGCGGATTTGTGAGCATTAAGATCTTTAAGTACTCTTGCTACTTGTTGCTTTTTTTAGTTCAGTTATTTGTTTGTCATCATGATCTTCTTTGTGTAAAGGTTCTATTGATTCAATTTGTCGCAGAAAATGTGCTATTTTTAAAACTTTTTCGTCTTCGTTTACAATTTGAGTGTTTGTTTTGGCTGGTAGTTGCGAACGTAAATCAGGAATTAAAAGCAGCTGCTTTCCAGGGACATAATTTATTTTAATATCATATTTTTGCAGTTTTATTCTCAGTCTCTGTATGCGTTTCGTGCACTTGTGTATCGCCCACTTATGAATTGGACAAATCTCAAGCAAGCATATGTAGTGGCCAGCGATTCTAATTCACATTGAGAGTAATTTTTTTCAGTTGGCGTTATTGACTTGCTGGCAAACATAACTGGGTGGTCATCTTGTATCATAACCGCTCCTAGTCCTTGCCGGGAAGCATCAGTTTGTATTTTGACATCTTTTATCAAGTCATAATATTGAAGTATGGGAGCTTTGGAGATTAGTGTTTTAATGTTGTTGAATGCAACTTTGTGTTTCTCGGTCCATTCAAATATTTTTGTCTTAACGATGTTACGTAAGTCTTCTGTCATTTTGGTAAGGTTTGGAATAAATTTACTTAGGTAGGTTACCATTCCCAAAAAAAGTATGTGTTTTCTGTACGTTTGAAGGCTTTCGCATTTCCAAAATTTCATCAATTTTCATCTCGTTTGTTTAAGTTTCGCCAAACCCCATATATTAGAATATCATATGCGATTGCTTCGACTTCTTCTAGGCCCTTTACAATTTCATTTTGTTTTTGTTGGTATATCTCTGCGGCTATAGGGATTCTTCTTGGACTTTCCTGTACTGCAACTATGTCTCGATTTATTTCAAAGCATACCTTGTATGGCATTCTTCCATCTCCCTCAAATATACATTCAAATTCAGATATTACATCTTCAAGTGAGTTGTTTATACTTAGTGTGATTGATCTTACGTCTGCAGTCACTTAAACTAATCCAGGAGCCTGGCAAACATTTGCAGAAAGAATGGGGTCAAAGTTTCCGTCAACAACCTGAAAAGCCACTCTAAATTTCTTTTCATTCTTTTTACATTTTATAATATTTTCTGCAATAGGTCGGATCGACTTAGCAGGAAATGGTTTCAGTTTTATATTTGAGCTAAAATACTTTGGATTGCTCACAATTCTTTTGAGGTTATGTTCCCCAATCACGCAGCACAATGTGCCGCAGTATGCCAGCAATTTCTCAAATTTTCCATCCGTATTTTGTACGCTGATGTTACCCCTTAGCACATTCTTAGATATACTCAGACTACCTATCACTTGTACAGATCTTACGAGTATGACATCACACTCACTATCGCTTGTCTCAGACTTCTCCTGTTCGCAGCATCTCATACTTTTTCCCTTTCCTCTAAATTTACCTTTTTCTTTATATTCATTCTTACCTTCAGATGTTCGAGGACAACAAATAGCAAAATGATTTTCTTCTTTAGCATCCGCCGCAGTATTGTTTATTTTTTTCATTTGCATGGCATGAGCTTCATATATTTTTGCAATGTCAATTCCCTTTGAGAGCGACATTTCCTCGTCCTTGTTTCTCATCAGCTCTTCTCTAATTTTTTCATCCCGCAAACCAAAAATAAACTGATTACAAGCAATCATGTTCTCCAAATTAGAGAATTTGCACGACCTTACTGCTATCAATAAACGACAAACATAAGAATCAAGGCACTCAAATTATTCCTGGGACATGTGGTTGAATATCAGGCAGCTGTAACGTGATGTTGACGATGGTGTAAATTTGGTTTCCATAGCATTTAAAATGTTGTCCACCATCCCTTTTTCTTCTCGAGTACATCTATCAAAAATTTGATTATATAGGCGAAGTCCATCATCATCAAGAGCTGATTCCATGTGAGCTCTTTGCACTTCATGTGGTTTAGTTGAAAGCGATTCAACTATCGAGTAGTTTTTCCATTGCTGCTTAAAAAGTTTGCTGTTTTCCTTGTTTAAAATGTGGCCAAACTTTTCGTCTATTCTCCACGATATTTTGCTAGATGATGCCATCGAAAAATTGTATTTTACTTAAAAATTGATTTTAACTTCTGACACCATGAATTGAAACGACTAATTTTAAAGGTTAGGGAGTTTATGACTTTTATTATTCTGAGTAGTACTTCATATTGATTATATGAGAGTTAACTCAACCTCTACATGAGACATATTTTAATATTACAACACAAGGTTCTTGGAAAAAATGGCATGAAGAATACCTGACGTCTCTCCAGCAAAGCCCCAAATGGAAAAATTCCCAGCCAAATCTTCACCCAGATGACGTTGTTTCGTTAAAGGAACCAAGTCTTCCACTCTCCAAAGGGATTTTTGGTCGCATCGTAAATGTTTACCCAGGAAAGGACAGTAAAACTTGAGTTGTGGCTGAAAGAACACCTGTCGGCGAATATATTGCAAAATTGCGTTTGCGGCTGTATGTTCAGAGCTGAAGGTGCACTTGACAGGATGTTCAGAACAACTTCATGTAAAAAAAAGGAAATATGTTCAGAAAAGAAAAAAAAACTTTTGGTTTGATGTAAAAGCAAAAATACTCGGTCATTTTTGTTGAGACCATAATTTGAGCAAGATCAAATTAACCACAAAATTATTTCGTCGTTTGTTGTTTTTTTTATCTCTTTCTTTTCGTAGTAGATTTCGTTGATCTTATCGACGATCATGATCTTCAGTTTCAATCGAAGAAAAAACATTTAATGTTTAATGTTCACAAAATTTCCCATCATTTAAAATTAACAAAAAAACAGCCTTGTTTTTTCGCATTCAAAAACCGTTGCAGAACGCCTATTTTACCAAAATTTGAATAATTTGAAATCAATTAGTTAGTGTCTGCACATAACATACTAGATCGTTTGGTGACTGTGATCGGGGTCTGAGGGCGATGACCATGCTGTGATTAGCGTATTTGTGTCCATAGTCAGGTTTTAACTGTTTGCTTTCGCGATTCTCGAGATAATCGCTTGCACAGAACAGCTGATGTGGAGGTCTTTTGTAATTGTGGTGTTCTTCCCATTTTGCAAGGGTCTCCGAATCCACTTTAGACATTGATACTCGTATATGTATAATATTGTATAATCATTGCATTGCAATTGTTTCTAAGTGATCTGATTGATTGAAACGATTTAGGAATCGCAGAAATATTTTCGACGAGAGATCGGCGATCAACGACCAAAATCTTTGTGACATTTGGCAAGTCAAACAACTTCAAAATGTAATTGGCAAATATGAGACAATCTCTATTGAATCGTTCTTTGAGCCTTGCAAGAGCATTTAAATAATTCTCGTCAGACACTTGGAATGCCCTCACTGTGCTTAAGGCTTAATTGCTCAAACAGGATAGTAACACAGATAATAAATTTACATAGATATCGCATGCAGAATAAAAAAATATGTCACTTCTTCAGGCGAATGGGATTTACTACTACGTCCGAAGTTTGATCGAACTCGTTTGAATCGTACATAAGACATGATGATCTTTCAAATTTGGTTGGAACAATAAACTGCTTGTTGCTTTTGCTTATTTCTCTTTGTTTGGTTTAGTTTAGTTTAGTTCTATTTTGCAATCACATTAAAATATAATTATCCTATAAACTAGTGAAGCTTTGATTTGTTCAATACAAATCCAGATTTAGATTCAAGCTAATAAAAAGAGATTAAGGTAATATTATTACTAATAAATAATGGTTATTTGTGTATTCTTTATTATAATCTCTACGTACATGTGTGTATATCTCCAATTAAAATTGTGTAATTTTCTAAGCGTAAGTATACAAACAGAGAAAAAAATAATAATCAAAGGGTTAGGTGTTATTGTTCATGTAGAAGGACTTTAGTTCAATCCTAAACCTGCTGGTGCCATAAGACCTTCGGACAAGCTGTGGTAAGGAGTTCAACAGGCGAATAGACGTTATGAAAAATTGTCGCTCAGATGTTAGGCAAGAGTAACGAGGGTGAATGATTTGTCGAGATCTTTCAGACGTGGTAAATCTTATCTTATTGAATAGGTAACGAGGCTGATTGGTTTGAATCACATTGGAAAGCAATATAAGGGATCGATAGCGTATTAGATGGTCAAGTGACATGTTAAAGAGCAATTTCGAGTAATGAGATATTCTATCGTTGCGACGAAGATTAAAAATGTAACGCACGATATTGTTGAAAGCGACATTAAGTTTTCTTTTACTGTTAGCTTCACAGTAATAGCATATTTCGCATCCATAACAGAGGACTGGTACAAGGAGTGTTTTAGCTAGTAAGAGACGAGTTTTGAAGGGTGTGAAGTAGTGTGACATCCAGAGCTGGCGTAAAGTTCCATATACCTTACCAACTGTAGTATTGATATGGTTATTCCACTTAAGTTTTCTGTTAAAAACAACTCCAAGATTTTTTGCGGTGTCAACATATTCGATTTTTGAGCCATTGAGCATAATGTCTGGGAAGAAGGAGAGATCAAGCAGTTTTTTTTTATAGATGACGATATATTTACTTTTGAGTGGGTTTAGAAAAAGTAAATTTTTTTCTGACCAGCTTAATATGCGCTCCAGGTCAGTGTTTAAAGCATTTGCGCAGTCATCTATCATACCAACAGGGCAACTTCGATAGATTTGAACGTCATCAGCATACATTTGAATAGATGAGGTCACGAAAGTGGAAATCTCTTACGTAGAGCGAGAATAGAATAGGTCCCAGGGTGGAGCCCTGTGGAACTCCTCTAGTATTGTATATGAAACTGGACGATTTTTGGCCAACTGAGATAGCTTGCTTTCTTAATTTTAGGTAAGATGATAAGGTATTTGTAGCTGAGCTCGAAAAACTAAACAATGTCAACAGTTTGTTATAGATGTTAGTGTCGAATGCTTTCGAGAAATCTAACAATACTAGAAAAGATACTTTGTCTTCATCCAACGCTTCCGTGATATCGTCTACAACTTTAATTATGGCCGTTGCACAGCTATGGCCTTTCCTAAATCCAGATTGCATTGGAGAGAGCAAGTTGTTGGAATGGATTAAGAGTTTATTTGCCTTTGAAGTACCCTTTCAAACATCTTAGAGAAGTAAGGCAGTATGGATATCGGCCGATATCCGTTACTATTGGAACTCTTATGTATAGGAATTATTTTGGCACATTTCCATTGAGAAGGGTAAATGCCGGTTATTATTATTAGTTTGAAGACATGGACCAGAGATCGAAGAATAACTGGAAGGATTATTTTCACAAATTTGGTATGGATTTCATCAAAACCTACAGAATTTGATTTGACTGACAACAAACAAGCAACCATTTCAGTATCATCAATACAGGAAAATTCAAAAGCACTATCAGACAAGCTAAAATCGAGCGGATTTATAGGAACAGCATTAATGTCAGGAAAAGGGAGGGTAACAATACTTGTATTCAGAGAATTTAGATCCAAGTCGGAATCAATATATTTAGTGTTTCTACGTATACCAAACTTCCACAGCTGGCGACCTGTTGTTGATTGGTCAATTTTGTTCCTGAAAAAATTCTTTTTGGCAATTTTAATTTGACCGACCACCTGATTGCGCATAGACCGATATAGTTGCAGGTGTATATCTAACTTATAATGTTTCCAACTCGCGTAGAAATGATTGCGCTTATGTATCAGTAGTCGAATTTCGGGTGTAAATCAAAACAGATACGTTTTTTAGAGGAACATGATTGTTAAAAAGGGTACATATACTCGTATTTTCATTTAAGAACCCAACTTGGTCATCAGGGGAAGACATAAAATACATAAGATCCCAATCAATATGCCGAGAATCTATCTCCAGTTGGTGGTAATCAATGTTGCTAAAGTCTCTGAATTCGAAGGTTATAACTGCATATTGAAATGCAAGTTCGAAGATCAGAAATAGCAAGTCATGTCTAGAAAAAGCGGGTATGGACAACTGGTCATACAAGAGAGTATCATTGAGATTATTCACAAAGAAAACATCTAAAAGAGTACAGGTTTCATCGGAAAAGTGTATAGCATTACTTGCATTGACTAGGAACAAATTAAGTGCGTACATAATATCAATGATATCTTTGTCAACTAAAAGGTTGCTGTTCAAATCACCGCCTACTAAAACTTTTTTGGTAGTGAATTGAGATGGATTCCAACACAGAAAATATCGGAGATGGATCAATATATTTGTTTGGCCTATAAATAGATCCAATGAGCAGTTTGCCTGTGGTAAATATGAGCTCCACAAACACATATTCAATTGGACTATCGGCAGGAGATTTCAATACCGGTTAGCACCTCAAACCAATTCTGGCATATATGGCAGCACCTCAACCTGATCTACCTATCCTATCCCCTCGAAAAAGCCTGTATCCATCAATGTTGTACACCTCATCCCCTATACTCTCTTTAAACCACGATTCGGTAATGCAAACAATATCAACCTTGGAACCCATTAGCAAAACTCTTAGTTCATCAAGCTTGGGAAACAGACTTTGCGCGTTTAAATGACACACACGTAAACCATCCATCCGGTTGCACAGAATATTAATCATTGAGCGACAGATTTCAGTGTGACCCTCGCCAGTGGGACTCAATACATTAGAACTCGGCCACATATCTAAGGTGAATTAATAAAAACAATGGGAAGGGCTTGTGGTAGGCGGCAGGAAGCACAGCAGGCTTAGGCTCAAGAAAAACACCTTCCATCAAGTTTTTCAAAATTTAATAGAACAAAAATAAAAAAAACACACAATAATATCTGGAGATCGTTAAAAAGTTGAAAAATAAGCAAATTTAAATACAATTACTTAAGATTTCAGAACTAACAAAATAAATAATAAAATAGGAAGAGAGAAAAAAACAAAAAAAAAAGATATAAATATATATATAAATAATGTATTTAGGGGCTGGCAAGGCAATGCAATTTAGCGATGTTATCAATTTCCACAGCTTCATTAATGGGTTGACGTTTAGCAAACACACGTCCGCGCATCGTAAAAACTGATGAGAGTTGTTTTTGTTTCTTAAGCTGGAGAGCACGATGTAGTAAATTCTTGTTGGATTTCGATAGACACTCGCGCAGGTAGACGTTTGAGTGCGAGTTTAATCCAACGTCGCATAAATTTATCTGTTTGTTGTTATTTTGTCGGTATTTGGAGACCGAGTTTAGTACGAAGTTCCTATCATAAGCAGACTGGAACTTAATAATAATCGCAGAGGTGCCACCATTTGGTCGGGGACGTGTGCGAAATATATCATTTAAAATTGGCGGTTTTACATTCATAACGTGGCATAAATGATTGAAATAGTTTTTAATGTTTTCATTTTCATTGATAGGGGTCCCGAAAAAAACAGCGTCACGTGAAGAATTTTTGTTTTCAAATTCCTTCTGAGCGGATTTTAATTCATATATTCGTGATCGTAGGCCAGCAATTACAGTTTGGGTGTCAGGGTTAGTATTAGACAGCGAGGTTTTGATGTTTGATATTTCACTTGTAAGGGAATTTATAGCATAGTTTGAGGCAGTGCAGGTTATTTTCCAACTGTATCACACGCGAGTTATCATCAGCTATTGATTTGTTTAATTCGGCGAATTGAGAATCAATTTCGGACATTAGTTTATCATTGTTCTCCTGAATTTTAGATGAAATAAGTGATATTACTCGTATTAACTCACTTTTTGACTTAAGTGTCTCATCCATTTTATCAATGTCATCCAAGGCTAGTTTTTTGGGCTTTTGGTGTGAAGAGTCAATTGATGTTCGAGGGGAGCTTACACTTGTCGTGTCCATTTTCGAGTTTGACTGGGACCGTTTAGAGTTGGACATACTAAGAGGGATATGGAGTAAGGGTTCAAAGTATGGAGCAAGAGGAATAATGAAAAATGTCAAAGGCAAATGATTGGCACAAAACTGAACAGATTAAGAATAACTATTTAATTAGCGTCACTATCACTTGTGAATTGAAATCAAAACATATTGAATGTAAAAGGGGTTCACAGTTTTATGGAATAAAAATAAAATAAAGCCAGGTTATTTGTATGTTATTTTTTATTTTTTCGGTTTTTGTTTACATGTACCTAGTGTGTTTGTTTTTGTATTTCAGATTCTGATTGTGATTCAAAGGAAGGAATTTCTTGCTCAAGGTTATTTTCTTTTTTTTTAAGAACAGTGAGAAGGGATCAGCAATAAAGTATACTCGTATCTTGCAAAAGCAACTTGGAATACTGCTTTTTCGTCTTGGGGTGTTGGTTTATAGTAATGTCCCATCCTCTCACTCTTGGGATGTTGGTTCAATTTTGTGATTGTTTTGCATTTGTTTTCCTGACAATATTTGAATTTTTTGATTTGAACTGGTAATTCATTTTTGAATTTTCCAGGCACAATGTTTTCGCAAGAAGTGCAAAGTAAAGAATTTCTTTGCGATGCTCAAAGTATTGGTTTTGGTATACTTTGAAATGGAGCTTACAAATATTGGAAAACTCATCAGTTTGTGCTAAGAGACTTCCAAAATCACTATTTTGGGAAAAATTCTTAGCATAAATGAAAAATTTTGACGGACATCAAGTAACATCATTCATCACTTTTTAAAAATAATTTCGAACAATTTGCACACTTGTTTCTTAAAAGCATTTTAAATTCCATTTGTAATTTTGATCTCATTTATTACTTTTTCGATCAAAGTATTATCAAATACAGTTTCCTAGTGTGGTTCAGGTAATAAAAAAGTTCTTGATGTGTGCGGTTGAGTCGGGGAGGTATCTGGATTTACAAATTTACATCGTCATCATAACAATAACTATGAGGAGAGAAAGCAAATATATTTGAGAATAGAATTTTTGAAATTAAAACACTAAACATAGATGGATTTTTGTTATTAATGCCTTTACTGCGAATAATAGAAAATAAATTACGAGTATCTTGATGAGGCCACGTAAAATTGGGGAGTCTGTATCTTCTGTTTAAGTATCAAATTGATGTAGTTATTGTGATAATATAATATAAAAAAGTACATAAGTAACTCCTTATAAATAACAAAAATAGTGGTTGATCGGAAGATCGGAATTCTCAAAGATATGCCAGACGTGTACCATAGTAAGGACTTAATGTTTTTTTTTATGAAAACATATAACAAGAATTTAATTCGATATAGACTCAAAGTTCATTCTAGAAAAAACTGAAAAATTGCACACAATCGATTATCTAATTATCCACGTTTAGGACTTTGGGATCACCAGTAAATTTACGTCAAAGCGTTCAGTTGTTTATCAGGAGCTAACGAATAAGTTTAAGTCAACTACGTTATAATAGGTAGGTAATATTCCCGATATTGTTCATCGAGTATGGACGTGCTTTTAAATGTGTCGTGAGGTCCCTACAAATATTTTGTTTTGTTTTATGTAGAGAAAACTGTTATACTCTTGAAATGAACTGTCCGGTTTTTAAAGGAAAAATAGATCCCAACGATACAGATGTGTCTTATGTTTAGCGTGAACGCCTGTCGTGTAGACTTAAGTTCACGGGATGCCCATACATCGATGGGAACAAGGATACGCCTTGCCATCGCTTATTTGCTACTTTAAATAGTACCAATGCGGAACTGTATTGAGGGCATAGCTCTACCCTTGGTATGAGTAGACGCCTACCTAAAACCTCTTACTGATCTTGGGGTCTCTGTACCCAGCACTTATAGCCACTCCACTCCGAGTATTGAGCCCCAGCAGGGTCACCTCCCTGCGATTAAGGTTTAAACTACAGCCACCATGACACTCCCACAAGGGGGCCCCCTCTATAAGTTAGGCCTGGACCGCGGTCTGGGGGACACCTACCTACCACGGTACCATAGTCCTAGTCTTGAATACCGTTGGTCTTCAACAAGACACATGACCGGCAGTTTGTAACTGGACAAATCATAGCAACCATCAGTGGCGAAAGGTCTGATGATGTTTATGAAAAGAACTAATACTCCCGATTTTTATTAGACAACGTCATTGATGGAAGAAGCCTTGGTAGCTGGATGGGAGCCCTCCCACCGATATAATGAACATTTAGTGCCCATAACACCCAATCGATTGCTAAACAGCAAGAAATAACATCAAACAAATTGTCAGCCACGCAAGCTAGGCCAGGCACATCGTTGGTCACAAATTCAAATTTTGCTTCTATTTCATCTGAATGCGCAATTGGCAACAATCTCTTGTACACATAAGTCGTTTCCCCTTTTTTAATAAAGCAGTTGCACTCTTCGTATTGAATGGTTCAGCAGTCTATCTTTTTTTACAATATACCAGCATTCGGCTTAACGGTCGACAGCTTGTCTACTGTTTCGCTATTTTCATCCAAAAGTTCAATATCCCTCCTGCTACTATACAAAGAAATAATCACTTGATCAACAGTGGTCTTCCTCTGCCCAGTAAAGAAAACAGGAAGAAAACGAAACATCGAAGGGGACGATTCGGGAAAGCAGAGTAAACTGGAGAGAACAGAAGCAGTTGAATAATGATATTGAAATCGTTATTGTACCATACTTATATAGTTCAAATGCAAGAGAGAGAAAACGAAAGCTATTATCGAAAATGCTCTAAGCATTTCTGTTCATTCCGATGATATAGCCAAATTTTATGTCAAACGTAAAAACATTAGAAAGAAGAGTTCAATTACCATCCCTAAGAATAAAATAGTTCCTATATACATTTACATATATATTCAAAATTATTTTTGCAAACCCATCGCCTAAGTGAAACGCACGCCTCTTTAATTTGCTCTGGAAACAACGTCACACACGATAGAATAATCTAACATGGTCATCTGAGTGCTACCACATCGCGTTTTCATCCGACGTTCAAGTGACCAATTCCAAAGGTTATACACCACCTCCTCGTCACTGAAAATCTAAAAACGAATGAAGACTTGGAATCGAAATTCTTCAGAAATTTAAAATTTTAATCTACATTCGTATATCAACCTAAATTAACTTACTATTGTGTATCGTTTACTACTATTGCTATTATACATAACAATTCAACCTTTGTCGAGAGTTGAGGTGTTTTTTCTTACACGGCTGCGATTTTTAGTTTCCGTTTCCGTTCCATTTCTTTCAACTTAATCAAATAAAACATTCATCATGAATTGTTTAGTTTGCAAAGAAATAATAGAATGGAGTAGTAAAACCAAAATCACTTGTGCGGATTAATCTCATGTTGTTACGTATGTTTTACATTGGTCATGTGTAAATATTGCAACTTTCGACATTGAATATATGAGCTCAAATAACATACAATATCGATGTGACAAGTCCAGTGTTCCTTGAAACAAATCTGTCCAACAAAAAACTTCAATGCCCCTTATAACTCTAGCATCAGTGCAACGTCTACCACACGTAGAACGCCAAAAATCTACAAAATAACTCCAGCTTCTAGACAAGCAACATAAGTCTTTGAAACAACCGGTACACCAGAGCATACACGTACAGTCAGTACCTTCTCGAACCAAAAATTTGAGTTCAAAAGAAACTCATCGTATGGTCGAACCTACATCAAGCCCATCATAATAGCCAGAGCAAGATTCATCACTCTTCAACTTCTTTACGAGAAGATGGTAAACAGTAAATTTCTGTCATTATTTAAAGAGTAAAGAGAGGAAACTGTTGAACTTCGAAAGGTGATGAATCTGGAGAATAAACTGAACTAGAGGGAACAGGAGCTTATAGAGAATGCAGTTAAGGTTGTTGGCATTCGTAATGTGAACAACAACAATGCAGTTACGTGCGTTCAAGCACTTTTCAATGATGCGCTGTTACCGCCGTTTCTCGGAACCAGGCGACGTAATAATGAAGGGGTGCTCGACCACTTGGAGAATGGCGTGAGTGTTGGTGTTAAATGGGCGCCATGCGATTGAACTTCCGTCTTACTAACCACATCTAAAACCGCGAAAGAATGGGGGATTCGCGTTCCGAAATAACCAACCAAAAACTAATTCTTTCGATGGGAAGAGAAAACAGAAAAACCAACCGAAGGATTAAGATAACAACAACCGGTTTCTACAGACGTTACAAACTTTATTTTCTACCTACTGTCTATTTCACAAATTTTCTTAAAACTAATTTACGTCTTACTTAAACCACCTTATGTCAAAAAATCTTAAGCTAACAATTTAATTCAATAAAAGAGAAATAATGACATTAGTAGTCCTGAGTAGTTATAAACCCGGAATCGAACTCGTCTCCCTCGTTTCTGTGACGCGTCCAGGATCAAGGCCAACGCGACCACGAATACTTACTTACTTTAAGTGGCGCTACAGTCCGGGGTGGACCTGGGCCTCAGTCAACAAGCTTCTCCAGCCAGCCCTGGCTAGTCTTGTTAAGAAGCTCATGGAATGCATCCTTGGTGTCGTCATCGTTCTCCTCTGTGGGGCTATGTGCGCATATAAGACATATGTTGGCGAATTTAGCGTTGATGCGGATTGCTACGAGGATCTCGCTCACATGCCGGAAGCTCAGGACTTCTTGTCCTAGTCTGCCTCCAACAACAAATCCGCATCCAAATAAGCGCTGCTTTGGGCGTCAATAGCAAGAAATCGCCGTAGTAGATGTTGCAGTTTTTCATCCTCGTTTTATACGGCCCATCCCATCGCGTATATTGGATGGTGGTTATGTCTGCTTTGCAGCAGTCTAGGGCCTCCGTTTGGCTGCACGTGGTCTATTAAACGACCTAACGTTCTGCGTCCATATCCGTAGCTCGTTATCCTTCAATTGTTTGCAAGGGCCGTTAATGGTAGACCTGTCCGTATCCGAAGCTTGCTGTTGCTTCGTAACTTTTTTACATTTTCCTTGGCCGGGCAGTTACCGCAGCGGCACAACCGCTTACCTGCAGGACCAGTTCCATTTTCAATGCCCCTAGGACGAGGGGTTGGTTACTCTGAAGCCAATTACCCGTTCCGGGATGTGAGCGCTGCAGTTGGCCGATATAGGGCTCGTCCGCCACCATCTCCTTGCCAAGACCCTGACTAAGTCCTGGGATAAGGTTTTGTTTTGCTTTTCTGTCACTAGTCCTGATTTATGGCGCAGGAAACTCGCCATTTGCCTCCATCAGTTTGCAATCGCGCATTAGTAAGATAAAAAGCTTGTTAA
Organism: Volucella inflata; assembly: GCA_928272305.1. Lineage (NCBI taxonomy): Eukaryota > Metazoa > Arthropoda > Insecta > Diptera > Syrphidae > Volucella > Volucella inflata. Next base: position 112,223,335 of record OV743716.1, on the reverse strand, counting down.
ATTATTCGACGACGGAGATTTTTTCCTTCACCCCAAAGGGGGAAAAGCTGCAAAAAATGCAATGTGTTCGGTGCCAAAGGTTTGGGCACGCCGCGTCGAACTGCGAAATGCAGCCTCGATGTGTCAAGTGCGGTAAGAACCACAAATCAGAAGAATGCGCTCTGGGAAGGAATGGAGCGTCGGAAAAATGTCAACTCTCTTGCGCTTATGTAAGAACACGGGACACAAGGCAAACTATCGGGGTTGTCCCAAATTCCAGTACATAAAGAGAGTAAATCTGGCTCTTCAGCAAAAGGTGGAAGTAAAGCGTCCACCTGTTCTAACACAAACACCAGCCCTTACTCCCCAAGTTACCTACGCCCAAATGGCGGCAGATAGGGGAAATACGGTACAGCAAGCGAATGTTGCTTCTCAGGCTCCAGCGCTTAGAGCACCGGAACCGGCAAATGACATGCTAGCTATCCTGCTCTCTATCCAGGGGCAGATGGCCCAGCTTAAACGTCAAATTACCGAGCAAGCTACGCGTGTAGATCAAATATACGCGCTGCCTAACGAACCTTCAGTCGTAATGGGTGCGTACATGGCGGAGCAAACCCTGAAGGTCCTTGCAGTGAATCTTAATTCACTGATTAGGATTGAGCGGAGACCCGCACTTTTCAAGTTGCTTAGAGACCAATCCCCTGATGTGCTTTTGGTTAGCGGAACTAAGGCACAGAAGGTATAAAATTATGCGAAGAAATCGACGCAACTCCATACAAGGAGGAGGTGTTGCAATCATCGTCAGAAAACGTATACGTTTTAAAAAATATGCTATACATCCGTGTAGTGCGTAGGTTTCAGGTGCTAGAAGCATGCATCATGTATATCCCTCTCCGTAGTAGAAAGCAGTTATACAAGGTGTCAGTTTGTGCACCCAAAGCTACTCAATCCATCCTATTCATCTCAGAGCTCGAAACACTTTTTCGATTTATGAGACTGGAATTGAAGGAAAGCTATTTTATTATCAGCGGAGATTTCAACGCCAAACATAGCGATTGGGGAAATAATACACCAAACACTAGAGGGAACCTACTATTCAATTGGTGGGGTCATTTGGATCTGCTGTTGGTCGACACATGAATACAACTGACAGGTACGAATCAACAAACTGTAAACTATCCTCGCACTTTTGTGTATGACAGTAACCATTGCGGTCTTAATATCGAAATAACCATTCCGAAAGTCATTCCAACAACTATAGTAGAGTGCGTTGAACACACTTCTCCAGGACACGGACTAGAGGAGATTGACAGGTATCCAAAACTAATGGACGAGACAGTTAAGCGAACAATGGACACAACGATAACTCTGTATCAATACACTGACAACGAAGACTTGTTCCGCAATTAGTTGAATTGACGCACTGCACCGACATAAGAATAGGCTGCTGTCAAGACTAAAAACCTTGTACAGACAGTTTACTGGCAGACAAACCCCGGAGATCTTGACATTAAAGTCGTCGATCAAAAACCTCCAAACATAAATAAAAGAAAATTAAAGGGCTTCTGTAAGTTTGTATTGGAACAACAAAATTCAGGCTGTAAACACCAGCAACCCGAATATGTTTCCGCAAATAAACAAAATATTTCAGAGGAAAGATCAAAACGACCTTTCATGTCTTAAAATCGCCCGAACGACAGACAATGAACGCATATTTTCAACAGCAGGCATAGATCCAAATGAGGCTGTTGGTGATGACAACTTCTTTGGGGTCGAAGATCCGGAGGAGAAGGTCGAGGCTATTGGAGCGACTTTCCAGGAAGTGTACAAGACAAATGACATCATTGGTCCGAACTACGACCTGGAAAATCTACCTTGTCCTTGTGCACAATTTCTACCTTCGAAATGAAATAGTGAACTGGCAAATCGAGAACTCGGGTTTCACCCAGTTCAGTGACGAGAACAGGGCAAATAATGCCATCGCCAATGAAAGGGAACAACCCCCATTCATTATGAAGAAAGAGCTTCAACCGATCTTCGACACAATTAGAACTAAGAAATCAGTGGGAACCGATGGAATACCGAACATTGTGCTTCGACATCTCCCACTAGAAGCGGTAGACATTTATACCACCCTGTTAAACAATGCAATGAATAATGCACATTATACAGCGCATTGGAAAGTTGCGGTGGTACATCCCATCCCCAAAAGGGATAAAGACACCTCCAATCCGGCGAACCTCCGGTCGATCAGTCTCCTTCCAAACATCAGTAAGGTTTTCGAAAAAGTCTTCAATAGAGTCTTGACTAAGTGGGTTGAGGACAGAAATATAGTTCCGGATAATCAATTCGGTTTCAAGGCGGGGCACGATGTTATTCATCAAAATTTAAAAAAAAGCAATAAAAAAAGAATTAAAAAACAGTGACTGTCTTTTCTTGAATAAAAAATAGTACTTATACAATAAGATAGTTTAAGTAGGCTAAGAAGTTGTAGAATTTAGTTTGTAGGCAGTTATGTGTAAGTTTTAGTCTCTAAGTTTTATAATAAAACTACAAACAAGTCCATTTTATTTTTTTTTAAACAAAATTCATTTTATTAGTTTTAGTTTTATTTACGAGTAATGCAAAAAAAATAAAAAAGTACTGTAAGAAACGTCGAAAGACATAGATTAAGTGTTATGTTTAACCTAGAGTGCCCGCATGGGGCCAGTAAGTTAAAATAAGATAATTTTAAATAAATTAGGCTAATTTTAAGCGATTTTTTGGCTAGCTTGTAAGAATTTCTGAATGGAATTAAATAGAAATGTATTATTAAAAATGAAAATGAAAATGAGCACAAATAACATGAAATTAAAACCTTGGATAAGCCACCTTCTCTTCAAAAAAATTAATCTCAAGAATAAACTACGGGGTAAATGTCATAAGCATCCACTCAATACAAATTTAAAGGTTTGTTTCAAAAAAATGTGTGAAGAAGTTAACAAAGAAATAAAATACAAGGTTTTAATTACCACAATAAAATAACATAGTAGTGCACGGGAAATCCCAAGAACGGGTGGAGAGCTTTTAACGAAATACGAGTATACAAATTTGTATAGTTCTCTACAGTACAGGATTCTCAACAGAAGATACTTTGTTAGACTTTTTCTCCTCCATTAAAAAAGGTTTGGATAGCAGGAAATAATGTTGCGCACTTTTTGATAATGTAACCAAAGCTTTTGAAATGCTTAATCATAGTATTCTTTTAAAGAAGTTATACAATGCTGATTTTCGTGGTTGAATTTACAAATGGTTCGAATCTTATTTAAGTAATCGATGTCAGAAAGGAAAAGTTAACAATATTCTAATTGAGTCCAATGATATTAATTTGGGTGTACCTCAAGGATATGTCCTTGGTCCGATTCTCTTTTCAATTTATGTTAATTCTTTGTTCGACCAACCTTTTGTTGGGAGAGTTGAAGCCTTCGCGGAGATTTTGCGATTAGGTGTGATGCAGTAAATCCTCTAAATTTAGTCTGCGACATCTAAACTAATGTTTTTTAGCCTTGACTCAAAAGTATTGTCTGATATTGATATCGCTTTTCATTCGACTGGTTGTTTTGGATTCAAATTCTTTAACGAAAATTGCACAAGACTTAGTTCTCAGTCTCTTTTTGACCTTAATATCACTTGTACTAACATCTGCTTTAAAATTGACATTGTTTAACACTTAAGATATTTAGGAGTCTCAATAGATCAACATTTTAAATGGATCAACCATGCTTCAAATTTAAAACAGCAAATTCTATCAACAATTCGATATCTGCACCTCACGAAAAATTTGCAATTCTACTCGCCTAGCTCATTCTATGGAGTTATTTCGTCAAACAAGGATTCTCGTATAGCCAGTACGACACTTATTTTACCACAAAGTTCTAAAAATCTTTTTCATACGAAGTAGTTATGTGCGAAGTCATATTATTGCATCCTATAACCAAAGAGGCAGTTCTTGTACTATTCTGAATTTACCTTTTCGGACTACACATTTCAGAAATTTCTACTCGGTCGCATCCCGTAATTATTTAATAAGCTTCCTGAAAATAAACGAAACATAATGAAACATTGTGATCCTCGTGGCTTCTTGTCTACAGTATAGAAGAAATTGAAAATTTGTTGTATGTTGTTTGATCTATATAGTTTTTGTTTTGTTCTTGCTTGTTTATTTATTTGATTATACTGTATAATCTTAATAATCCGGCAGTTCGTTAGTCCGGCACGTTTGGTAATCCGGCGTCTTTAGTAAGTGTGAACAATTGTTCACCGCTAGATGTAAACATAAAAAGATCTCGATACTTTTTCCTATCAATATATTTAATCAGTACGTGAAGATGTCCTGGTTCTAAAACGACTACAAGAGGGTAATTTTGATAAAATATATAATGCAAAAAAACAAAAAAACTATAAATGACTACTTTTCTTAGTAAAATTACATGTTTGTGTACTATATAATTTATATTTCTTTGTTAATGTTTGTATAATATGTGTATGCACATTCATAGCAAATTCTTCGTTTTTTTTCTATTTCTCTCTATAGTCCGGCATACTCAATAATCCAGCAGTTGGCTGGTCCCATATATGTCGGATTATCAAGATTCTACTGTAGTTATACAGTGCAATTTGGAGAAGGTTCTCATTCCGTAAAATGCGATACCGACTACATTTATTACGTGTTGAGGGCAAGGTTTCGCTTGGATTTTTGGCTTGTTTGTTACGGTGGACTTATCTTCCTCTCCTTGTTGTAAGACTTCGGGAGAAGATTCTACCTTAGGTTTTTTTCTAGGTCTTTTCTTCAAAGCCAATCCGGTTTCTCGAGTAAGTTCTTCTTCGTCCGCGAGGAATTCTACTGAGCGGGTCGCCATTTCCTTGTGTTCCACCAATCCTGCACCACAGGAGCCAGGGGGCCATCAATAGGTACTAAGATAAATTACTTGGTTTTGGGGGAATTATATTTGTGTGAAAGTCATTGACTTTGACGCTAAATGTCGTAGGCGGGGAAAATGGTTTTTGTAATGCAGTTTCACGTAGGTTTTTTGTAATGCATTTTCAAGTGCGTCTATTAATTTTATATTCTATTCATCGATATTACTTGTGGATGGTAAAATATTGTAAATTTCCGATTTACCAAGCGTGAATTACATGTAGCAAGTAACGATATACATATAATATATGTAATACTACAATAATTGATGGACATAGAGAAATAAGTCTTCTGTTTGTAAACATTAAGCAGTGGAGATCTTAATATGTAGTGATTTCGTTCGTAGATGTTATACATATAGAACATGCTGGTTTCTAACGGTAAATGGATTGGCGGCAGACATACTCGTAATGTCACATTATCTCTGAGGAACTGCACACATATATTTCAAAAATCTGGCATATAACGAGACAATTTCCCTCGTTTGGATTTAGCATTTAGATAGCGATTTGGTGATGAGTATGAACAAGCAACGGCACACTCGGAGCCTCGTGAACGAGAGTAGAAGTTTAAGGAATTCCTAAGTAAGTTCGCTACCGATATATAAGTTTAAAACAAGGACTCATATAAAAAGGAAATCAACCCTTGCAGAAATAGCAACTAATGATGATGGAGCAAGCAAGTATGAAAATTTCCTCACAGCATGATGGAAATGATAGCAATAAATACATGGAAAAAGATCCAGCGAAAAATAAACAATTCGATTTGTTATATAGACCATATAAAACTCCCAACTCTAAATGGAAGTGTGGTAATAGTACAATTAACCTTGGATCAAATGAGATTTTGATTGGTGATAAAAGCTGGTCTCTTACACCTGGACTATATGAACTAATATTTCACAAGATATGTACCTACAAACCACACAGCCAATGAATTGAAAATATACAAGGAAATATTTACAAAAACAAGTGCACATAAACGTAAATAATGTAATGTAAAAAATTAATAAAAAAAATATTCCTTGATACTCGTAGTAGTACACCGAAAAATTTATGAAGATGGTCGATTCATGCAAGTTAATAAGCAGAAAACTAAATATAAATTGGGATGATCCAAAGGAGTTAGTTGATAGATTAAGATTTCTTATTTCTCCCAATCAGTAGGTCATACAAATCAAACTAATGAAATTGTTTCCATCATCAAAGAACTTAGAGAAATTAATATAATAGTATTAATCAATTATCGTGCGTTTACATAAGACCAAGAAACATACATATTTGTTGTTTCCAACACTCCTATAAATAACTTAAAATAATAATCATGTCATAATATCTACTAGTAGTTAGCCTGGTGAAAATTAAAAAAAATCAACGAATTCTATAATATGTGAAACTCGTAGGGAACGAGCAAATGGAGTACAAAAAAGAATTAGGTCAACTTGAAGCTGGTACCTTCAAAGAAACAGAAAGCAGAAAAAGAATTCCTTGATGAAAGAAAGGAATGCTTTCAAAAATAAAATAACTTAATGTGTGTACAACCTAATACGGCTACCACATGGTGTGCAAATTGGAGGATTTTCAAGTTAGTTTGCACATTCTGTACATGAATATAAAAATAAATGTATCCTTCATATAACATTATTTCCCTCCATAACGGTATAGCAACATGAGTGAAAAATTATTATTAACAAGGAAGCCCACTCGTCGATTCATTTATAACTTTCACGATGTCCCAGAAGGGTTTGCTCTGTTTTTCTAAGCCTTGGAGTTTAAAATTCCATTTTTGGTTTCTAAAACTCAAAATAAGTTTTTTAATTCTTGCTGTTAAGGTTTTGACTAGTATCAAGAATATATTATCTCTAGTTCTTATCCATCTCGACCTTGCAAAATTCCTGATTTTAATAGTTTCTAAAATATGACGCGGGAACACATCTGTTTTGTTCCATCGATTAACTTTTTTAGGAACAGAATGGTTAATACACTCGCAATTTGTGAAATAACTCGCACCTTCGTTAATTTGGTTCGGATTTATTTCTTCAGTCAAGATTTCCTGGCAGTTTTTTAATTTGAGGCGCATTTTGTTTTTAAATAAGTTCCAGTTAGCATTCTGGTAATTGAAAAATAAATTGTTTGTCTGAGTTGGTGAACAAACAGTACTGGGAAATGGTCTGAGCTTAGATAGGTAGGTTGTGTAAAAAGTTCTGACATATTCGTAAGAAATAGGTCTAAGGTTAACGGGTTGGCACGCTGGTTCGATGGAATGTAGGTCGGGTGTGGAGGAAATAGAATATGAAATGGGTGTCTTGAATGCAGTCAGCAAGAATATTACCCCATGTGTTTGCTCGTAAGCAACCCCAATTCCTCTGCCTACAGTTGAAATCTCCTCCTATGAGAAAGATATCGTTGATTCGAATTAATTCGCGCAAGTCGTGATTGAGATCGATGCGTTTTTGTCGTGAAATACGCCCACCCGGAAAATAAACGCAAACTAAACCATTGGTAAAGGGTATTTCGACTCCTATATTCTCTATTAATTAAGTGTTGGCAACTGGAAGTACTTTGCGTTTTATTGTTCTTTTAACTACAATGGCAACACCACCACCCCTTCTGTCATTTCGATCTACACGATGGAACTTATATTCGCTGTTTGATAATTTTTTTACATTCTGGTCGAAACATGTTTCTGTGATTAAACCTACGTCAATGTTATGAGAACTTAAGAAAGCAAGAAATTCTAAAGCTTTATTGCGAATGCTTCTAGAATTCCAACACACGTAATATTCAGGCCATTATTCATATTTATTTACCTTGTTGGTACAAATACTTAATCGCTAATTGTGTGATGGTGTTGAATTGGTCTGCTTTTGTGTTGCATTTCGCAAGTCGAGTAATCATTTCAGTGGTAAGAGCGTTGATTTCTTCAATTGAGCTCACTAGTTGGTGTTGATGCAGCGAAATGTTCATTGTTGTTGCTCCTATTGATCCATACATTAGGGCGAAGGTTGGTTGGAGTTGTTGTTTGAGCAATCGGTTTGGTGGAGCTTTTCCGAAGCGAGGCGAGAGCAGGAAACTCGTTGCTGTTTAAAACCAACCCTTGAAGCTGTTGGTGACTGTTCTGGGTAATATTCCTAGCCATATGAGTGCTATTTCTGAGTGACAGCCGTTCTCTTATATTATTGAACGATATGCGACATTCACATGCTGGATCGTTTGAATTGTGGGTTTTATTGTAGTTTGCACACTTATTAATTGCGGACTTAAACTCATCAGTATAATGATTTTCAGCGCATATTCCGCAATGTGTTTTTATATGGCAGTTCTTCTCGCCATGACCAAACATTTGGCAATTATAGCATTGCGTGATTTTGTTGCGTTACCTTCGAGCGAAGTCCCACTTGACCTGGGTTCTCAAAACTGATGGAACATTTTTTTTGTAGTTCATTTAATCTAATTGAACCGCATTCCAAAAATACTATATATAATACATCACTGTATCCACCATAGTTCTTTTTAATTGTTTTAATGTTATGCGCATTCAGGCCTAGTGATGTTAGTTCCTGTTTTAATGTTTCGACGGGCATTTTACCTACCCCATACAACACGACTTTGAGTGACTTTGCTGATGGAAGGTCGTGAGAAAAAAATTGCCCATTCTTTGTTTTAAACATTGAGCACACAGCTTTGTGACTGTCGATAGTTTCACAAATGATTTTGATCCCCATTGATATTTTTTTAACATAATAGTTCATAATTTTTGCTTCGCGAAAGAGTGAATGAATTTCCGCACTGGTTTTTCGAAGAACACATAAGGATGGTATTTTAGCTTTTCTTTTGGCAACACATTTTGATTGGATCATTTCATCATCACTATCATTGTCTGAATCGTCTTAACATTGTAGAGGGCGATAGAAATTTGTTCTGGAGTTATCTCCACGAGAATTCATTTTTTGAGTTTTATTGTTTAAAGACAAGATATTGTCTTCAAACTTGGGTGACCGGCTCTTCTTAGGAATTTTGCCTTTATGTTTTTTACACTGGTTTTAGTACCGCACAGATAGATGGAATGTCTGAACAGTTCAACGCGCCGATTAGTACTGATCGTTGGCTATGTAATCAAAACATATGGAACGAAGAATCTATATACACTATGATAAATGTTCTGTCAAAGTCATATGATGGGTTCCACATTTGTCATTTCAATGCCCGCAGCATTTGTGAAAGTAAGCTCGATTACTTAAAATATTTGTTCTCAAATAGGTCTTGTCCGCTTATCCCATTTTTTATAACTCTTTCTGAATACAGTGCTCTTTATGAGCGTGTAATAGTCCTAGGCGACTTTAATGCCGACTAACTTCGAGCTAGTTTTATCGATCTGGCTATTGCTTCAAATCCATCCTCAGTTTTTCTATTTGACCAATTCGAGGCCATATCTGAATACGATATTATTTTGTGTACCTACAATATTCAATACTCACACTACGTCATACCGCACCAAAATTTCATTCAAAGACTTCTCTGCGATTCATCTCTCGCCATCATAGTCAATCTAGACCAAATTTCGACGACTTTAAAATCATCACAGAGGGAGAGGTTGCTTTACGCGTAGCGAAATTAACTATGTGGGTGAGGATGGAATACCGAATCTTACCACTTATTTTAATCAGCTAACACATACTAAATAATAAATCATTGTATAGCTACCCTCTCTTTTCTCCAATTGTGCAAAATTACTAAAGTTATTCCCATAGCACAAAAACGTGATCTAATTTCTCCAACCGATTATAAGCACCGTTCCATGAATCTCCAAAGTTCTTGAAAAACTCCTAGCTAATCAGATAACAAACTATCTAAATACTTATAGAGTATACTGCTCTATCCTCACTCAAAGTGTACCTCAGGCATCAATTCTTGGTCCTATTTTTTCTTCATTTTCATAAATGACTTGCCTTCAATTTTCAAACATAGCTCTGTTCATCTCTATGCATATGACATATGTATACATGATTCATACATCAAAACCTTTCTCTAGACTTAACGAGCTAGCAATTCCCTTTTCTCCAAAACGGAACTGGGTCTTTTTAACAGAAAGTACAAGATACCGCAATTCACACTGCCAACACTCTGCGGAATGGATCTGTCTCTTTCGGATAGTGGGAAGTATCTTGGCGTGATTCTGTATAAGAAACTGAATTGGAATCTCAACGTAGCGGAAAGAATTAAAAAGGCATATAATGCTCTTTTCATATGTAAAACAACTGTGGGACAAATTTGGGGCCCTAAGCCTGCTATGGTGTACTGGCTATATACGGTAGTGGTGAGACCCATACTAACATATGGCGCCCTAGCATGGTGGAAAGCAACAACTAAGAAAACGACCTACGGAAAATTAGCGGCGGTTCAGAGAACGGCTACCATAGCCATTCCAGGAGGGCTCCGTGCCACCGCTACGGCAGCATTGGACACCTTCCTACACCTTATACCGCTTGATTTACAGATAAAAAAACCGCGATTCGAATAACTAATCTGGGTCTTTTCAAAAGCAGTAGCTTCGGACACGGACAGATCCTGGAAGAGCTACTACCAGGCAATACTATTAAAACGGATTAAATCCCTTCCTTAATCGATTTCGACATTCTGTATGATATATTATATCCGGAGAGGAAGGACTGGCAAGAAAATGCAATGATAAGATCAAACGAAATTGCAGTTTTCACAGATGGCTTGAAGACAGAGGAAGGGAACAGGTTCCAGTATCTTCTCGGAGGACCCGAAACTGAGAGTGTCCATAAGGCTACCTGACACTAGTAGTGTCTTCCAATCAGAGGTTCTGATGCAGATTAGATCGGTATCCGATATATACAATATATATATAAACTAAAGCAAAGAAAAAAAAATATAATAAATAAATAAATAGTAAAATAAATAGATTATAATATAGATAAGTAAATATATAAATGAATAAATAAATAAATAAATAAATAAATAAATAGATAAATAAATAAATAAATAGATAAATAAATATTCAGACGCATATATATGTAGATATATATCCTGGAGCAGAGTGTACGATCAGCGATTCTGACCGCTTTGATATAAAAATTTACTTATTTCTTATAGGAAAATTCACATCAAAAATGGGATTGGGGGTTGTGGGTCTGTGGGTCTTTCTGGGAGTACTATTTTCTACGATTTATTTTCACAGCGAGAGGACAGATGACGCAGCGACAGGAGACGACGAATGAACAAAAAGTCAAGCGTGAACAAGAGAAAAAAGAGGCTCCAACTGAGCGTTTATTGCTTTTTATACAATTCAATTGGTATAAATTTTAACGAGAGCTAACAATAATTAAATACAATAAATATGGCGGCTCGATATTCATAGGCGCCAAGTTTAAATATTAACGAAATTTAGTACAATGAAGATTATCGATATAATTCACAATTTACAATTCAATAAATATCATTGTTGTATGTTGTTGAAAAAGTGCTCCAACATTCCGCCCCCTTTGAAAGGTTCCTTTCAAACAGGAAGGACAGCAAGCTTGCGAATTGGACGTCATAAATCGCCTGATGTCTTCCGGATGTCAGCAATTCTCACATTGGCATCATTGCCGGGAATAGTTTCAATGACTCTACCAAGCAGCCACTTCTGGGGAGGAAGATTATCGTCATGTATGATGACCATTGCCCCAGCTTCCAAATTCTGCTGAGGGTAGGGCCACTTTGACCTTTACTGAAGTTCGTTGACGTATTCGCTTGACCAGCGCTTCCAGAAATGAGTTTTGATAGCGTTTATGCGACGCCATCTTTGCAGGTAGCTGATATCAGATACATCATCTGGTGCTACGGGGATGGCCCTTAGTGCCGCTCCGATGAGAAGATGCCCAGGAGTTAGAGCTTCAAAATTATTGGGATCGGTCGATCATCACGGCTTCAATCTCGACCAATGCTGTTGAAAGCTCTTCAAATGTCAGCTTAGCGTTGTGAAGACTTCGATACAAAGGTCCCTTTGCAACCTTGACGGCGGCCTCCCAGAACCCCCCGAAATGTGGAGTCCTAGGTAGGATGAAATGAAAATTAATATAGTCATTAGAACAAAAGTGATGATTTCAAGTGATTTTTGTTGAAACAACATTTTGTGGAATTCTTTAAATTTTGAGTGCGCCCCCACAAAATTTGTAGCATTATCACAAAAAATTGCATGTGGTAAGCCTCGAAGACCAATCATCCGCCTTAAAGCCGCAATGAATTCGTCCGCAGATAAATCTGATGCGGCTTCGATGTGGACAGCCTTTGATGCAAAGCAGACGAAAACTGCAACATACGTCTTGTAGGGAATCTTGCCACGAATCCTACAAAAAGTATAAATTGGTCCACAAAAATCTACACCACAACGAGAAAAAGGCCGAGACGAGAAAAGTCTTTCAGCAGGTAGATCACCCATGACCTGTTGAAGTAGCTTTGGACGGTATCTTGTACAAGATACGCACTTTCTGACGACCTCTTCTAGCCTTCCTAACAATATCTCTTGCGTTGACGATCCAGAATCGCTGTCTTATTAGTGCAACGAGAGTCTTGGGTCCTGCATGAAAATTTGATATATGTTTATCCCTAACCATTGATAGAACAAAGTTTGACTCCTTTGGAAGAAGAAATGGATGTTTCTGCTCCTCTGGAACGTTCGCATTCTTCAGTCGACCTCCTACTTGTAACAATTGAATTCCGTTGGACTCATCAATGAACGGGGTTAAACAGTTGATGGCTCCTTTTGGTTGTTTCCCATGTTGACTCAAGTCAATTACATCAGCAAAAGAATATGTTTGGATAATCCATACGATTTTATGGAGCGCAGAATCTGGTTCCATGGGGGTAAGAAATCTAACATTCTCCAACGAACGTTTCCTCATCCTATTGACAATCCGTAATACGTATGCGAAAATGCGTATTATTCTTCTACAAGAGCTATATTTATTTCTTTTGTGGGAACATGCCTCCAGACGATATTCTGCGTATGTTCCTGGATTTCCGCTACTTGATTTCCTACGAACGTCGTGAGTTTTGAAGAATGTGTGGAAATCCAATGCAACACAATGCTAGAGTCTGTCCAAAAGAAGATTTTCGAGTACGATGTTTTAAAGATTGGTTCGATTTTCAACCACAATTTGGAGAGGAGGTGAGCACCACAAAGTTCTAATCGTGGGAGTTGTTCCCTTTTTGCCGATGCAACTTTAGACTTGGCTACCAAAAGTTTGACCCAAACCGAACCTGAGGTATCAGTAGTTCTGGTGTAAATGCAACATCCATATGTATGCATAGACGCGTCGAAAAATCCATGGATTTGTATTTCCTTCCTATTGTCTGATAAAACGAACCGCGGAACAGAAATGTTTTTGAGCGAATCTAAGTCCATAAATTGACGCCACTCTGTTTAAATATTATGCGGAACTGCCGCATCCCAGTCTAACTTTTCAATCCACACCTTTTGGAGCAGAATTTTTGCAACAATGATTGTTGGGCTTAGCAAGCCCATTGGATCGAATAGAGGAGATGATACTGACAACATAGATCTACAAGCAGTAGAATGAGGAACAATTCATCCTGAATGGTCGGCCCTGTCACGAGGAGTTCATTAAGGGATATCTGTGATGATGTCCGGCATGAGGCATCAAATACTACTCCTAGTTTAGTTGAAATGCTTCTTGGTTTCAGAACTGCCTGATGAGGTAAGTAATAATGAGATTCCTTCAAGCTAGGACTCTCTACCAAAGACATTTGACCTATGTAGATCCTTATATTCCTGCAGAAATTTAACATATTCAGATTTCAGTGAAGGATCTTTGGAAAACCTGCGCTCCAATGATAAAAATCTCCTCAAAGCTATGTCGTGAGAATTTCCTATGCACGCGGGATCTTGCTTAAATGGGAGTTGCACCATTAGTCTTCCACTAGGTAGTTCTTCGATAGTTTTCCGAAGTGTGTTTCACAATCTGCATGTTCTTTTGTGAACTTTGACTTGCGTGCATCCACTGCTTCTAGCTCCCAAAACTTTTCGACAAATGCATTTCACAGGTCTTCCGATGAACTTAGATAGCACATCACCTGTGCTCCTAAAGGCGGATTGCTTCTCCAACGCAGAATGGGATATTTGTAGTAGATATTTGGATATTTTCCGAGGTCATTGTTGGCTGTTGTTGAATTCGATGCAGCAAAGTATGGTGTGGTTGCTTACATGTTCTACACTGATATGTTGATGGACATTTAGATACAGTGTGACCTTTACCTAAACAGTTTAAAGAAAGGAATAGCTTCTTAACGTTTGCAAAACGATCTGAAACAGGGAGTTTACTAAAAGTGGAACAATTGCTAATTGTTGGATTCTATACAAAATGCACACGATCTTTGCATCACAGTTAAAGAAGTTTGTAGACGTTGATCAAAAGACGATCTGTTTTTACTTGGCCACTTCATATAATGGTCCGAGCGCAGCTGCTGACCATCGCGTGCATCCAGGTATTGGCATCGTTTACTTAATTTTTAGCGCACGCATCCCAACTTGGAAGTGTCTTAAAGTCGCACTGTTCATCCCACTTGACTCGAGTTTCTTCGTTGACCTTGGACATCTTGATGTAAATGATTACAGCATTACATATGTCTGCATGAGTTCCAATTGACTGTAAAGAATCGAACAATGCAGAGACGTTGTCACATAAACTACGATGCTGACGGCTTCGAAACCTTAGGCAATTCAAAGAGTTGAGATATGTTTTCCAAAAATATAAGACAATGGTTATCATAGCGATCTTTGAGTCGAGCAAGTGCTTTAGGGTAGTTAACCAATGTGACCTGCTTTTATTGTGCCGAGTGCTTGACCACCCAAGCAAGTGAGTAGATAATTAAGCATTTGACATTAAAATTGTCCTCGGTGATTTTAATGCACAGCTAGGAAGAGAGGGTATCTTTGGTGGAACAATTGGAAAATATAGCCTGCACAATACCACCTCCGATAACGGATACAGGCTAATCGACTTTGCGGCGGGGCGAAACATTGTCGTGACTAGCACGCGGTTCCCACATCTCGACATACACAAGTTGACTTGGAGAACTCCTGATCAATCAACAGTCAACCAGATTGATCACATTGCGATCGACGCAGGACACTCCTCCAATATTATGGATGTCCGTACGTTCCGAGGAGCCAACATCGACGCGGACCATTACCTTGTTGTAGCCAAGGTGCGGTTGCGGATATCCCAAACTACGCCAAGACAAACTAATGCTGTGAGAAAATTCGACGTCAGGCGGCTACAATCGCAAGAGATCGCCAAGTCCTTTTCCGATCGAGTGCCTCTTAATCTCTTAAGAGGTCCAATGCCGCATGCATCAAGCATCGAATACCACTGGAAACACTGCCAAAACGCCATCAGGGATGCCGCTTCTGATGTGCTGGGTTTCACTCGTCCACCACAACGAAACCCCTGGTTCGATGATGAATGCCGGCAAGCACATGCAGCTAAGCAAGATGTATATAACGCGGCGCTGCTTAGAAAGACCAGAGCTGCTCATGAGCTTTATGAGCGGAAGAGGAGAGATGAACACCGGCTTCTCAGGAGGAAGAAGAAAGAGCATGAGAGATGCTACTCCAGGAATGAGGTTCGGAAATTTTTGCCAAAAGGAAAAAAATAACAAGCCGCGGAAACAAACCCCGAACCGAAGCCTGTAGAGATGAAGAGGGGAACATCGTAGTAGAATCGCAGTCGATGCTGAGGATTTGGAATGACCATTTCTCTAGACTGTAAAACGGCGATGACGGACCAAATACCGCTGTCAGGCAGAATCAACCTTTCAACTTGGACGATGATGACCAACAATTCCGTCCACCCGACTTGGATGAAGTGAAAATAGCTATATCGAAGCTTAAGTCCAACAAAGCTGCTGGAGCGGAGGGCCTGACTGTCGAGCTCTTCAAAGCGGCAGGCGATGACTTGGTAAGGAGCATACACCAACTCATCTGTAAAATATAGTCGGACGAAAGTATGCCCGATGAATGGAACCTCAACATTGTTTATCGGATTCTCAAGAAAGGAGACCCTCTGAACAACACCAACTACAGAGGCATCAGTCTCCTTAACATCGCATATAATATCTTATCTGCCGTATTGCGTGAACGTCTGAAGCCGTTCGTCAACAACCTGATAGGTCCATATCAGTGTGGCTTCAGGCCAGGAAAGTCCACCATCGACCAGATATCCACACTTTGGCAGATCTTGGAGAAGACCCATGAGCTTCAGGGCGATACACACCACCTATTCATCGATTTTAAGGCCACGTATGACAGCATCTATAGAGCCGAGCTATACAGAGCAATGTCTAGTTTTGGCATCCCTGCCAAACTCGTCCGTCTGTGCAGGAAGACGATGGAGAATGCACGCTGCTCCATCAAGGTCGGTAAAGATCTCACCGAGACCTTTGATGTCCAGAAAGGATTTAGACAAGGCGATGCACTGTCATGCGATTTTTTTCAACATCGTACTTGAAAGTATAATGCAAAACTCACGAGCAAACACAAGAGGCACTATCTTTCAAAAGTCCGTCCAACTACTCGCATACGCCGACGATATTGATATAATCGGGAGAAAGCAGCGTAATATCAGTGGCGCTTTCGCGAGTATTGAGACGGAAGCGGCGAAAATGGGTTTAGCGGTCAATGAGGACAAGACCAAGTATATGCTGTCAAGCAAAAAGGACAACCAACACAGACGTCTCGGACAGAACATCACCCTCGACAGATATAGCTTTGAGGTAGTTAAGGACTTTGTCTACCTAGGCTCTGCTATAAATACAGACAACGACACCAGCGCTGAGATCAAGCGAAGAATAACTCTTGCCAACCGCTGTTTCTTTAGGTTAAGAAGGCAATTGAGTAACAAAGCCCTCTCTCGGACAACAAAAGTCACCCTTTATAAGACCTTAATAATCCCGGTCCTGCTCTATTTCGCAGAGGCATGGACATTATCAAAAATAGATGAGGGTGTTCTTGGTTGCTTCGAGATAAAAATTCTTCGGGCGATCTTCGACCCCGTCTGCATTGACTGTGAGTGGAGGAGAAGATACAACGACGAACTGTATGGACTGTACAGCGACATGGACCTAGCCAGAAGAGTGAGGATCCAAAGACTGAGATGGCTGGGTCATGTTGAGCGCATGGGCACCAATGCTCCGGTTCGAAACGTCTTCGAACGCCAAGACTCAGGTGGCGCACGCAAGTGGAAGAGGACCTCAGCCAACTTAGCGTGCGAAACTGGAGGCAGCTAGCCAGGGATCGAGCAGGCTGGAGAAGCTTGTTGACTGAGGCCCAGGTCCAACCCGGACTGTAGCGCCACCTAAAGTAAATAAGCAAGAAAGCTATTTTGCGAATGAGCGAAGACAGCAAAATTGGAAAAATATGTGGAATGTGAGAAACTGCGACATTAACTTTGTGGATTCTAATATTGATCTTCTACCGACAAGATGTACGCATTGATATTATTGTCTAATATGCACTCGTATATTATCAGTAATATACTTCAATTTTTTTTTTTTATAAAAGCAATGTAATACAATTTAATGTGAAAGATAAAACGTCCATGCGGTATATCACCTCGTTTGTCGAATGTGCGTTTTGTGTAATTTGGATTTGGATTGATTGGATCGATACTTTGTTGATAATAAAATAGTTTCAGCCAACGCACATTCGAATAGATGAAGTGTTTCTTACGTACCTTGGGAGGGAGGATACTTAGTTTTCCCTGTACTTTGTAGTCGATTCTGACCGCATTGATGTAAAAATTTACTTATTTTTGTAGGAAAATTCAATTCAACAGATGACGCAGCGACAGGAGACGACGAATGAACAAAAAGCCAAGCGTGAACAAGAGGAAAAAGAGGCTCAAACTGAGCATTTATTGCTTTTTATACAATTCAACTAGTATAAATTTTAACGAGAGCTAACAATAATTAAATACAATAAACATGGCGGCTCGATATTTATAGGCGCCAAGTTTAAATATTAACGAAATTCAGTACAATGAAGATTATCGATATTATTCACAATTTACAATTCAATAAATACCATTGTTGTATGTTGTTGATAAAGTGCTCCAACAAGAGTAAATTCAACATTAGCTCTATCGTGCAAATTGATGCCGTACAGAAAATACTGCCTTCAGAAAACATCAGAGACTCAAAAAGCTTTTTGGGTCTGAGGTCCTATTACAGGATATTAACTAGAGATAATGCCAAGGTAGCTAAGCATCTGACAACTTAACAAGATATAAAAATGCTCAAGTCAAGGCAAATCAGTCCAAACGTGTACCAATCGTGTTGAATGAGGAATAACTAAAGCAGAAAAATTATGCCACGAATGAGAATAAAATGTTGGCCATAGACTGGGCTCTTGACAGTCTTCGCGCGTATGTGTACGGAGCAAGGAAAATAAAAATCTTTACCGATCATCAGCTATTAACATTCACTCTGGGTAACAGGAACTTCAATGCTAAGTTGAAAAGATGGAAAGCTCGGATTAAAGAGTAAAACTACGAGTTGCTTTACAAACCAGGTAAATCAAACCTAGTATCTGATGCTTTTTTCAGACTGAAAACACAGGTTAATCACTTGTCTGGCCTTGCGCCATCTGGAACGGTACAGAGTTATAAAAAGGTATCCAATGGTTCAATTACCGACACAGCAACTAGCGACTACTCAACGTATACTGCTGCAGAACCCGATCCCTCAGCGGCAACTATCAGGGTAAATGAATGCTCACCCGACACCCTCGACGAAACCATCCACCTCGCGGTACAGGATAATTCTGACCTCATTTTTAACGTGGAGGCCCTTTTAAATGTATTTCGTAACCAAATAATCATTATGGACACAAAAGGTTTAGAAATCTTCGAGGAACCACACCCTAGATTTTCCCGTCATTATGTAGCCATTGAAAATTAAGACAAGATAAAACTCACTGACATTCTTAGGCCGAACATCATCAATTGCGTTAAGATTCCAGAGGCACATCTGGGAATGCTACAAGAAGTGTACTTGGAAAATTTTAGTAACGATAAAATTCGCATAACGCAAAGGGTTCTAGAATACGTGGCATGCGACAATAGGGTCCTGCACGCTAGGCAAAATAAGGAGCAGCTGCTCGAACGATATTATTTTCCAAAAATGAATAACCTGATTACCAAATACACTTAAAGTTGGAAATCGGCCTTGCGAATAAGTGTAATAGACACCCTATGAATCCAGAGCTCCGTGAAACGCCTGTTCCTTCGTATCTTTGCGAAATATTTCACATGGATATAATAATAATAATAATGAAAAGTATATCAGCTGCATCGGTAAATTTTCCAAATTTGCAAAGTTATTCCATATTAATATCAAAATTTTGCATTACTTCACTGTGCCAAGGATTCTACAGACCGTCAATAAACATAGTATCCTCAGTCCAGTTATATTTAACTTCATCAAAATATTGGGCATTTAACTCTACAGAACCCCCGTCCAACGCAGTGAGATTAATGGTCAAGTGGAGCGATTGCATTCCACAGTCCTTCTTTCTTTATTGTTTTTCTAAATTTTTCAATCCTCTTTTCTTTTTTGTTAATTTTCTCATACGTAATGTTTATCACCGATACTGAATACTAAGATATATTATCTTGGATTATCTTGTAAGTTATTCGAATAAATAAAATACCAAAAAAAAAATATAAATCTACCGACGTCTGAAAGTGGAGTACAAGGATTTGAAAACAAAGGAGATCCTCAATATAGTGGTCGATAGATATAATAATACCATCCATTCCGTTGCTGGAAGAAAACCATCAGATGATTTCTACAATAGAAGCTTCAGGGTTAACTTCCATGAGTTTCGAGCGGAAATAAAAAAAAACAAAGGACCAGTTATAAGCACCACAATATGAAAATTATATATATATATATATTACATATTTATATACATAAAGGCAAAAATAAGCCTTTATGTCAAAAAGAATTCGATGCAAAAGACAACAAAGTAACTGTCCTTACGACAATTGCTCGTAGGATTTTACAAAGCTCATATCAAGCATATCTACAATAATATATGCTACATATCAAAGAATAAAGTGTGCACACCACGCATGTCCAATATATCTACAATGCACCTATCGCCATTCCCTATTTAACAAAAATATGAATTATGAGTAAATTTATTTGTAAGCCCAAGTAATTTTATGAAATGTCATTCCAATTATAAGAACTATAAATTAAAACTACGGTTGTATCTTTTAATTAGGCATTTAATTACATTTTAATAAGAGTAAATTTGTTACAGAAACGAAAAAATGTTTTAGCGGTTTCATTTTGTTGGGTTTATTTAAGACATTTAATTTCCACTTTCGAAGCACACTTAAGTCCATTTAAACCGAACCACGAAAAATGTTTGCACATCCCACAGATTAATCTCCTTAGCGGTATCCCAAGGCTTTCAGGCCTTCAATTACAAATCACCTGTAGTTTCACTGAAAGAGAATAAGGGTTAGGTTGTTGATGGCAGTTTTAAGCTGGTACATACTATTGACCTAGCACAATTCGAACACCTGTTGGCGGGATTGACCAATGCCACAGGCAGCCACATTAAAGATGGAGAACGAAAGCGGATAATTGAATCCCATTTACGACCGATAAAAGGACGTCTTAATTCGCTAAAAGGCAAATCGACAAAAAGGCAAGATCCATCAATTGGTTGGAAAGTGCTTGGAAGTGGGTGGCTGGCAACCCCGATACCACGGATTGGAGTGAAATCCTTCAAAGAAGCTATAATTGAAAACAATAACCAACAATATAAAATCAACGAGAAGCTTTTTGGCATCAGGCGTGAAATAACATAGAAGATCAGCTTGATGGTAGGGAGGGAAAGGTGGGAAAAGAAGAGTATAATATACTGATAACTAGACCATCAATAATAGACGGAAAGTAGATCGATATAAAATTCAGGAAGGTTTAAATCGATCACAGGGTAACATATGGTATTAAATCTACTTGCCTATCAATTAACAACTCGACGAATTGTGAAAACAAGACTCTGGAAGTAATTCCTGAGGAAAGTGGCGTGGCCAGGCTGCTTAAAGAAGAACCCACTACCTGCACCTTCCAAACAAATACCAAAGAAGTCCTAGAACTCATCAAGGACCATTTAAAGGCGACGCCTCTGACGGGTATCTGCATAATACAGATACACAATGAGACGGTCCAGTTGAAGGGAAGAACTTTTACGAGTTCCACTGCTACAGTTCTACAAGCCCTTTCCCCGCCACTGATGACAATCACAAATCATAACCATATGATAGACTTGGGATATGTACGTGGACTTAGCATTCAAAACATAGAACGCCTAGGAAGCTTAGCCAGAGAATTGAGTATTGTGTATTTTAATAAAACACACGAGTTAATTCTTAACAATTTATTTAATATAATCTTAGTAGCTAAAAGAAAGCACAAGTTACTTCGTTGGAGGTTGGAACAAAAAGTAGCGCGAACAATAACTTAAATGTCACACTCAATATAGGAGAGGAAGTGGTATGAAAATATTTAAATGAAAAGTGATAATACAATACCTTACGTTATCGAAACATATAACAACTTTACCCCTGTTTGCTCAAGCCTTCACATAGATAGTACATTCAAAGTTATTTTTTTATCTTCAGATTATCATAAACAGAAAAGGTAAAACGCTTAGGGTTTTTCCTCTCTCTTTGAGATCTTCTTAAAGGTGAACTGAAGTCCTCCAAAACTATTTCTTTTTCAACATTACATTTTTCTTTTTCCAACTTAGATTCTATATTACAATGTTCATTATTAAAGTTCAATGTTTTCGTATTTAGGTACACACTATCTTTTAAATGTTTTTTACGTAACTGATTTTGATGGACCAAGGGGATTCTATCGTTAATATTTGCTAAGTAAGTTAGCTTACTTATTATCTTAACTATTATAGCAGGTATCCATCGTAAAAAAATGTTTGAAATAATACTGATACATTACTTCTTCTCCCACCTTATAAAGAAAATTATTTTTACATTTTATATTCATACCTAATTCGAAATTTCTATAATTATAATTTAAATTCAAATTATCATTCTTAATTCTATCCAAAATAATTTTCGGTTTATACGAGAACAGCATTTCCGATGCCGTTTTTGAGGTAGAGGAGCATATGGTGTTGCGACTGTGCTGTAAATACTTAAGAATTTGTTCTTGAATTGGTAATTCGTTACCATAGTCTAGACAAAAATGATTCAAAACTTTTTTAGCATTTTGTACACCGCGTTCTACTAACCCATTTGAAGCGGGGTGATAGGTAGGAGAATGCACTAACCGAATTCCTTTACCCTGACAATATTTTTTTAAAACCAAAGAGTTGAATGGTGGTCCGTTATCAGAAACTTTTTTATCAGGTAGACCATACGTCGAAAAAATTTAATTAAAAACTCTTATTAAAGAGTCCAGGTTTATTGAATTCATAATTTTGATTTCACAAAATTTACTGTAGGAATTAAATTAAAAACATTTTCCGTTTAAAATAAAAAAATCGACGTGAACTCTTTGAAAAGGATATGAAGTTTCCGGCCAACTTGTCACAAATTCTCTTTTGACATTCTAAGTTTGATCATAAACTTCGCAACCTTTTATCTTGTTTTCAATATCCCTATCACATAAAGGCCACCAAACATATGATCTGGCTAATCTTTTCATACTTACAATACCAGCATGGTTATCGTGAAGGATGCCCAAAACTCTATGCCGAAGACAATACGGTTGGTATAAAAAAACACAACCATTATCCGTACATAAACAATTCCTTTTGAGATAATAAGGCATTGTTTGCTCCCTTATGGGAATCGACCATGATCTCAATAACGACTCATGAACTGACTGCAATATTGTATCATGTTTGTTATGATCAAAAACTGTTCTGAGCGTCCGCGTGACCCATTTGCGAACTGCGACGGTATGAAATTTTATATTTATACATGGAAAGTAATATCGACCACCTTTGAAGACGAGCTACTGCTACTGAAGCTGTGCCTTTCTTAGGATTGAAAGTTTCCTTTAAGGCTTGATGGTCGGTATAAAGTGCAAACTCTTGGCCATAAACATAGTTATGGAATTTTTTCCTTGCAAAGACGATAGCAAGAGCTTCTCTGTGCAATTGCGCTCTGCTTGACTACTCGATTCGAAAAGCACTGGTTTTTCAACACCTTCAATCTGGTGTGACAAGATCGCACCCACACTATATGGACTGGCATCCGAAGCGACTATAATTGGCTTGTTGGGATCATACAAAGCGAGAATATTATTATTAAGTAAGAGCTCCTTGCTTTGCTTAAAAGTTTCTAAGCAAAACTTGACCAAACAAAACCATAATTTTTCCTACGCAACCATTACAACGGGGCCAAAGTAGTTGCTTAATTTGGCAAAAACCTACCATAGTAATTAAGAAGTCCGAGGTAAGATTGCAACTCGGCAACATTTTTAGGAGCCGGAGGGTCTACTATGGCTTTGACTTTTTCTTCATAAGGACAAACTCCTTTTTGTGAAATTGAATGACTTAGGTATTTTACGCAATTTTGTAAAAACTTTGACTTTACTAAATTTATTCTTACATTTTCATCAACTCCGCCTATAGTTATATCGTCTAGATTTTAAAACACATATTTTAAACCGGTTAAAATCCTATCCATTACCGACTGAAAAATAGGTGGAGCCGAACTAACTCCAAGAATTAATCTTGTGTAAGCAAAAAGACCCTTCAATACATTAATAACTAGAAGTTTACGAGAACTTTCTGAAACAGGCAACTGCTGATATGCTCCCGTTAGATCTAACACACAAAAAACTTTACAGGCTGCGAGTTGAGCAAAAATGTCTTCAATTTTGGGAAAATTGTAGTAAACTGTCTCAAAACATTTTTTGATGGTAACTCTACAATCTACATAAATGAGAATGCTACCATTCGCTTTGGGAACAATCACAATTGGGCTGGCCCAACGACTTAACTGCCACTAGAATCCCTTCATCCACCAATCTCTCCAGTTCCTTGCCAACAATATCTCTTAACCTGTACGGCACACTATACGAGGAGTGAAAAATCGGTGTTTGATGTCTTTCAGCACGATATCTGCTTCGTACCCGAAAATAGGTGTACTTAATTTAGTACTTGTTATACTTGGAAAAAATTGCTCTATCTGGTTATATTTTTGCTACAACTTATTTAGTGAACTAGGTTCATACTAAAAACGTTCCTCCAATCTGGGTACAAAATATCAATCCAAGAACGACCCAAAATGCACTGTGAGGGTTTATCGCCTTCGATAATTATTAGCTGTAAGTTATGCTCTCTTCCTCCAAACATCACCCGCACCTTCACCTTACCGATTCCTTTTATTAGACTACCTGTAACTGTACAAAGTTTATTGTGAGATTTCTCTAAATTAAAATTAATAAATTTTCTTCTGAACTCCCCTGACCTGATGATGACCGACTCTGTAGCCCCTGTATCCACCTCCATCTAAATATTGACTCCATTTATTTTAACATCGCTGAACACTGATTGCTTCTGCTGCTCTTCTTTGATGCTGTGTATAACTTTTATTGCCTGGTTGTTTCGGCAGACGACTGACGTATGCCCTATTCTCCCACACGAGAAACATTCCCACTGCTTGGCTGGACAATTCGTCTCTTGATGATCAAGACCACATCTGTGGCATTGTTTTTTATCTTTTACTTGACTTTGACCGTTATTCGTTGATGGTTTCCTCCATTTAGGATTAGATGCGGGACTTTTTTGATTCGACTGTTGTTAGAAACGTGGGTCGGTTTTTTCACATCGCTGCTTGTATTGTGGTTTGATGATATAGAATGAAGTGCATGCGGTTGCATGTTTTTTGACGCTTTTTCGGAGGCTTCCATGTTTAATGCCTTTTGACAACACTTCCAAAAATTGGAACTACTCGTATCATCATTCAATAGACACTGCTAGATTTTTTCGTTGCGTAAGCCGATGATAAAACGATCTGTTGAAACGTCATCTAAAATGCACGATTTGTATCTACCAAGGTCACTGATTACTGTATTGGTTGTTGATATTTTTTGTCCCATTCTTTGTCCGAAAAATCTCCAAACTGCCATGACTGTACGAGCGACTTCAGACGGACGATGTATTCTCCGATTGGTTCTCCTTCTTCTTGGCACGACTTGTAGAACTTGTACCTTTCAGCTCTTATATTTTCCGTTGGAGCAAAATGTGCTCGCAGAAGTTTGATGAGGGTTTGGAAGTCTTTGGTACTTGGTAGATCTGGAACTGTTAGCGACATGAGAATCTCATACATCTCAGAACCGATTACAGTGATAAGTAGTGGCGTTTGACCTTCTGCCTGGATGTCATTTATTTTAAAAAATTGACGAAGCTGGTCCTCGTAGGCTCTAAAATTGCCTCCAGGTAAAAATGGTTCAATATTTCCGACTAATGGGGCCATTTTAAATGTACTTTGCGTTTCAAGTGTACCACCTAACCTTTTTCTTCTTGTGCTTTTCTTTAATTACCTTTGCTACTTATAACTTGGATTTATCTTTGAATTTTACACCCGGACTTATTAAGTTTTCCTTCTCGTCAACTATTGTGTATTTCAATAGAATACACGAGTTAATTCTTAACAATTTATTTAAAATAATCTTAGTAGTTAAAGGAAAGTACAAGTTACTTCGTGAACAATGACTTCAATGTCATACTCAAAATAGGGGAGGAAATTGTTTGAAAATATTTAAATAAAAGGTAATAACACCAAACCTTAAGTTACCGAAGTATAAAACATTAAATATTTCTGCATTTACAGGGATGGTAATCTCTTTATGTGTCGCATCCGTTGTTCTCACTATCTGCCGGAAAATACATGCAAAACCCAGCATCCCAACAATTTGATCCCCCAACTTATCACAAGTAATGGTCTGATCTGCACGTCATCAATGGACCTATAGTCGTAGATTTTCAAAGGGGAAGGAGTTATCACAATCTAATATGCACCGCATCGAAGTTGTTTCGACACGCACAAACAAGTTCAAAGTCGGCTACTCAACACCAGATGGGATGCATGCGAATTACCAAAAGTGACGAGTCAGGAGATTTCCATAGGAATATTGGGATGGATTGTGCAGTTAGTTGTAACTAGGACGGCAATCGATTTGATTATAGAATTATAATAAAGATAATTAATAAAATTTATTGAGAAAGTTTTTCATTCAATAAATCGAACGATTGGGTAAGCTCCCTGGGCTGACATTCGCGTTTTGTTTTTTAATCCTCCTGAAGTTTAATTGTATTATTACCAAACTTCCATTTAGAGTTGAGGGTTTTGTATGTTCCATAAACTAATTCTAATTGGTTGTTTTGCGCTGGAACTGTTAATTTAATGTATTTTTTGCTAGAATTTCCATCATCCTGTGAGAATAAATTATCATCCTTGCTTGATCCATCATCATTAGTTCCTATTTCTGCAAGAGACGATTTGCTTTTTATAGGAGTACTTTTTTAATTTAAAAATTAGTCAGACTTACTTTGTCATCATCAACTTTCAACTAATTTTTTAAGAGATCCGGTAAATAGTTAAAAAGTGTCTTCCGAAAGGCATTCAGAGTCCTTTTTTCTACATCTTGATACTTTTATTCCTTTTCCTTAATATATTTCTAGTCTTATTTATAGAATGTCTTTTTTTTATATCTGTTCTCAGGTGATTTTTCGTTGAGTCGTCAAGGTCATCGTCAAGACATTTTCTCATTTGTTTTGATGTGTGGTGTTTACACGGGACGTTCAATCGCCACACTACTCCGTTCCTAGTGAAAACGTTATGGCTTACAAATAATCCTGCCTGATTTGGTTGTCGTCGGTTCGGGTGCTTTCAACAATTCAGCCTGCTGCGCTGTAAATTTTTTTTACGTTTTTTGCAAATTTTTTCTCTTCTGCAACTTAATATTTGAACAGTCGGCTGCGCTGAACTGAAAGACTCACAGCTAACTTCTGTCAAAATATACGAAAGATGTCATTAAAATTAATATTATTAAATTCTGCTTTAGAGCTTTTGTCTCTATCTCGAAACACAAGTCAACATTACAAAAACTACCATCTTATTAAAAAAATGCGGAGAGAATACTACAAAAAATTCATTTTATCCATTTTATCCGGTTGTAAAAATTTCCACATATGTTCAAGTTGTCCGTTCTTACAATGATGAAACGTTTAGAAAACATTTCCGAATGACAAGGAACACATTTCAAGTAGGTACCTACTTCTGACTGCCACATAAAATTTTATCATTCCTGTCATAGATAATCTTCACAATAATCGAAAAGAAAATTCCACAAAGGGATCTTCGCCGCAGTCGTGTATCGAACCAGGTTGCTACTCTAATGACAATATGGGCATTGCAAATAATAATTGCTTTCGAGAAATAGGAGATAGGTTTGGCGTATCCATTGATGCTTGTTATAACTGTGTCATAAGCATTTGTCATTTGCTGACAAATATCTCCCATCAGCACATTATTTGGACAAAAGATGAAGAAATGAAAACAGTCCAGTCGAAATTCAATAGTTTAAGGGGCCTGGATAGCTTTAAAAACGTCATAGGCTGCGTAGACGGAATGCACATCCCAATACGTGCTCCTATAGAAGATTTGTCGAGCTATTTAAATAGGAAAGGCTTTCACCCGCTTATATTACAAGTAAGTCATTGAATTTTTATTCCCAGTATTATATAATATAGCGAAATATTTCTGATTGCAAAAGGGTGTTTGCGAGAGTGAATTTCGCTTTACTGACGTCTTCTTTGGATGGTCAGGTCGTAGCCATGATGCCTCTGTCTGGGAAAACAGCTCAATCGGTAACGAGAGTGGACGTTTAATGCTACCACCAGAATGTCATCTGTTAGGAGATTCAGCTTACCCTTTACGAGATTACCTCATAGTTCCTTTTAAGTATAATGGGCACTTAACCGCCAAAATGAAAAAATTCAATTATGTCCTCAGTTCATCACGAATTTTCATTGAGCAAACAGTTGGACGCTTGAAATGTAAATTCCGAAAACTTAAATATTTAGATGTCTTAAAACTGAAACACGCGAAGTTTTTTGTAATTTCCTATATCGTACTTCATAACATCATCATAAATAATGAAGGTCATCAAGATGACATCCAAGGTGACATCGATACGGAAAGTCTAGATATTTTTGACAGTCCAGACGAAGAACACCATACTACCGAAACTCAAAGTGCACTATCAGAAATTATTTATTAAATGTGCTTGCATAAGAACCTTTGAGGAGAAAAAAATTAAACAAATAAAGTTATTAATTTTTACTTTTATTGAAGGAACAAAATTCATGGAATTCATTTTCAATTCATAAGAAGTATTAACTTTTAAAGATAAAAAAAATATGTGAAACTAAATCGTCCAAGTTTCTGTCAATTTTGCTAAAAATTGATTATTGATTAAGAGATATTTTCTGAATAAATATTTGATGTGTATTCATTAAACCTTGTTTTTGAGGCACAAGCACTAGTTCACTAGTTCAGAGCAGCCAGAAAAAATTTCTGCAGGAAATGTGCAGCGCTGCCGTAACTATCTGAATATTTGAAAGAAAGGATGCGCGTAGCCGCCTTTATGTCTGAATATTTGAACGGTCAGCTGCACTATCTGTGCAGCCGGCTGAATTCTTGAAAGCACCCTTCGAATAGACCTCGATACGGTGAAGTAACTGATGACCTGAGTGCATCGTTTCGAATAAAAACATGTGAAACGTTTTTTAAGTCCTTATGAATAAATACGTGATCCTTACAATGTTGCGACGAAGCAACATGTCTCAACTTTTCCATCCTTCGTTTATTATTTTTAAGGAATTCGAAATGGTTGGCTTTTTCGCGTGAGTCTGTAAAAAACTCGCTTGGTAGACGCAACGTTGTTTCGAAAACTAACTCGGAAGCGGAATCCTTTGTATCTGGTTAAAATGCAGTTCGTATCCCAAACAAAACAAAAGGCAGGACATCGCTCCATTCCTAATTTTCATAGGCCATCAACGCCGTCTTCGGAGTTCGATGAATTCGCTCAAGTATTCCATTTGCCTGCGGGAGATAAGAAGTCGTGGAAATTTTTGTTGGCACCCCATGTCGTGAAATCCAATCCATCATTAGGTTCTGGGCTATCGATTAAGCTGTAATATCGTACATCGGTATGACCTCTGTCAAACAAGTGAATCTATCGATTATGGTAAGACGGTAGCGGAACCTTGAGATGGCTGCAACGGTTGAATTATATCTCCGTTAATTTAAGAGAGCCTCTCGTCAGGTTTGAAATTTGACACAATTGCTCAATCTTTCCTAAGAATTGGCCAAGTATACCTATCGCTTACTAACTTAATGGTAGAGCGAACTCCCGGATGGGACAAAATATGAAAACTTGCTATTGCAGTTTTTCAGAATATATGGTTGAAGTACTACATTCGAAATGTCACAATAAATAACTTTGTCCTAATTGAAGATTTTAGAATGGACTAGTTTTGACGATATTTGCAAAAAGTGCGCTGTTATAATCTGTTGTAACTCCACGTTGGATTTTTGCTCACTTGCTATGTGTTTGAAGTTAGTGTTTGTGGACTCTCCACTTATATCGTTGACTTTTGACAAAAAATCCCCTACCTTGTTCTCCCCCTAAATGTCGGATTTGGCGAGGTGAAGCTTTGCTAATATCCTGCTTAAAGCAAAGATAAGAGGCTTATGATCAGTGTAGATACACTGAATCTGATATGCTCACGTCCGTCTAGCATATCTTGAAGTATTTAACCCCGTGATGTATCGCTAACAGTTCGCGGTCATACACTATACTACTATACTTTGTTTATACCGTCGTTTTTGAGGAAAAACCTAAAGGCATGGTATCGTTAGCTGTCGTTTGATGTAGAATAGCCCCTTTTGCTATATCTGACGCGTATACTTCCACTGATAATACTCCATTTTTAGCTTGATGGGCTAACAATAAAGCCCCTGCTACATCGCGTTTGCATTTTTCAAAAGCGTTAGAAGCTTCTTCGGTCCATAGCAATTTCGCCCGATTATGTTTTCCTTTTTCCTGGTATCATGGCCATTCTTGTAAGTTCTTTACTAATTTTGGCTATTCGAATTTAAAAATCGTTTGGATTTCGTAAGAAGTGTGTAGTTAGCCAAGGAGGTATCCGTGATGCAGGAGTAGGCGGCCGAAGCACGCTTGCGGCTGTTCGGTTATAGCTTGTCGGACGAGGTTGATTCTTGCTACTACTCCATACATCTCAACTCAACTTACCTTTTTATCTCGTGCCAAAATTTTCATAAAAAGAAAAACCAAGGACAGATAAAGAAAGTTACTTTTCTTTGACGAAGATAAAGAAAGCTGAAATGAAAATGTAGACCACATTTGAGTACCATCAACACTTTGTAAGACTTTTTTACTTTCTTACAAAACTAAAGCGGCTATTATAATTCTAGTCGCAAAACCTTAATCTAAGATTTACCGAATTTACCGTCGTCCTGATGCCAGCACTTCGAAAAACTTCTTAAATTTTCTATAGAAATGAATTTCTATGAAATGATTTCTATAATAATACATATTCCGCCCTTCGGTGGCAATACGAAAATACTAATCAACTTTTTAAATAAAATAGATGCTTTTGTTCCATTAATGGAAACGTAAAGTATTGATTTAAAAAAATTTAGGTTACATACATGATAGACTTGTCGACAAGGCTAGAGATACCATGTTAAAGCATAGTCAAGTGGAACATTTGAGTGAGCTTTAAGCAATTTTAAAAAAAGCTCATGTTAAATCTACTCCAGTTAACGCTCTTCTTGACAACATTGTGGTATGTCGTTGTAATGGTACGATATACGAGTATAACCGGCTAAATAATCTTCTCATACGATTGAATAACGCCTGCTCATTAAACGAACAATTGACAAGCTGTTACGAACAATACAATTGTTCTAAAAGTAACTTAATTATCAGAACCAGTGAAAGGAATTATAATTGGAAGAAACAAATAGATACGGTTATAATAGATATAACAGTAGTAACGGAAACAACCGTAACACGTACACACAAAGTCGGCAAACGCAGCAAAGTCAACGACAAGGTTATGACTATCAAAACAATAGGCACGAACCAATGGAAATTTTTACCAAGGCTCGTCAAACAATTACCCTTTATAACAGTCGAAAGTAGAACAAAAATATCAAAATATTTAATAGGTATAGAAATACGAGTAGCAGTACAAAATGTTGGCTTACTTTAATCGATGCATTCAACTGGAAGGATTATTATGTCGAGTTTTTAAAATGCAAATTCCTTTATGAACTTGATGGTATAATTGGTAATAACATTCAAGTGCCACTTAACGTCAGTGTCAATTTCAAAGTGCAGTTATTGATTACGGCTAACGCACAGATACCAATTTTTTTTAGCGAATATGAAGAATAATATTATTTCAAATGTTATGTTGATGAATCGCTCAGCGGATGCAACAAAGAGATATTTTAAAATAAAAACTCTTTTGAATTCCTTCAAAGCTATTTTTTAATACGACAAAGATAATCTACCTTTCACTATCAAAATTAAACATAGACTATAATACAACATGACTTACCAATTTAGACGAAAGTAATCGATATCCTCATGTGCACAGAAAGGAAGTTAAAAAACAAATTAAAGAAATGCTTGATCAGGGCATTATTGTCGACAGTATTTCTCGCCATAACACACCAATATGGATCGAATGCAAAAATTTTGATAGTTCAAATGAGCAAAAGTGGAGAATATTAATAAATTATCGCAAATTAAATGATAATACTATTATATTATTATATATATTAAATTAGCACTCCCCCGTTATCTGTAGGAAATAAAGTCTTTCCTCGGTATAACCGAATATTACCGGAAGTTTGTTAAGGATTACACCAAGGTTGCGTATCCAATGGTTATATATTTAAAGAAAAATATTGCAATCAAAACCAATGATCCTGAATATTTGGAATATTTTAACAAACTTAAAATATGGCTTATGTCCCAACCGATACTTCAAAATCCAGATTTTAGGAAGGAATTCACTTTAACATTAGTTGCATCAAATTATGCTGTCCTAAGCCAAAATAGTCGACCTGTTTGTTTTGCATCTGGCAGATTAAACGACCATAAAATATGCTATTCACCCATAGAAAATGAATTTTTACCGATTGCCTGGTTAATTAAATATTCCCATACCTATCTCTATGGCAGAAAATTTGTCATTCAAACTGACCATAAGCCTCTTATTTGGCTGAGTAGCTTACAAAATGCAGCTTTACGAATATAATTTTACGATTAAATATATAAAAGGGAAGGACAACCATGTAGCAGACGGACTAAGCCGACTTACTTGTAGCGATCAATCTAAAAAAAAGTGAATCACACAAATAAAAAAACAGTAGCATACCAAACCTCCTCATTCATTCCGATACTTATGATTTAAATAACAACGAATGCGTCGATAATAATGATAATGATATCAGATCCACTGAAGTTGCGCTCCAATTTCTAGGAAAGCTGCGCTCCAAGCTAGAGATCAACTTGTTTTCGAAAAAACACCCACACTTGGTTGTTTGCCTAAAACATCAAGTGTTGCTCAAAAGCTTCTAAATTCGCATCAAACGGAGGTTGTGGGAGCACACTCTAGCATATGACACATCCCCACCAACAGGTTTGTTAGTCTTCATCTCTTAGAAAAGAGATAGTGGCGGATGAGCCCTATATGGGCCAATAGCAGCGCTCACATCCCGGAACGGGTAACTGACTTCGGTGTAACCGACCGCTCGTCCTAGGAGCATTCAAAATAGAAGTGGTCCTCCAGGTTGGGGGTTGTGCCGCCGGGGTAACTGTCAGGCCAAAGAAAATATAAAAAAGTTACGAAGCAACAGCAAGCTTCGGATACGGACAGGTCTACCATTAATGGCCCTTGCAATTTGAGGATAACGAGCTACGGATATGGACGTAGAACGTTAGGTCATTTAATAGGCCATGTGCAGCCAAACGGAGGCCCTAGACTGCTGCAAAGCAGACGTAACCACCATCCAATATACGCGATGGGATGGGCCGGACAAAAAGAGGATGGAAAACTGCGACATCTACTACGGCGATTTCTTGCTATTGACGGCCAAAGCAGAGCTTATTTGGATGCAGATTTGTTGTTGGACGCAGACTAGGACAAGAAGTCCTGAGCGTCCGGCATGTGAGCGAGAACCTCGTAGCAATTCGCATCAACGCAAAATTCGCCAACATTTGTCTTATATGCGCGCATAGCCCCACAGAGGAGAACGATGACGACACCAAGGATGCATTCCATGAGCTTCTTAACAAGACTTACGAGCATCCTAGCTATTACATTAAAACTGTCCTCTGTGATTTAAATGCAAAACTAGGAAAAGAAGGTACCAACCTCCGATAACGGACCTAGGCTAATCGAATCGCCGGCGGGGCGAAACATTGTCGTAGCTAGCACGCGGTTCCCACATGTCAATATACACAAGGGGAATTGAGGAACTGCCGATCAATCAACAGTCAACCAGATTGATCACATTACGACCGACGCAAGACACTCCTCCAGTATTATGGATGTCCGTATGTTCCGTGGAGCCAACATCGACGCGGACCATAACCTTGTTGTAACCAACGTAAGGTTGCGGATATCCCAAACTATGCCAAGACAAACTAACGCTGTGAGGCAGAGGCAGACGAGTTAGACGGCTACAATCGCAAGAGATCCCCAAGTCGTTTTCCAAGCATCGTTGGAGCGGACGGAAGGACTGCCGAGCTCTTCAAAGCCGAAGGCGATGACTTGGTAAGGAGCATATACCAACTCATGTGTAAAATACATTCGGGCGAAAATATGCCCGATGAATGCAACCTCAGCATTGTTTGTCTGATTCTCAACAAAGGAGACTCTCTGAACTGCGCCAGTTACAGAGGCATCAGTCTCCTTAACATCGCATACAAGGTTTTATCTGCCGTATTGTGTTGTTGCGGTAAATTTCCCTGCACCAAGGTTTACCCTCTTCCCTGTTCTTGTCCCTTTGTTCCTCTTTTCGCTGAGTGGGAAGACCGAGCTCTGGCGGAGGTGGAGGGCAGCCATGGTCCCATTAGCCATTGGCCCCCCGACCACAGACCTCGGAAGGAACCCACATAGGGTTCGGGCTATTGTAACCCACAGAGGAGGAACGCGGTGGTTAGGTCGGTGAAGCCCTTAGGACGGTAGGGAGACTAACGATGAACCAGGGGCCCAGGGTGTGACAGGAGGTCCGCCAAGATCACCGTTGTCGGAGCTCGTAGACGGGTGACTCGGAACGGGCAGCATCAGACAGGACGTCTGAAAATCGCCGACGGGTGATGGAGGACGATCCCCGGAACTCTCACCCCAACGAAAGCCAAGTTGTACAAAGGCTTCAGGTGTTTGTGAATCTATTTTCAAATTATTAATGTAAAATAAATAAATAAGCTTAGAATTGTCAACTATATTTATTTAATCGATCAAACTTAAACAAATGTCAATTAAAGTCTATAACATGTTTAGCAGCATTCAAAATATCAAGCAACATTTTAAACAGATATACAAACTGTTATGAAAAACTGAAAATAAAACTGAAATGTTATAAAGTACTCGTATTACAACACAGAACAGAGTGGTTTTCATTTCTATTATATCTAACATTTTTTATACTTATATACATATAGAAACCGAATCTCTACAATCTACCCAAGTCTTATTACATACATTTTTGGTGCAATCGAGCCGTGTAAAAAAAAAAAAAAGAAAGAAAAATTGTGACATTGAATCTCATCTGCAAAAAAAAAAAAATAATTAAAGACCTTTTAAAGACAATTTTAAATTTGTATACCTTCTCCGAGTGTGTAGTGTGTAGTGTCGAGGATCAAAGGAGTCGCCACAAGAAGTCTTCAAACAGGTGATCAACATATACCAAGCTGCTGCCAATTTCCCCATCAAATCGATAATCGAACGCAGGTGAGTGCTGCACAAGCTTTTCTTCTGTGACTATTTTATTAAATTTATTTCTACACACATAACATATCATAAAATGTCGTACGACAAGCTTCAACTTAATATAATTGCTGCAATTAAACAAGATAGGGCAAATTTTAATAAAGCACATAAAGTTAGGCTAGGAAAAATTAATTACCTCAAAATGCGTCTGAAAATGATGGAGAAGCAAATGACGACTGCCGAGCACTACCATCAGCAAATTCATGGAACAGGTAAAATTGAAGCTGGGCTTAAACTTGCGGATTTGGAGGAAGATAATGAGAGCATTCGTGAAGTATATGCGGACTACAAGATGGAGGTCCTAGACACCATGGATAAATTAAAATCCGAGGAAGTACCGAAAGTTTGCGGAAAGCCATCAACCGCAATTGAAAACTGTGATGGCAGAACAACCGAACTCAGGTTACCCGTTATCACGTTACCAACCTTTTCAGGTAGTTATGAGACATGGAGATCATTTTACGACATGTTTGTTTCTTTAGTCCATACCAACTCAATTCTGTCGGAAATCAACAAGTAACATTATTTAAAGTGCAACGTTCGTGGTGAGGCCTAAAGGCTACTGCAGCACTTAGCCATTGACAAGGGCAATTATAACCGTGCTTGGGAAATACTAACAGATCGCTATGATCACAAAAGAGTTTTAGTCAAAACGCAGTTAAAAATATTTTTCGGTCAGGTTACCATGAGCAGTGATTCAGCAGTCAACATAAAAAACATTTTAGACACCTAGCAGGAAATACTCGTAATACATTCGTTGGAGAATTTAGGGGTACCAGTGAGTTATCCTGTAGAAATTGTCCAATACGACCCAACAACTGTGGGAAGACAAATTAGGTAGCAATAAGGAGTTACCAAAAATAAAAGACAGTATAAATTTAGAACACTGGAAGCAGTTGAGCAGCAGTCTACAGTAAAGACTGTTACAAAACTAAAAACTACAACTCAGGTTCTGCACACCCGGCAAATACAAAAACGTCAATTAAATTGCAAGGTTTGTCAAAAGGGACAACATGCATTGAGAGAGTGTAGAAAATTTTTGGAGATGGATGTAGGCCAACGAAAACAAACTGTTTTTAATAACAAAGTCTGCGAAAACTATTTGGCCTACAGCCATTTTAAAAATAAATGTCCAAACCCGAAATGTTGTTATCACTGCAAACAATGACACAATTCCTTGTTACATCCAATTCCACAAACTCAGTCAACGCAAAACAATAACTACCCATCTTTCAAACCAAATACGTCTCAATCTGTTCCACACAATCCAAATTTTTCCCAATTCCAACAGCAAGCACAAACTAAATGGTCAACGGCTCCAAGCAACTATCATATTCAAACCAACACACACGGAGGCGATCTGAATATACCTGGAAATCAACTCTACAATCCCAATCCTACTCAAGAACAAACACCGAAGGAAGTTGAAGGGCCATCAACCAGTCACAACTATAGGGTCCATCATACATACACCGACTCGCAGGTCTTGCTGTCAACAGCTTTGGTTAAAGTGAAGGCAGCTGATGGAAACCTGATAACACTCAGAGCCCTCATAGACACAGGTTCCGAGGCCTCCTTCATAACAGAAGCAGCTGTACAACGCCTAAATCTAAAGACGAGATGGACACTTAGCCAAATTAGTGGGTTGGGGGAGGTCAGCAGTGGGGCGTCAAAAAAATAGTCGATCTAAACTTTGGTTCTCTCACATCGAATTTTACAGGTCGAGTAAAAGCTCTTGTATTAAAAACACTGACTGGCCTCCTTCCGGCCAAATATACTGATACAGAAAAGCGGTCTTACCTCAACGGATTGCAGTTGGCAGATCCGACATTTAACGTTCCAGCGATGGTTGATATGCTACTGGGCAGTGACATCTATGCAGAGATAGTTTTAGGGGAAGTGGTGAAGGCTAGTGGGTGCACAGATCCAATAGCACAACGGACGCAGTTGGGCTGGATCTTATTAGGCAAGGTCCCTTCGCCCAAGCCACAAAAAATCTGTGCCTTCTTCAACCAAATCGATCTCAACACAACAATGAAAAAGTTTTGGGAGATCGAAGAAGAACCTTTTGGAATCTACAAAACAGAAGAAGATCAAAAGTGTGAGGAACATTTTAAAAAGAATACAAACGTTACTGGTGACGTAGAAAAAATGTACCGTCAAATCCGTGTCAACACAGCAGATGCAAGCTACCAATTGATTGTATGGAGAGAAAGTCCCAACCAGGATTTAAGGGTATATCGACTGAATACAGTAACCTTTGGTACCTCATCAACCCCATATCTTGCAATCAGGGTACTTCTACAGCTAGCAGAAGACGAAGAACACAAGTATCCTATGACCACTACTGTCATCAGAGAGGAAACCTATGTGGACGATATTATCAGTGGAGCTGATACTGTTGCTGAAACTATACACAAACTCCAAGAAGTAAGGAACCTTTTGGAAACTGGAGGTTTCCACCTTCGGAAATAAGTCAGCAACTCAAAAGAGGTTTTGCAGAACATTCCAGCAGAACAGCGAGCAGTAGACTACTCATTACCGTTTGTAGAAACAAGTGAAGTAAAGACTCTAGGCATCAAGTGGTTGCCCATTCCAGATGTCTTCTCCTTCCAAGTCAGTCAACTGAAGGTAGTCGAAGTCACAAAGCGATCCATCTTATCCGGGATAGCTAAGCTCTATGACCCAATGGGCTGGGTCGCGCCATGTACAATGGCGCGAACATTTGTCTTATATGCGCGCATAGCCCCACAGAGGAGAACGATGACGACACCAAGGATGCATTCCATGAGCTTCTTAACAAGACTTACGAGCATCCTAGCTATTACATTAAAACTGTCCTCTGTGATTTAAATGCAAAACTAGGAAAAGAAGGTACCAACCTCCGATAACGGACCTAGGCTAATCGAATCGCCGGCGGGGCGAAACATTGTCGTAGCTAGCACGCGGTTCCCACATGTCAATATACACAAGGGGAATTGAGGAACTGCCGATCAATCAACAGTCAACCAGATTGATCACATTACGACCGACGCAAGACACTCCTCCAGTATTATGGATGTCCGTATGTTCCGTGGAGCCAACATCGACGCGGACCATAACCTTGTTGTAACCAACGTAAGGTTGCGGATATCCCAAACTATGCCAAGACAAACTAACGCTGTGAGGCAGAGGCAGACGAGTTAGACGGCTACAATCGCAAGAGATCCCCAAGTCGTTTTCCAAGCATCGTTGGAGCGGACGGAAGGACTGCCGAGCTCTTCAAAGCCGAAGGCGATGACTTGGTAAGGAGCATATATCAACTCATGTGTAAAATACATTCGGGCGAAAATATGCCCGATGAATGCAACCTCAGCATTGTTTGTCTGATTCTCAACAAAGGAGACTCTCTGAACTGCGCCAGTTACAGAGGCATCAGTCTCCTTAACATCGCATACAAGGTTTTATCTGCCGTATTGTGTTGTTGCGGTAAATTTCCCTGCACCAAGGTTTACCCTCTTCCCTGTTCTTGTCCCTTTGTTCCTCTTTTCGCTGAGTGGGAAGACCGAGCTCTGGCGGAGGTGGAGGGCAGCCATGGTCCCATTAGCCATTGGCCCCCCGACCACAGACCTCGGAAGGAACCCACATAGGGTTCGGGCTATTGTAACCCACAGAGGAGGAACGCGGTGGTTAGGTCGGTGAAGCCCTTAGGACGGTAGGGAGACTAACGATGAACCAGGGGCCCAGGGTGTGACAGGAGGTCCGCCAAGATCACCGTTGTCGGAGCTCGTAGACGGGTGACTCGGAACGGGCAGCATCAGACAGGACGTCTGAAAATCGCCGACGGGTGATGGAGGACGATCCCCGGAACTCTCACCCCAACGAAAGCCAAGTTGTACAAAGGCTTCAGGTGTTTGTGAATCTATTTTCAAATTATTAATGTAAAATAAATAAATAAGCTTAGAATTGTCAACTATATTTATTTAATCGAACAAACTTAAACAAATGTCAATTAAAGTCTATAACATGTTTAGCAGCATTCAAAATATCAAGCAACATTTTAAACAGATATACAAACTGTTATGAAAAACTGAAAATAAAACTGAAATGTTATAAAGTACTCGTATTACAACACAGAACAGAGTGGTTTTCATTTCTATTATATCTAACATTTTTTATACTTATATACATATAGAAACCGAATCTCTACAATCTACCCAAGTCTTATTACATACATTTTTGGTGCAATCGAGCCGTGTAAAAAAAAAAAAAGAAAGAAAAATTGTGACATTGAATCTCATCTGCAAAAAAAAAAAAATAATTAAAGACCTTTTAAAGACAATTTTAAATTTGTATACCTTCTCCGAGTGTGTAGTGTGTAGTGTCGAGGATCAAAGGAGTCGCCACAAGAAGTCTTCAAACAGGTGATCAACATATACCAAGCTGCTGCCAATTTCCCCATCAAATCGATAATCGAACGCAGGTGAGTGCTGCACAAGCTTTTCTTCTGTGACTATTTTATTAAATTTATTTCTACACACATAACATATCATAAAATGTCGTACGACAAGCTTCAACTTAATATAATTGCTGCAATTAAACAAGATAGGGCAAATTTTAATAAAGCACATAAAGTTAGGCTAGGAAAAATTAATTACCTCAAAATGCGTCTGAAAATGATGGAGAAGCAAATGACGACTGCCGAGCACTACCATCAGCAAATTCTTGGAACAGGTAAAATTGAAGCTGGGCTTAAACTTGCGGATTTGGAGGAAGATAATGAGAGCATTCGTGAAGTATATGCGGACTACAAGATGGAGGTCCTAGACACCATGGATAAATTAAAATCCGAGGAAGTACCGAAAGTTTGCGGAAAGCCATCAACCGCAATTGAAAACTGTGATGGCAGAACAACCGAACTCAGGTTACCCGTTATCACGTTACCAACCTTTTCAGGTAGTTATGAGACATGGAGATCATTTTACGACATGTTTGTTTCTTTAGTCCATACCAACTCAATTCTGTCGGAAATCAACAAGTAACATTATTTAAAGTGCAACGTTCGTGGTGAGGCCTAAAGGCTACTGCAGCACTTAGCCATTGACAAGGGCAATTATAACCGTGCTTGGGAAATACTAACAGATCGCTATGATCACAAAAGAGTTTTAGTCAAAACGCAGTTAAAAATATTTTTCGGTCAGGTTACCATGAGCAGTGATTCAGCAGTCAACATAAAAAACATTTTAGACACCTAGCAGGAAATACTCGTAATACATTCGTTGGAGAATTTAGGGGTACCAGTGAGTTATCCTGTAGAAATTGTCCAATACGACCCAACAACTGTGGGAAGACAAATTAGGTAGCAATAAGGAGTTACCAAAAATAAAAGACAGTATAAATTTAGAACACTGGAAGCAGTTGAGCAGCAGTCTACAGTAAAGACTGTTACAAAACTAAAAACTACAACTCAGGTTCTGCACACCCGGCAAATACAAAAACGTCAATTAAATTGCAAGGTTTGTCAAAAGGGACAACATGCATTGAGAGAGTGTAGAAAATTTTTGGAGATGGATGTAGGCCAACGAAAACAAACTGTTTTTAATAACAAAGTCTGCGAAAACTATTTGGCCTACAGCCATTTTAAAAATAAATGTCCAAACCCGAAATGTTGTTATCACTGCAAACAATGACACAATTCCTTGTTACATCCAATTCCACAAACTCAGTCAACGCAAAACAATAACTACCCATCTTTCAAACCAAATACGTCTCAATCTGTTCCACACAATCCAAATTTTTCCCAATTCCAACAGCAAGCACAAACTAAATGGTCAACGGCTCCAAGCAACTATCATATTCAAACCAACACACACGGAGGCGATCTGAATATACCTGGAAATCAACTCTACAATCCCAATCCTACTCAAGAACAAACACCGAAGGAAGTTGAAGGGCCATCAACCAGTCACAACTATAGGGTCCATCATACATACACCGACTCGCAGGTCTTGCTGTCAACAGCTTTGGTTAAAGTGAAGGCAGCTGATGGAAACCTGATAACACTCAGAGCCCTCATAGACACAGGTTCCGAGGCCTCCTTCATAACAGAAGCAGCTGTACAACGCCTAAATCTAAAGACGAGATGGACACTTAGCCAAATTAGTGGGTTGGGGGAGGTCAGCAGTGGGGCGTCAAAAAAATAGTCGATCTAAACTTTGGTTCTCTCACATCGAATTTTACAGGTCGAGTAAAAGCTCTTGTATTAAAAACACTGACTGGCCTCCTTCCGGCCAAATATACTGATACAGAAAAGCGGTCTTACCTCAACGGATTGCAGTTGGCAGATCCGACATTTAACGTTCCAGCGATGGTTGATATGCTACTGGGCAGTGACATCTATGCAGAGATAGTTTTAGGGGAAGTGGTGAAGGCTAGTGGGTGCACAGATCCAATAGCACAACGGACGCAGTTGGGCTGGATCTTATTAGGCAAGGTCCCTTCGCCCAAGCCACAAAAAATCTGTGCCTTCTTCAACCAAATCGATCTCAACACAACAATGAAAAAGTTTTGGGAGATCGAAGAAGAACCTTTTGGAATCTACAAAACAGAAGAAGATCAAAAGTGTGAGGAACATTTTAAAAAGAATACAAACGTTACTGGTGACGTAGAAAAAATGTACCGTCAAATCCGTGTCAACACAGCAGATGCAAGCTACCAATTGATTGTATGGAGAGAAAGTCCCAACCAGGATTTAAGGGTATATCGACTGAATACAGTAACCTTTGGTACCTCATCAACCCCATATCTTGCAATCAGGGTACTTCTACAGCTAGCAGAAGACGAAGAACACAAGTATCCTATGACCACTACTGTCATCAGAGAGGAAACCTATGTGGACGATATTATCAGTGGAGCTGATACTGTTGCTGAAACTATACACAAACTCCAAGAAGTAAGGAACCTTTTGGAAACTGGAGGTTTCCACCTTCGGAAATAAGTCAGCAACTCAAAAGAGGTTTTGCAGAACATTCCAGCAGAACAGCGAGCAGTAGACTACTCATTACCGTTTGTAGAAACAAGTGAAGTAAAGACTCTAGGCATCAAGTGGTTGCCCATTCCAGATGTCTTCTCCTTCCAAGTCAGTCAACTGAAGGTAGTCGAAGTCACAAAGCGATCCATCTTATCCGGGATAGCTAAGCTCTATGACCCAATGGGCTGGGTCGCGCCATGTACAATCAAAGCGAAGATCTTCATGCAGCAGCTGTGGGTAAGAGGATTAGAGTGGGATAAGCCGATTCCATCAGAGCTGGGGAAGGAATGGGTAGCCTTTCGGGACGACTTACCTGCAATTGAGCGAGTCCAGATTCGCCGTTGGATTAACACCGACAAAAACATCAAAATGCTGGAAATTCAAGGATTTAGTGACGCATCGGAAAGAGCATACGCCGCCGCCGTATA
This sequence comes from Volucella inflata, assembly GCA_928272305.1. Classification (NCBI taxonomy): domain Eukaryota; kingdom Metazoa; phylum Arthropoda; class Insecta; order Diptera; family Syrphidae; genus Volucella; species Volucella inflata. Next base: position 112,180,779 of record OV743716.1, on the reverse strand, counting down.
CCTTGGTGTTTTGGATGAAAACAACAAAGCACACATGCATCTAGTCATCTCAAAAACGAAAGTGGCGTCCTTAAAAACAATCACGCTACCAAGGTTGGAACTATGCGGAGCGGTACTGATAGCTAAACTTCTTCATGAAACGGCAAAAATTTTGAAGTTAGAAGCAGCCGAAGTCTATGCGTGGACTGACTCAGTCATAGCTTTATGCTGGATAAGGGCTTCCCCGTCAAAATGGAAAACTTTCATTGTCAACCGCGTCGCTCAGATACAAAAATTGACCAACAATGCCATCTGGAAACACATTCCATCAGAACACAACCCGGCAGATATTGCATCTCGCGGAGTCCATCCCTCGATGATCATCGACAACAAACTGTGGTGGGAAGGGCCAGAATTTCTGCGACAACATTGGGACGCAATCCATCCTGAACAACCATCTTGCTTGAATACTTCTCAAGAAGCTCGTTCGATAACCGTTCATCACTGCATAGAAAACAAAAGCATTACATTTATTAATGAAATTTTATCTAAATTTTCAACACTTCAAAAGGCGTTACGAGTGATTGCCTATTGTTTACGTTTTCGATACCGAGACAAACAATCCCGACACTATTCAAATATTTTGATACCTCTGGAACTAGAAAAGACGCTGACGAGAGTCATTTATTTAGTTCAAAAGGAAATGTTTGCCGAAAAGGAAGAAAATGACAAAACCAAGGGATATACGTAACTTAATCCGTTTCAAGACGCAGAAGGAATATTACGAGTTGGTGGGAGACTTTCCAACTCAACTTTACCCTACAATGAAAAGCACCCGATTCTTCTCAAAAAACACATCTTAACGAAACTCATCACATCCGATGCCCACGAAAAAACACTTCACGGCGGTAATCAAAAAATGATTGCCTAGATACGCCAACGATTTTGGATTTTTATTCTAAAAAGTGCAGTCAAAAAGCACGTCCACGACTGCAACAACTATTTTAAATTTAAAGCCAAACCGTGGGTGCAATTGATGGGCAATCTTCCCAAAGCGAGAACGATCATCTCGAAGACTCATCTCGAAAGCATTCATAGCTGCTTTCAGAAGATTGGTCGCTCGAAGAGGAAATTGCAAGGAATTGTATAGCGATTGTGGTAGAAATTTTGTGGGAAGCAACAACGAGCTACAACGTCAACTCAAGGAAGCAAATTTGGATTGGAGAAATGTGGCAGACGTGTTGGTCAACGAAGGCACTAAGTGGAATTTTATTCCCCCGGCTTCTCCGCACGTTGGAGGGGTGAAATCTGTGAATTTTCACCTTAAGCGTGTAGCTGGAAACCAGGTTCTGACCTTTGAAGAACTCACCGCGCTTCTCGCACAGGTGGAAGCGTGTCAGAACTCTAGACCGCTATATCCGCAGTAAGATGACATAAATGATCCCAACACCTTGACATCGGGTCACTTTCTCGTGGGAGAACCACTTATCGCACCGCCACAACCCGAGTTTGAGCTAGAGAAAATTTCCCACCTCGAGCGCTGGAAGAGCGTACAAGCCCTAGCCCAATCTTTCTGGAAGCAGTGGAGCATCGAGTATCTCGCCAGTCTCCAACAACGTCCGAAATGGGACATACAAATAAAGGAAGGCAACCAAGTCCTAATAAAAGATGAACGGCTGCCTCCATTGAAATGGAGTCTAGGCCGCATATTAAAATTACACCCAGGGACAGATAATTTAGTACGAGTGGTAACGCTGCAAACGGAAACAACACAAATAAAACGACCTATAACAAAAATATGCCCACTTCCGAGCAATTCCTTTAATACAGGATCACAATAAAACCGAAATTAATATAAAAAACATCACATAAATATACTAATCATAAAAACTACATAGATAAATCTACGTATTAGCTATCCGTACATTTAGAAGGAAACCGATTGTGCTGCCAAATTGGCCCCTCCTCGACAGTACTCATGCCATCGGCATCGCAGGAGCTCGAGGAGGCAATCGTTCGACAAGGAAATTAAACAAAATATTGAGGTACATGAAATTCCCAACTTTAATAAAAACATAAAGTCAACACATACAATATTCATTTCATCAGGCAACATTTGAACTCAACACAAACCAACACTCAAAATTCAATTAAAAATTCTTAAAATAGAAAAATAAAATGCAACCCAACACATAATACTTCATTAAAGAATAACATTTTCAACTTATTCAACAACAATCGACTTAAAATTAGATACTTTAATTTAAAATAGCAACCCCTCTGGTTCAACAAAGCGCCGCAACATTTGTCAAGACACAGAACATACAGTCCACAAGTCTGCAACACAAATAATCAATTATGTTGCATAGGAAATTACTAACATAATCCTAAATAAAACCACTTAATTGAAGATATAATTTACAAACACAACAGAAAACTAAAACTCAATTCAAAACACTTAATTTGCTTAAATAATAACTTAAAATGAAGTAAAATAACAAAAAAAATCAAAACAAAACAACCCATATGCGATACACAATCACACCCACACCCACTTTGACTAAAACGATCGCAACAATAAATAAATAAATAATTCAATTTGAAAATAAAATCTTATAACTAAAGGAAGAACATACGAAATATAATAACACAACTCACCTAAAATTCTTTATCTATAGGCCAGCACATTAGAATTATATAAAATTTTAAAACACTATCCACAAATTAAAGTCGATGTTGGATGTCACACCATTCATAAACATCCCTTTGCAATAACACACACTCACATCACAACCGCGATCACGAAAACACTAAAACCGATGATCAAACTTCGCGACATAACCCGGGAAAAGCAATAAAATAATAAACAACACTCACTATAATATAATAAATACCGACAGAAATGCGAACACAAATAATAAAAAAGTTACTCGGATAGAAAAACAATAACACCGACGCGCGACACAATCAATGCAAATTTCAACTAAACGCGAATTACTGCACTCATTGTAACACAATTTCCACAATCGATGTGGAGACAAGAAGCATCACATTTCGTAATCGATAGGAAGGGACGACGACCCCTTTGAAGCCAGCATCCCACCAATGGAGCACCAAGGGAGCAGCAGAGGCTGTAGGCAGACGGCCAAGTTACGAGGCAACCTCCAATGAGGGAATACACAAACGTATACATAGATGATAAGAACTATAAACAATAACAACAACTACAAACAATAACAACAACAAATCCTAACAACAAAAACATAAACTATACGAAAATAACAAAATTAAAATCACAACAAAATACCAGGCGGGCAGAAAGGCCCACAACCTAAAGAAACAAAACAAACAAAGCTTTTGTTCAGTTCCCCCATTCCCCCAAATCTGAACGCCGATCCACCGGAGTAAGTAGGGACCCGGGGTAAATAAGCACAAAGGCACATATACTTAACTTTGTTTGGGGCGGAGGTTTAGAGAATGGCTAGACCGGGGTATAATCAGGTTGGGATTATACCAACACAACCTTCCTCCTTAGTCCCAACACTCCATCGATCTTCGATCAGACTTTCTTTCTCCTTCGCGTTGGTTTTGATTTCCAATTTTATTTAGTGCAATTTGGGAAAATTAGCCGGGGATCAGCAATAGGAGAAACATTGCTTCTCGCAATTTTCCCACTTATTTCCAATGTCTAGGGCATAGCTAGGCATATCTAGGATCCACAACTCTCATAAACTCGCTCACTTCAAGCGGGAGAGAACTCAGTGACTGAGGAGTTTAGTATGAGAGTGTACAATTGGAAACAATTGGAATGCACGAGAGGCCTAGTTGGACACGGGAGCACACACTAGCAAAGTTTGCTAGTCATGTAGCTTGGGTCCACTAGAGCTAAATGAATGTGTGAGTGAGTGTGGGTGAGAATGAGTGCGTGAATCTGGCGAGAGTTTGTGGAATGAAAAAGATCTGGAAGGCACTTTTGTGACGACCAGCAAATTCCGAGGGTCAGCGAGAGTTTGGATAATTGGTTCTTTTGGATTGCGAAAAGCAATTTTTTTTCTTAAGACACGCGACCCGTTAGTTTGTCTTTTTTTAATCGTTCGGGACTGTTGAAATAGCGGGTCACTCTTCCGGCGAGTGTTATGCTTATTGTATTAACATAAATAAATCGTCGTACTCAAAAGAGCAATTATAAAGTTTTGAAAAACTCCGTCTTTCATTTTCTTTCATGGTGTTGTTTTCTTTTCTTCTCGGTGGAAGGTTTTTCCTCTGTTGGCTTTGGTTTTTTCTTTTTTTCTACATCGGAAGGGTTTCGTGTTTCCAAGTGAAAAATCACGTGGCGCTCAACAGTTCTTTTGTTTATACCCAGGTCTAGTTGCCATTAATGCGCTACCTTTAGGTTTCGAGAACCCACATTTGGAATCAGTGAAAATTCCAAAGTTATTTTTGATTCTTGGCAACGAAGGACAGTTGCCGGGAATTACAGTTCTAAAGCATTGTTTTTTTTTTCTTTTTTTCGTCGGAGTTTCTTTTCAGGGAAGTTTTTCGTTTTTGTCTGATTCGGGTTTTTTTCTTTTTTTCATTTAAGGTTTAGTGATTTTTGGGGAAAATCACGCGGCGCTCAATTTGGTTTTTTTTTTATTTTGTTGCACAAGTTTAGCTGCCATTAAAGCGCAACCTGAAGTTCGAACAAACCCACATTTGGAATCGGTAGTGAGGATTTCAAAGTTATTTTTGATTCTAGGCAACTTTGACAGTTATCGGAATTAAACATAACAGTGTCACACCTGAAGCCGTTCGTCAACAACCTGATAGGTCCACATCTGTGTGGCTTCAGGCTAAGAAAGTCCACCATCGACCAAATATTTACACTACGACAGATTTTGGAGAAGACCCATGAGCTTCAGATCGAAACACACCTCCTATTCATCGATTTTGAGGCCGCGTATTACAGCATCTATAGAGACGAGCTACTCGTATATAGAGCAATGTCTAGTTTTGGCATCCCTGCCAAACTCGTCCGTCTGTGCAGGATGACGATGGAGAATGCACACTGCTCCATCAAGGTCGGTAAAGATCTCACCGAGACCTTTGATGTCCAGAAAAGATTTAGACAAGGCGATGAACTGTCATGCGATTTTTTCAACATCGTACTTGAAAGAATAGTGCAAAACTCACGAGCAAACACAAGAGACACTATCTTTCAAAAGTCCGTCCAACTACTCGCATACGCCGACGATATTGACATAATCGGGAGATAGCAGCGTGATGTCAGTGGCGCTTTCACGAGTATTGAGGCGGAAGCGGCGAAAATGGGCTTAGCGGTCAATGAGAGCAAGACCAAGTATATGCTGTCAAGCAAAAAGGACAACCCAAACCGACGTCTCGGGCAGAACGTCACCCTCGACAGATATAACTTTGAGGTAGTTAAGGACTTTGTCTATCTAGGCTCTGCTATAAATACTGACAACGACGCCACCGCTGAGATCAAGAGACGAATAACTCTTGCTAACCGCTGTTTCTTTGGGTTAAGAAGGCAGTTAATTAGCAAAGCCCTCTCTTGGACAACAAAAAACACCCCTTATAAGACCTTAATAAACCCGGTACTGCTTTATGGCGCAGAGGCATGGACTTTATCAAAAATGGATGAGGTCGTTCTTGATTTCTTCGAGAGAAAAATTCTTCGGGCGATCTTCGGTCCCGTCTGCATTGAAAGAGAATGGAGGAGGAGATAGAACAATGAACTCTACGGACTGTACAGCGACATCGACCCAACCGGAAGAGTGAGGATCCAAAGACTGAGATGGCTGGGTCATGTAGAGCGTATGGACCGGAGCCGAAAAGTCTTTGATACCGCTCCCGAGGGACAGCGCAGTAGAGGAAGGCCAAGACTCAGGTGGCGCAGCCAACTTAGCGTGCGAAACTGGAGGCAGCTAGCTAGGAATGGAGCTGGCTGGAGACGTTTGTTTACTGAGGCCCAGGTCCACCCCGCACTGTACCGCAACTTAAAGAAGAAAGAAGAATTGACAGCTTACAAAATTCGTTTGGTTTGTTAATAGTTCGCTGCAATTTCCCTTTATCATTAATGTTTGACTAAAGAACTATTATTTCAATATTTTAGTACATTTTAAATTGTCTCATCTATGGGTTACAATCCATCATTAGTATTTTTATTCGCTATTTGTTCCCTATTTTGTTTATTTCTTATTATTATTTTTTGTTTTTTTTTTTAACAGCGTTTATCTATTTTCATGAACATCCAATCCCATTTCTTTGAGAATGGAAAAAATTCCAATAAACCTGTATAACAATGTTCGGTACTTCCTACACTACTTCCTTGGACGCAACAATTTCACAAACAGTGCAAAATACTCGTATTTCACAAACAGTGTTTAAAATTATAGACATAAGGACAAATCGTAGCAATAAATGCAAAACAGCCGTTCATTAGTAAAAATACTTTTCATAATCTCCAAAAGAACTGATTTGCCTTCTTCAACTTGAATGAAATTGTGAATTTTTTTATGAACTATAGTATTTAAAAAGTGATTTTTTCTTTGGCGCCATGAAGCAAATACACTTGATTTTTAAAAAGATTAATTGGCTTTTCGGTTATGAATATGTGAATTGATTCGCCTTCCATTGCACTGTATGTGCATCAACAGAGGCAATTCGTTTAACATTATCTTCCACCACTGCAAATTCAAATTCGGCTCTTTTGCGCGACTCGGCCAAACTAGAAGCTTATGATCTGTCCTGACTGTAAACTGTCTGCCGAATAGGTATGTTTTGAAGTACTTTACGGACCAGACGATTGCGAGAAGCTCTTTTTCTATAGTAGCGTAAACGAGCTAGTGCTTGTTCAGAGTTCGCGAAGCGTAGCAAACAGGATGGCCGTTTTGGCTAAGCATGGCTCCTAACGCATAATTCGATGCATCGGTGGTAAGAAAAAATTTAATATTGAAGTCCGGACTGCGAAGGATATGGTCGGAAGTCAAAAGAGTTTTCAATGTTTCAGGGGCCTTTATGTATTCTTGGTCTCGAATATTCAATTTTTCCGATTTTATAAGGTATTTTATCATAGGGTGGGCTACCTTAGCATCCCTTATGAATTTCTGGTAATACTCCGTATTTCCTTAAAATTGTTTAATACCTTGAATGATAGTTGATAGGGGAATTTAAACTATGGATTTTTCCTTGCTGGGGTCTAGTTTAATGTCATTACTAACAACAATGTGTTCTAAATAAGAGGTTGATGTTTCGGCAGATTTACATTTATTGATTTGAATTTTCAGATTGGAATTTTTAGGTACTTGTAAATTTTTTTAAGAGATTGAAGATGTTCTTAAAAGCTAACTGAAAATATGTACTAGGATATCATCCAAATAAACAACGCAGATAACATTAATGAATTCTTAAAGGATGTTATTCATAAGCCTTTGGAAACTTTTTGGCGCATTATTAAGACCGAAAGGCATCCTCAAAAATTCATAACGTCCTGTTTTTGGCCTATCATGTGGTTCAACCTCAATCTTATGAAACCCCTTCACTAGGTCTATAACAGAAAAATAATTACCAAATTTATCGAAAAGCTCTTCCGAGCTATTCATAGGAAAACTATCTTCGACTGTCTGCTCGGTAAGCATCCTATAGTCGATTAGAATTCGCTATTGCTTCTTACCAGCTGCATCGTCTTTCTTTGTAAAATTCTGTATAAATTGGTTTTTCAGTTTTTGCTATTCTTTGGTGTAGTATTTCATTGGTTAATGTACAATCATCTCCTCCTTTATAAAAAATGGATTAATATGCGCGACGCAGGGACTTAAGTCTGGAGGCATTGTTGGGTCTTAAATGTTGTGGAAAAATCTTCCCATAAATTTCAGGTTTAAGAGTCTCGTTACAGAAAATGGACAAGGACTCGTCTTCATAACAATGCCTGGCATAGTTCTCTTCTTCAATGTTAAAATAAATAGCGGGATCTGTGATAAGAAGTCTATTGTTGTAATTAATGTCCTTTTTAGGGGCACAAGCATGTTATTACCAATCAAACCATCGAAGTAATCATGAAATTGGTGTTCTATAAAATTTACGAAAAAACTAGACTTATTAAATTCTTTAAAAAGAGGTATACGAAATTCGGTATTCGCTTCTATGTTACGGTTGAGTACTTTAAGTATGTATTTTGTACCCCCAATTTGGGTTGCATAAATTTGTATTAATACTGTACTCAACTCCGCAATCGATCATGAATCTAAGGTGTTTTATTGGAGTCTTAAAAACTATATAGGGTAGTTGTTTCCTAGATCAGTTTGAAAATGAAGATGGTTGTTCCTAAATCGATCGTTCTTTCGTTGCTCGCGTTCATTTAACGAGATGTCCATTGGCTCCCGATTATTTGATTGTCTTAACCTCAATATTTGTGTGTCGCGATTGCCCTGTTTGGCCACACTGTGTAAAGCGGGCTTGTTGGTGTGAAGCTACGGAATTGCAACCAGAATAACTTTGAACTTATTGACTCGTATTACCGGAGTTATTATATCGCCTACTGTCCTGATAGTTTGCAAAGTTTGTGTTACTGTTAGAAAAAGAGTTGGTAATATGAAAATTGTTTCGCGTAAAACGTGTATTTGGCCCATGTCGCTACTGATTTATTTCGAGAATCATTTTATAAGCCGCACAAAGCGAACTAGAGTTGCGACTTAAAATAATTGATTTCGTAGGTTCTGGTAGATTTTGCTTAAAAGCTTCAAGACCAATTCTATTATTAGATTCAATCATTTGTATAAGCCCATGTTAGTCATCGTTAAGTAAATAGGCACTATTAATACGACTAAGGACATCATTTATCTTATTACAATAGTGTTCTATTGTTGTTTGAATTCCTGCTGATCGGATGCTGTCAATTAGGGCATGAGAAGGTTAAGATGTTGGGGTCTTATGGAATAAAAAAAGAAAGAGGTTTAATCACAAATTAAATTATATTCTTTCATAAAAATACATGGGATCTTAAAATGCCATCCGAAACACGCGCGAGTTCAAACAGAAGTGACACTTAGGAAGGCCAAAAAAACAGACAAATAACCCAGGGCTATAATGCCCGCACGTTGCTCCAAATTATAGGAAAGCTGCAATCCAACTTATAGGAAAGCTGCGCTCCAACTTAAAGGAGAGCTCCGCTCCAACTTCTAGGAAAGCTGCGTGGAGAGCAACTTGTTTTCGAAAAGCACCCACTCTCGATTGTTTGTCTAGAACATCAAGTGTGGCCCAAAAGCTTCTAATTTCGCATTGAAGGGAGGTTGTGGTAGCAAACACCAACATATAACAATATGTAAAAATTTTTGCTAATAATAGTAGTTTAAAAATTCTTAAATCTTCCTCTACTGGTATGTTAGAAAATATCAGAGATAAAAATAAGATGCTTACAATCATTAGAAAAGAACATAAAAAATTTCTATAACTCAGAAATTAAACAACTATATTATTATCCGCAAGCCGATAGCCTATGCAGCTTGTGCTTGTAGTAGTTTGTTCCACGAAATAATGAAGAAATTCACTACAATTTCTAACAATTCACAACTTCAATTTTTTAACTTAAATTTCTTTAGTTCCATTAAGAGCTTGCTACCCAGCGAAAGTTAGATAAACTGGCTCAAAGGCGATTAGCATGAAGGAAACCGCGCGACGACAAGAAAAACTTTATATGACCAAACTGAACGAATCAGGATGGCAATTGTCAACGATTAATTTTATGACGGTTGCTTTCAGCGCGCGAGAAATAATAAACGCGTTCATGTTATCAAAATTCTAGAAATTTTCGCTCAGTTTCGATTTTACCTTTATTTAAATCTCACAACTCTTGGGATGGCTTTTTCCACTATATGCTCTCTAAAACTGTTCATACTAACTTAGTTATTTAAGATTATTTTGTTAGTTTGTATAATAATAATAATATATTATAATTGTAATATGCTTATACTAATACATGCAATTGTCAATAATTGCGAGACATGTAACTTGGCGAAATATAATAGACATCCACCAAAATTACCATTTAAAAATTCAGAATCACCCACAAGTTTTAACATATATTATGTACTTAACAATGACTTATGAGTTTTCAAATCACGCTACGGTTCACAAACTTAATCATAGAATATGGGTATTCATTTTAAGAGCTGTCAAATAACGATTAATTTACTTAGGTGAAATGAGAAAGTTGGTCTCCCATGGCGATAAGGGTATGATACACAACGCTGTCGAGCAGTTTTTAAAAGATAATACTCGTAAATTAACTTTTCATCAAACAACTCCATGTAATAAGACAAGTAGGTAAAGCAGATGTAGAGCGATTACATGGACCTCTTAATGAATGTTTGAGACTTCTCGAGATAGACAAACTGAATAAGGTTATTCAGATGAAAAAATTTTTAATATCATAATCATTTCTTATGTGACAATGCATTCATCCACCAAACTAAGTACAATTGATTTGATTAACAAAAACTATAAGAACAATGAAATACAAAAACTAGCAACTAAATATGAAATGGAAAAATTAAAATGCGCAGAAAAACTTAATAAGAATAGATATGAAAACAACAGTTTATGTAAAAGTATTATAGGAAATAGAAACATTTCAAAATGTAAACCAAAATACAAAAGATTAAACAAGTACAAAGTAGATAATTCGTATATTTATGATACAAGTAATCGAAGAACTGAGTATTGTAGAGAGTAGAGGAAGAAAAAATTCAAGTTGCGACAAAGATCTCCCTAATTGATTAAAGATTAGCATATATTAACTATTGTTAAAAACAAAACAAAAAAAAAAAAACAGTGTGGTGCTGGCAGGCCTTGGCCCAGCTTCTTGACACTCATTTGTGTTGCTCATGTTGTCACTTTTATCACATCTGAACGGGGCCTACGGTTTATCGCCGAGTCCGAACGGCACTCCTTTGAAGCTTTTTCATAGGCAATTTTAATTTTGGGAGTTTGCCATTGCCCGCCGAAAGGGTGATGGCGATTTGAAAAATTGTTGGTGACCCAGGCAGGAATCGAACCCAGACGCAGAGGTGATAGTCCAATGAGCTAACTATCGCACCATCGCCATCGCTTAACTATTGTTAATTTATAATAATTTGTAACCTATATTGAATTTATGTTATGAAATATGCTGAATTGTTTGAATTGACTGTGTATTACATTGGATTTTTATAAAAATTTAGATCTTTTTTACGGTTTCTATTTGATTTTATTATTACATTTATTTTCAATCACACATCAATTCCGTGTGCATAATAATAAAAACAACTTTAATATATAATGTATAAAAACAAACACAAAAAAAATTAAATAAATATTAAACTTATAATTATCTTTCTGTAAACTTGCGTCGAATTGTTGTAAAGAAAAATGTTGAATGTTATTTACTTTTATATTGGACTCTTATAATAATTTAATTTTTTTTACGTTTCCGATTATTTGATATTATTATTCTATTTGATATGTTTTATTGGCGGGAGAGGTATCACATAATTAAGTGCTCTTCCCAATTCCCCTGAGTATGTAAGCTTGTCACGGCTGCCGTTTGAGCATCAAGCGTGCAAAAGGGCTCATACAAATTATTTTCTCTTTCCAACATTATCTTCCCAAAAAGATAGAGTTGGAGAGTATGAACTAGCTTGTAAGCTTAGATCGTAAGTATTTATCGTAGGCCTAGTCTCTAATTTTGGTTATTAAGGAAATAGAACTATCTGTTACCGGAGTCAGATCCGAAAACTAGTGTTTAATTTGACAAAAATAAAAGACAAGTTTGATTTTAATCTCAAGTAAGTTTTATTACAAGGCATATACTTCAATTGTTACAAGAGTAACAAGACTGTATGTAGATACAAAGCTGTGCGCAAGCGCAGAAAATGGAACGCTTGTGGAAACAAGTAAACACATTTATAAACTTAAATGAATAAATAAAATAATATTAATAGAAAATAACCAAACCTTTGGTTTGAATCGGTAGATTGTGTTTCGTAATGCAAAAGTTGTGTACGTGTATTAGACACTGCACTTTGATCATCATTAATATTTAGATTCAATAGTAAAGTGTGATCCAATAGTTACTATGGAAGTTTTCATGAAGTCAAGCACACGTTTATTGCTATATCAATGTAGATTTTTATTGATTAATTTCAATGACAATTATGAGTGAAACACATCGGCATCATTGGGCAGTACTTTTTCGAAGACTAGACTGGAAAGACAGTTCCAGAGAATGAAGATCATTACCGCAACATCTGGACAGTCTATTTTTTTCTTCCCAAAATTTAATGAATTCGGTCTGGACGATCTCTGGTTTCAAAAGGATGATGCCCACACAAGCCATCAATCAATCAATTTATTGCGTACGAAATTTGGAAAAACCACTCCTCATCGCCAAGAACTACGAAAAAAAAGAAAACAGAAGTGCTGCTGCTACTAAGCTCAAATCGATTTATTAACACAGTAACTGGTAGAAAACAAATATAAATACAGTACGTGACAACCAAAATGCTTTTCGAAACATCACAGCCGCGGAACAACATACCGAGATCAGACCCACAATCTTCGAAGAGAAAGATATAAACCTTAAGGTATTCGAAACCCTGCCTCAAAGCGGAGTACAGATCATCGATAAATCGAGCTTGGAACCTAATGGAGGATTTAATAAATTTCCAATAAAGCCCTCAATATTACAATGCTCTTGTTATACTACACACCAGCAGCAGACATTCTTACTAATCATAAAACCAAGATGAATTTCTACTCAATTATAAATCGCCTGGACTATACTTACGCTGATCAGAGACCGGTGTATGTACTTCAGGATCAAATAAAAAAGATAGGACAAGGAAATAAAGACTTGTACGAGTATCATGATAAGATTAAACAAGCACTTAACCTTATACTCTTGAAAATTGATACGAGTATGTCTAATGAAAGTGGGAAGGAAACTCTTATGACCTACGCAACCAGAATGCTGTCCGTACCTTCATTAAGGGACTTAACCGTTCATTCTCCAGAGGAACATTATACTCGTATTCCAACTATCCAAAAGATTTAGCACAAGCCTACGCCATTGCATGCACAATATTCCACGACAATGAATATCAACATCTTGACACACAACCACAATACACTGAGCAACCAGAAAGGTGTCCACAGCCACAACGCCCTAAGTTCAGTCCTGGTATACAAGTGCAACGAAGAGATTTCGAACCATAACAGAACTACGAAAAACCCACACCAATGGAAGTAGTTGAATTAAGACAGTTCCTGCGTCCAACATATTACATCACCTAACAGCCTCGATGGGACAACGGACCCAGACAAATCCACCACACCACAAAAAGAAATCCTTCAGCACGGAACTACAATTAACACAAGATGCAGTGTGGTTCAACAAATAATAATATTAGTTCTAAAGCAGGATAGGGACTTCTATCAATATTAAGCCTGTAAAAACATGGTGACTCGATAGTAAATGTCAAAAGAGTAATGACATTATTTGATCAGCATTTAATCTTTTATGAAATTCATGAGCTTCAAGATTTGGATATGATTCTGGGCGAACAAGGTTTGAGAGCTATTAAAGCAGAAATTAATTTATTTTATTATAGCCTAAAATACAAAATAAAGAAAAGGGAAATTGTGAATCTAGAAATAAAGGGAGAAAACCGCGTTTTCAGTAAAGGGCGCTAAGTATGAATTAAAGAGGATGCCATTCGGACTTAAGAATATGCCCTCAATATTTCAACGATGATATGATATTTTCCGTCAGTAAATTGGAAACTTTGCATACGTATACATGGATGATGCGTTGATATATTCTTCCTCTATACTATAGTAAACCTTTGCGTAACGCCAATATGAAACTCTCTAATGAGAAATCTAATTTTTTCCAGGACTCAGTTGAGTACCTAGGTTACATAATAAAATGCAATAAAGTGACCGTAGATCCCAAGAAAATTCAAACAATAAGACAATATCCTACTCCAAATACATCAAGAAAACTCAGATCCTTCATGGGACTAACCAGTAACTATAAAAAGTTCATTCAAAACTTTGCAGCTATTACTAAACTTTTGACTGTACACTAACAAAGGGAAAATGACATCACTAGCAAACATCAAAGCGTTAAAGTAGAAGTTAAATTAGATGAAGCAGCTCTGGAAGCTTTTGAAAAAATTAGGAATGCCTTACAAGCTCAAGTAGAACTTTATCAACCTAGCTCTACGAACCCTTTCGATTTGTGTACAGAAGCCAGAAATTTCGCTATAGGTGCAGTACTGCCCCAAAACAGTCAACCTATTGCCTTCATATCACGAACACTCAATAAAACTGACCAAAATCAAAGTGTAAACGAAAAAGAACTATTAGCTATTGTATGGGCCCTACAAAAATTAAGAAATTATCTGTCCGAAATAGCTAATTCAACAATATATACCGACCACCAATCTTTAATTTACTCTATATCTGAAAAAAAACCTTAAACTTAATTCGTTTATAAACCAAATTATACCGATATTGGAACAGGGTAGAACCGAAATTAATACACAAACAATATTTGACGGTCGAATAAGACATACCATCTACTTCAAAAAGAAATAATTATACAAACACACAAAAGAGCACACAGAAACTACAAAAATAACACACAAGAAATACTTCTCAAATATTTTTGGCCTAACATACGAGATATGTGTAAAAAAGGAAATACCTATAGATTGTGAAATTTGCTTACAAAATAAATACGAAAGAAACCCAAACAAACAGCCAATAGGGAAAACACACGTACATCAACATAAACAACCAAATATTTATTATCTCAATATGCAAATACTCCAAATACTGCTATCTACTCGTATATACGTAAAGTAGAAAGTAAAGTAAATTGTGATGAGTGTATTGAAGAAATACTAACACAAATACATATACCCAAATGCTAAACACTAAATGAATGATAACGAAAATATCTTTATCAGTAACGTAGCAAAACGCAACAAACAGGCAACAAACACAAAGTTGCAGAAGATCGTGATAACACAATTTTAACAAAGAAAGGAAAAGTCATACATAAAGACATCAGAAAACAAGAAACTTTACTTAAACTTAAACTTTAATTCCAATATTAACATTACAAATCAGCGTTTTACTAACCGCCAACGAAGAACAACTTATCCGAGTATTTAGCAGTTTCCCATAAAAAGAAAAAAAAAAACAAGAAAATAAAGTGTTTTTTTTTTTTTTTTTACAAAAAAAGGGTATTTTTGAAAGTGTATGAGGAAATCGCGGCGACTCGATGCACTGTAAGTGGTAGGTATACATAAACACTGTATGTGTGAGTTTGATAAAAGAAAAAAGTGAAGAGGCTCCTATTATTCGTTCTTAGGATTTTAATACGAGTACAATACAATGAAAAAAAGTACCGTCTGGGGAAAGAGTACGCAGTCGTCCTGCGTATAAAAGTGTTCTAACATTTAAATTTGTAAATGTTGATTAGATTATTTTAAAGGTTGTAGCAATTTTTTAACTTTTACTTACTATCGCAGTAGTAGGTGGCAGGTCGTAGCTCATAGGTAATCTATAGGAACAATATCTTTCTATTTTCGTTGTTTCAGAAAAATGCCTCGTATCAGCCAAAGAAAAACAGAATGGAAACTGATGACCCAGAATGTCAATGTCTTTCTATGAATTCGAAAGCTGATTTCATTCAATAGATATTTAAGAGTTGAATTCTTTTTTGTTACATACCTTGTTTTTTTTTATTGATTTTATACTTCGTTTTTATGTTTTAAAAATCATGAAGTTTTTTTATTTATTATACGAGTATTATAACTATAAACTATAAATTTTTGCGCACTTTTACCCCCAGTTCGGGATAAGGGTTCGCAACTTGACTTGCTTGAGCTTTTTTATAAAAAACTTAAGAAACATCGAAAAATATATTATTTTTTATTATAACTTTATTCCCTTAATGTAGGGCTGCTAAATAGTAGGTCCACTTTGTTTATATCTGTTGTTACTATTTCAGAATTTCAACTTGAAATCCAAAATGCGCACTCTTAAACCAAACGACTCAAAATCCGAAAACTATGTGTCCGTGTCGATTAACGCGGCTTGCTTCTATCTCATACTTTTTTTTTTGTTTTTATTAGTTTTCCGATATTATACGGGAATGCTAAGTTAAGCGGATACAACTTTTTTCTTTTGTTCGATCCTGACCGAAACAAAAAAATTCCCTTTTTTTCTCACAATCTGAACGTTTTTCATCCACCCGTTCGATCACCTGTTTTCTTTCCTCGTGTTCAACAACCCAGTCAATGACCGTCCTAGATCATGCCAAGCAGAAGCGATTAGCAAACCAAAATTTCCCGGAAATTTAATGATCTTTGTATCTATCCTCCTCCTTAAAACGAATAACTTATGCAAATAAATATTTATTAACACTTAACCTACTCCCACATTATATATAACCTTACCAAATCTTTTCACCTTCTTTCCTAAATTTTTAATTTCACCACATGTGTGTCTACAAAAGAGATTGAAATGGAAGAATTAAAAAATAGGTTAAAATAATGTATTGTTGCTTCTATGGACAGGTTTCGTGGTGAGCTGAGAAAGGAAGTTAGTAAGTTTACTAAATTATTGGGGGTGGAAAAGGTCGATTTTAAACAAGGGGTCAATTTAATGCACTAGACCCTATAGAAAACTTGTGGGGTTCCTTAAGACAGCATGTTAAGAGACAACAGTTTACCTCGCAAAAGGGTCCTTAATGAAGCTATAATGGATTAGTGGCAAAAAATTCCCTGTGAGTTGTCAAGATCCCCGATTGCTTTCATGTCAAAAAGGTGAGCGGAAGTAATAGAAAACAATAATTTTTGACCAAATTTTGATCACTAACAAAATTTGCATATGCTTTACACAGCTCCAAATGGAATAAGCTCGTTTTATTTTACGAGTATATTAGTAAAAATAAAACAACCACCAGTGTAAGAGATTTATTTGCTTTTTTTTTGATTACTGATTTCTTTCGAATGCTTTTCTTAGAGCAACTAATAAGAAAATCACTGTTCTTAGGAAAAACTTACAAATGTTTTGAACAATTGTATATATACATTTTTTTTTCATAAGGGCTGACCCTACAAATTTCTCGTCGAGTGGTTTGATTCCTGTTTTTTTTACCCAATGGTTCAAAAACTTGACTTGATCTTTCCCAAAGATACATTTCGAAGCGTTGATGCGCGTTGATGTTTCGTTGAAGACGATCAAAAACCATTCGCAGGTGCATTTTGGAACTGGACAGAGTTAAGCACAACCTTTCTTGGATATACGAGTATTAACGAATGCAAATGTATTGCATATGTAAATAAATTCTAAGTAGGAATTCATGATAACAGTGCATAGTTCATGCAATTACTTACATACAGTCTAATAAATGATCCTCATACATAGACATAATAAGCAAGGACATAACAATACATCACTTCCCCTTATATAATTATTTCAAATAAAATCGTGTTTAGTAAAATTCATTGAGATATACATAGTTCTACAATCTTCAAATGTCTGTTTTTAATATAAATTTATTTTTAACCAGTTAGCACTGGTGTATCAGTTTTTGTTTCCAAATTAATTTTAAAATTGCTAGCTTTTTGTTTTTAGTATAATACAGAAGGGTAAGAAAGCATCCTTGTTGGCATTTTACAAGTTGTTGACGCAGGTGTTTGAATAACTTGCTATGAGAATATTATTTTCAGACTTTAAAAGATATCGATTCCCCTCTTATACTCGTACCTAAAAACAACTGTAGCTTTTCCCCTTTTTTTAAATTCGCAACTGGACCTTCTCCTCAAAAGCATAAATAATTTTTTTGTAAAAAATTCTCTCCAAATTCTTTGTTTCAAGATTACTTTTTGCCTAATTTTTTTCTGAAATTGACGTGAAATTTTTCGTGCGGTGAATAAACCTTATCTCATACTCAAAACCCGACAATAACAAGGACCATCTCTGCAGGCAACTTGCTGCAGTGACTTTTATTCGTTTTCTGACATCAAAGATTTCTTTCACCGGCTGACAATCTGTATATAGGGTAAACTTTTTTCCAACCAAATATTTGTTAAATTTGCGTGTCCTAAAAATGATTACAAGTGCTTATTTTTCTCCGCTGAATTTAAAGTTGCAGACGCAAAAACAATATGACATTCTTTGCCTTCTCTTATTTGACTAAGGCCAGCGCCTATACCTTCTTTGCTAGCATCACAAAATAGAAATAGCTGCTCAGATGGATTGAAATGTTGCAAAAGTGTTTCTTCGCTCAGAACTTTTTTACATTTTGTAAAGGCTTCCTGACAAAAAGAGCCCCAGACAAGAGCTATTCCATTGTGCGTGAGCTTTACAGTGGTCCTAACAAAGACGACTGCATTGGGACGAATTTTGTAAAATAATTTAGAAATCCTAAATACGATTTAAGTTGGGTGACATGTTCAGGAACTGGCGCATTCCTAATGGCATCTTTTTTACTTGGACTGGGCTTAATACCTTCCTTCGTAATTCTTCAACTTCCGGTTTGAAAAACTGGTATGTGTTAAAATTGACTTTGACATTATATTTCTCAAAGGCTGATAGGAGACGTCTCAAATTACGAACACATTCTTCGAAAGTTCTTACTCAAATAAAAACATTATCTATATAGAACAGAGAATCGGTCCCCTTTAAAATTGCATCCATTGTCTTCTGAAAAATACATGGCGCACTATTTATGCCATATATTATTCTATTATATCGTATTAAGCCTAGATGGGTATTTACTGTAAAATGTTCTTGTGATTCTCGTGCTATCTGAGCTGAAATGCTCCAGTAAGGTCAAGAACACAAAATACTGAGCCTATCTCCAGGGATACTAACATATCATCCACATTTGGAATTGGATTATGCTCCATACCAGTGACTTTGTTAAAAAAAAATTAAAAACTCTGCACACAGACGTATATCCCCATTCTTTTTGGCTACAACAACGAGTTGACTGACCGAACTTTACTGGGGTGAGAATACCATTTACTTGAAGACAACGAAGCCCACATACTACCTTGCTCCGAAGAGAATAAGGAACTGGGTATGCCTTATCAATGCACCTTCCTTTAGTGCTACTGACGCTGTGTAGCCTTTAATTATAGTAGATTCTTTTGAAAATACTAACGAATACCTACATTCGTAAATTTTCTTCGACTTTATTGACTAAGATCGATGGATGCTATATAAAATTTACCTGTGTGGATGGCTGACTTAAAAAATCTCTCCAACTAGGAACAAAAACGTCTAACCATTTTCTTCCGATTAAAATTACAAATGGCCGTTGACTTTCTACTACCACCAGATCAAACACTTTTTCCTCCACACGACTCCGACGGCTGTCTTTCCAAGAATTTTTAGACTCTCTCCTGTCGCAGAATTCTATTTTCCTACAAATTTCTTTAAATCACTTTTATCAAAAGTTTCTTCAAATATGTGACTTCACATGACTGTAGCACAAGATCCTTTTTCGATTTCCACCTCAAAAGAATGACCATCTATCATAATCCTCAAAAACAAAGAACTTATTTTACTGACCCTAAAGCTCTCCCCACTTGATGCAATTGTTTTAGTAGAAATAATTGGAACTTGCTTACAAGGTTGACTGATAGTTATATTTATGTAGTCGAGTATGTCGTCTGCATACTCCTCAGACGATTCAGTAATATCTTCGACTTCCTTCACATTTCTTAAATTTTTCTCTTTAAAAGACTCTTTTCTACAGACTTTTGAAGTACGTCCCCTTTTATTGCACGTGTAACATGTCCCCTCTCGTGCAGGGCAAGTCGTCGGATTGTGTTGACGCCCACACCTATAACATGATGACGGACCTGATTCTCTACTATGGAAGTTGGAATTAAAGTGAGGTTTTTCAATATTTTTTATAAGAACGGACGGGAAAAGACAATTTGTGCAATTTTTTCATCTGTTTTCCCAATTTTCGCAACAAAAATTGGGTGACGCCTAAACTTTGTTTACTATCTTGTACTTTAAGCGATCTTCAAACTCCCCTTGCTGAGCAACCGGTGTGTGCAGCGACTTCTCAGCTGCTTGTTGAAATCCCCGCTGGGCTTGCGATTCTCTTTTGTGCTCCTCTTCGCTTCTATCGCAAAAATCTTCATTCGGTCATAAACCACCACCTGTGTGGTTGCGGTTTTTCAACAAATTGACGCCCAGACGTGGGGCTCAAAAAAAAATTGTTCTCAAAAATAAATGAAGGAAATTTTAATTGTGCCAAAGAGATTCATACTGGTTTACGGGAAGTGTCTTTGGTTTTTATCCCAAGTGCATATAATCTTTGTTGTTTTTTTTAGATCTTAATTAGTGGGAAGTACCATCGCTGGGTAGTGGAGATTCAACTCCAATTCAACAAGGGAAACTACAACTATACACACATACTCACATCGCTGGAAATTAAAATCTCAGGTCAATCCAAGTGAAATGTCAAGTGAATAGACGTCTTTTTAATTTGCTCCTGATCCAAAGGGATCTGAAGGGATCTTATACTGAAGTTAAAAATCATAGTTCTCAATTGAACACATTTGTTACTCAGTTACTCAGTGTTTTACTTTTACTTTCACGCCAAAGAACGTTAAACAAATCTCTTTTTTATCTCCGCTACTGACCATAAATTTAACGCACTATGACAACCACACGCAGACAAGCTTGGTGCATTTCGGGCAAAGAGAGGTTTAACGCTTATAATCAGCTCTAAGTCGACGACTGATGTCAACAACACCACCCCTAACAGACGCATCTACATTAATGAGAGTTTAACGCTAGAGAATAGCTCATTATTGCAACATGCTCTGCGATTACGTAGAGAGGGTTTACTTTATTCTGCAAGAAAGCGCAATGGACTGGTTTATGTTAAGAAAAGTAAAAATGACACCGAAAAGAAGATTCTGTCAACAGCGAAATTCTATTGAGGATTCTGCTTGGCTGCACACTCAACTTTATTGCTGCACAATCAACTCTACCGCTGCACACTCAATTACTCCACTGCCTTTATCACTGATCGGGAGTACACTCACAACTCTTACTTATTTATTACTAACCAAACAATTTTTTATAACACAATATTTTGCACTATGTTTTTTATTCCTTTTTTCTTATTTTATCTTTTTTCTTTTTCCTTCTATCCGGTCTACTTTCCGATCAATACTATTATTCGTACTCTACTCACTTCCTCCAGTTGTTGTTGTTACTATTATGTATCCAAAGAATGCTTGTTGATCGGCTTAATTCTCCTTTCACTGTTCTTGTCTTATGCTGCAATGATACACTTAAATAATCTATCAACGTCTGTTGGTGGTAATGAAGGATGGGGTCGCAGATCTTACCAAATTAGACTACATAAAGAACATTTTTGTTAATTCTGCGGTCGATAATATGTGTATTACTGAAACCTGGTTATGGTTTGACCCTGAAGATGATGATTCCGTGGATATGAAATAAAGTGGTATAAACTTCTTCGCAATGATAGAAATACTACTACATCTGGTGGAGGAGTTACTGTATACTACAGTACTGCTCTGAAGTGTAGAGAGCTTAAGAAATCTAAAGGAGACGCAATAGAATATCTTTTGCTGGATGTTAATAATGGCACTACAAAATGTTTTCTTGGCGTTGCTTATAACCCAAAACGCTTTTATTCTTTGGAGACATTGTTTTCTGCAATTCAGGAGTTTACTGCTTTATATGAGCACATTGTAATCTGTGGTGGTCTCAATTATGATCTTCTAAAATGTGCTTGTGCTGCTTGTGGCTTGTCGATAATTAACTCATATGCTTCACGTTTTGGCCCAGATGTTTTCCCAGTCTTATTGATGTTCTTATGGTGTCCAATCGTCACAATGTTCTACTTCAGGATCAGTTGTCTCTAGCAGGGATTTCTGACCATGATTTAATTTTTTGTACGTACAATGTCTCGGTCTCGGCTTCCATTGTCATTCCAGTTTAGAGATTTTTCTTCTAAAGACAACTATAAATTGCAACTGGATGCAAGCCAACTACCATGGCGTTATTTCTATTATGCCTCAATTGTCAACAATAAAGTTAATCATCTGCAAAGTCTACTACTGGACCTTTTTGATAGGCATGTTCCATTAAAGACAGTTGCCGTTCAACACGGGAATTGCCCTTGGTTCACGTCGGAGGTTCGAAATGCCATGAAAGCCCGTGAAAAGTAATACTCTAGGTGGAAACAAAGATCAATTATCGCCAACTGGGAAATATTTTGTCGGGCACGACATCATGCAACCTTTATAACGCGAAGTATATACCATTCGCTTAATCAAATCAAATTCTGTAGGTGAAGATGGGATACCTACCTGAATTGTGAAGACGGTTTTACCGTATATTTTGAATTCTCTCACACACCTCACGTTGCATCACAACCTCTTCTTTTCCAGACAACTGGAAATTGTCAAAAGGAATCGCTGTCTCGAAAAAGCCTCGACCTTTGTCGGCAAATGACTTTCGCCCAATTAGCATTTTACCGTGTCTGTCGAAAGTCTTGGAGAAAATTCTTGAAACTCAAATCTAGAGTCACATCAATCAACATTCCTTGTTATCCCCAGTTCAATCTGGATTCCAAGCTCATCATAGCTGCTCCACAGCCATGATTAAAATTCTTGATGATATTAGGATTAACTTTGATAGGGACTATCTAACGGTACTCTGTTCGCTGGACTTCTCCAAGGCTTTTGACAGAGTGGATCATAAAGTATTATATCAGAAGCTCAGACTGTGTTTTGGTTTTAGCGAAAGGTCGGTGTGCCTGATGGGTAATTACTTAGGTAATACTCGTAGGTACCAGAGAATTGTACATGGTGGCAGATCCTCCCGAATTGCTCCGTTACTTGCTGGAGTGCCACAAGGATCGATATTAGGACCAATCTTATTTTGTTTATTTATCAATGAGCTTCCCAAAGTCTGCTCTAATGTATCAATTCATCTTTACGCTAATGATGCCCAGATTCATTTATCACGGCCTATTGATCTGATTGAGGATCTAATAGTAAGAATAAATAAAGATCTGTCAAAAATATGTAATTGGTCACAATGTAATGGACTTAATTTGAATCCAGACGAATCTCAGGAGATACTGATTCATAAAAAACAATGCGATGCGGATGAACTACCACCAATGTTCTTAAATAACAGGCAATTCAAGTTCGTTAACGTTGTAAAAAGTCTTGGTTTCAAGTTGGATCGATTACTCTCTTCTCATGACCATGTAAATTATGCAATTGGTCGAATCTATGCTGGCCTGCATAAGCTCCGGCTATCCTCCAGTTTTACCCCAACATGCACGAAACTTAAACTTGTAAAATCCCTGTTTGCGCCCATTATTGATTACTCCATAACTGTTTTCTGTAAGCTTGACTCCCACTCTGAACACAAATTGCTCGTTCAATGCTATGACTAGGTATGTATATGGATAGAATCGTTATGCCCATGTATCTCACTGTCATAAATTGGTTCTAGGGTGTACGTTTCAGCAATTTCTAAAGATAAGGTGATGCCAATTTATGCATTAACTTTTATATAAAAGATTTTGTTTCGTATGGAGATTACACTCACGTAAAAGTTAAATAACATCAACAGACGTATCCCCCGAGGATTGGGCAAGTGCTTTAGCGAAAGCAAAGGAATTGGAATCAAATAATTTAAGACAAAATTTTGCCCTGCTATTCGGCTGTAACAGAGGCACATCCAACAATAATAATAATAATAATAATTATAGAAATAATTTTAGGTTCCCACAAAATAACAATCATAATAATAACCAATATAATAATCAAAGAAATAACAATAATAACAAGAGAAATAATCCTCCAAAACCGGAACCAATGGAAACCATGAATAGACCAAATTATAATAGTGACAATTTCAAACAGGGTAACACATTCCCTAATAACAACACCCATAATCCTAATAACCATCATCAACAAATATTTAACCAACTGGTTGAGAAGAGGCCGCACGAAAGTGAACAATACAGTAGTTCAGAGCCTCAAAGCAAAAATCAAAGGGTAAACAACATAAATGTGGACGCTTTTTTAGAAGATCGCCTCGACTGCCCTATTTATTCAGACGAAACAATAGAACCGGAAAGAGAATAAAAATTCTCATGGACACAGGTGCTAAAAGCAAATCTAGAAGCAGATTAATTGAAAGGTTTTAATATTATAAATGAAAGCGGAAAAATATTAGATTTATAAAAAGGGACACTAATTCGAGGTGGAACTAGTGAAGATAGGTTTACCTCGGAGGACTGTTCCGAAACAATAAAAGAAGAAATGAATCAAGTTCAGAACTAACGCCAAAAAAGATAAGAAAATTGAAGCATTAGTTGGAAAAACTAATAGCAAGGAAAAAGAGATATTATTTGAAGAAACTAATAACAAGGTCAATACACTAAATATTGCCAAAACGAGGAACGAAATTGTAAATCAAATAAAAACAACGCACTCCCATATAAATACGAATTTGTTGTTTAGAACAGATGTAGAGGGAACAACTCGCACAACTGTTGAAACTCCTATCTGGAGTTAACAGTATCCTTACCCTCTATCTGTTAACTCGTTTGTCAATAATAAAATTATACAGTTGTTGAATGAAGGAATTATTCAACCAAGCAAAAGTCCATATGACTCGCCTATATGGGTAGTGCCGAAAAAAGGCATAAGTGAGGATGGAAACCCAAAAAAAAAAGCTAAACGAAAAAACTGTATCTGATAAATATCCGATACCCGACACAAATGTTATATTGTCAAATTTAGGTAGATCGAAATATTTCTCTACCATTGACCAAGAAACAGGTTTACATCAAATAAAGATGAACCTAAATGATATTGAGAAGACTTCCTTCGCAGTAGATAATGGAAAGTATGAATTTGTGAAAATGCCATTCGGGATAAAAAATGCTCCAAGCATATCCCAAAGAGCGATGGATAACATACTGCGCGAACCCTGTCACGTATATATCCATGATATAGTTGTCTTTTCGGAAACTTTAGAAGACCACGGGAAAAATCTAAGTTTTTTAAAACAGAAGTAGAATATTTAGGATATATTGTAAGCCAAAATATTATTAAAACAGATCCCAAAAAAATGAAGCAATATTGAATTTCCCAAAACCTACAACCTTAAGACAATTAAGAAGCTTTTTAGGTATGACAGGATAGTTCAAAAAGCACTATGCCACTGTAGCGAAACCTCTAAAAAAAACATTTATTAAGTCATAATGGGAAAGTCTCCCAACATTTATCAAAGAAAACAGTAGTTACAAGACCAAGAAGAAATGTCAGCCTGTCGAAAATTAAAACTTAATACTATTGTTTGGGCTTCAAAAACTTTAATAAACTACCTTTATGGCGTTTCATATTTTGAGATCCATGGGATCGCCAACCATTAACCTTCGCGGTATCAACCTGCAATCCTAATGCAAAAATTAAGAGATGGCACGCTTTTATTGAAGAATACGCTCCCAAAATAATATACAAGCCATGTACGAGAAACATAGTCGCAGATGCACTTTCTGAGCAAATTTTAAATAACTTATCAGACGAGTCTTCCATAACTGGAACACAACATTCCGCTGACGACAGCGATAATTTGGAAATTAAGGAAACTTCAAAACCTATTATTCAATTAAAAACAGCAAATATTGCTGAGCAAAGCTAATTTTCCTATTCATCAGATCAGAAATTATGGCAAAACCAGGCACATTATTGAATATGATACCATAGGAAACCTTATAACTATTTTGAAAAAATATATCCATCAGGGATCAACGCAATACATTCTACGTCAGAGGATCTGTATGAAATTAAAGAAATATTGAAAGAAACTTTCAATAATAAATTTTTGTATACCAAAAATTTTCCAATAGATGTTACAAATAGTGAGGATCAACATTTGATAACAGGGCAAACACACACAAGTGCACATAGGAGTTACAGAGAAAACCTCGAACATATTTATAAATCATATTATTGGCCCGAAATGAGTAAACAATTTAAGGAATTTGTTAGAAATTGTGAAATTTGCAACAAAAGCAAATTCGACAGACATCCAAAAAAGGTACCGATTGGAGAGGCTCCAATTCTTAAGAAAGAAGGGGAGCAGGTACAACTAGATATATTTTTCGCTCAACAATTAAAATTTGTAACTTGTATTGACGCGTTTTCGAAATTTTTAGTTGTGATTTTAATTGAAGATAAAACAAAATTAGACGAAAAGGTTTTAGAATTACTACAAGGTTTTCCAGAAGCTAAGTGAATAACAATGGATATCGAACTAAGTTTTTCATCAGAACAATTTAAAACTCTAATGAAAAGATTAGGCATTGAGATATATTTTTGCGATCCTAAACATAGTACATCAATTGGCCAGGTAGAAAGGGTACATTCCACTTTTAATAAAATTGCAAGATGCTTAAAACAGGAATTTTATCTAATCAGTGATGTAGAATCAATCTTAAGAGCCGCACAACAATACAATAAAACAATTTATTTGGTTGCTAACCAAAAACCATCTGAAGTTCTCTTCAATAAACTAATACCTATACATATATATATAGAATCAAAGCTAATAGAAGCTCAGAGGAAAATGCTACTCGTAGAATGAGATAATAAAAATAGAAATATTAAAACTTATGCTCCCAATAAAGTTATTTATAAAAAATTGTAGGGAATAGAAACAAACATTTGGCAATATATAAAAAACAATAAGTCAATGAAGATCTGGGAGATAAAGTCAGAATCCATCAAAGAAACCGAATAGTACGTAAAGACAATATAAAGACTTAGAATTTTAAATATTTTTCCAGGAAAATGATCTGGATAATTTTGTTAATACTTATGGACATACCATCCACAGATATAATTGACTATACCCGAGAAAATTACGTACTTTTTTTTTTGTATTTTTTTTTTGTTTTATTTCATTATTTCAGGTTATAAATTTAATACAATACATTACAATTATTATATTTGGTATAGTTAGGGACATTCTATTGGCTAAGGCCAAGTGGTGAATGTACAATTATTGTTCAACGAAGAATAGGTAATTTTAACATTGATGGGGAAAATGTATCTGAAAATAAACAAATGCAATAGTAAGCTAAGTGCAACAATTTAAGAATTAAGTGTAAAAAGAAGAAATTGTAAAAATTATTAACTAAATAAGAAATTGATCTACTGTACAATGATCGTAAGCAAAAAGCCAAGTTATGACAACAAAGATTGCCTTCTTTCGCATCTAATACTTTCCGGTAATTTATTAAATAAGCGAGGAGCAATGGTGGTGAAAAAACGAAATAATTTTAAGATCGTGACTTGAAATATTGTCATGTGAAGAAGAGTGTAAGTTTTTTAGCGATTGTATAATTTTATGTATTTCCAGTGGTGTGAAATTTTCACAGTAAAAACAAGCAGACTGGTGTTGGTCCTGCCTTATTGTGTTATCACAGTGACACGAAAAATTATTTTGTCCCAGTACACCACGGAAATCATTGAGCATATTTTAAAAATAGTCATTAAAAACATTAGCCACCTCACTTGGTTCAGATATATCAACATTACTATCTATATTTACAACAATTTCGGCATTAGGCTTATCTCTATTTAAAATTTCATTAACTGTCTCTCACTCTTTCTTAGAATTCCCAATATTTTCAACCAGTTTTCTTCTGAAATAATTATCTCTACAAAGTGTTATTTCTAATTTTAATTCACGACAGATTTTAACATAAAAACTTTTAAGCCTAGTATTCTTAGGATGTTTGCGAACAAGAATTCTAAGTTCATTTTTTTTTCTTATTTTCTTCAGCAAATAAAATGGCATCCATGGTTTGATGCACTTAGACTTATTTGTGTTTACGCTTTGATTTTGACTGCAATTAGAAACATGAAATTTCAATTTATTAATAAATAAATCAAAAGTAATTAATGGATCATGAGCGCTATATACATCGTTCCAGAACTCAAAAGACAAATCGTTTTGCAAGGCTAAAAAGTCGTTTTTAAACTCTTTAAATTGTAACGGTTTAGGTCTGCTTATCGAATAATCAAACTGAATTGTAGTTAATCAATGATTAGTTATCTGTAGATCATAAACATCAGTTTTGAAATTTATTGAGTTGATTCTGTGCAACCTTATAAACAAATGGCCCAAACATGAGCTAGAATTCACAGCAATTCGCGTAAATTGTAACAATAAGGACTCAAAGCCAAAAGATGATAACACCGACAAAAAATAATGAACATCATTGGAGTAATCTAGTATATTAACATTAAAATCACCCAAAAGGACTACATTTTTAGAAGAAATGTTTTGAAGAAATTCAGAAAATTCATCTACAAAGACTTTGACTGAGCAACAGTGTAAACGATATACACACACAAAACTATAACAAACACCAGAAATATTGCAGTTAACAGAAATCAAGTCAGCACTATTAAGACGAGCTTTAATAATATCACAGTCTAGTTCACTTTTGTAAAAAATCTCAACACCGTCAGCTGAATACGAATCATTGCACGTAGCCTCCAACAAATAACTTGGTATCTGGTGCATATACTTCGTTTTTTCAATCTCGTTTATCCATATTTCAGATAAGAATATTAAATGATCTAAAGCAGCAAGGTGCGGGAGAAAGCAATCAAAGTTTTTTCTTAGACTACGTATGTTTAGATGCGTAACTGAAAAACTAGAGCAAGACAAAATATCTGATTGATTTATACAAAAGCTATTCATATTAATTTAAATGAAAGCGAAATGGTAAAAGAAGAAATTAAGAAAATACTGTAACTATAAGTTAACCAAGTTTGGAAAAATTTTCAAAACAAGAAATTTTAGTCACCCTGTCGCCTTCTCTTTTTCTTATAAGAACCGATGAATTCCTGATCCAGACATACTTGTATTTATTACTGTTTTTTCAGCTGATTGACCTTCACTAGCAAAGATCTTGTGTAGCTAGTGAGCGAATCATTTATGAAAATTCTCCCACCCGTGCCGTCATTAAAAACTGCAGAAGATAGTTTAATTTTCATCTCGCGCATATTGGTCATGATTAGCTCTTTTTTTTAAAACGAAAAACGTACACACACAATGTTTGTTTCCTCTGCGTCACCCGTTTTACGTTTAATTCCCTTAACTCCAGCTTTCGATGTCATCATGACTAGTTTTCATTCCCATTCCATCCCCAAGAAGCTTAATTACTTTCTCTTTTACATTTTCGTTATTTACAGCTGGTATCCCAACTGTCCACTGCACTTTGCTTGTCTCTTTGCTCAACCGAATTTAGCTACAGCTCCAATAGATTGACTTTCTTCGTAAGCACAGCGTTGCTCTCTTCCAATGTAGTAATTTTTAGTACACATTTTGTCAGTAGTCGTTGGAGTTTTATAATTTCATGGAAGAGAGTTTCGAGTGTTATTTTCTGCTGAAGTGAGATGTTGGCATCAGGCAACGTGAGTGATAATGACCCCAGGGTTACACAGGACGTCTTAACAATCAGGATTTATCATTGTATTGGTTTTTTTTTTCAATGTGTGTGTTGTTAGAAAATCATTTTGCGTTTTGTCGACAACCAGACGGTTTATTCTGTAATTGAACGTCATCAGCGACGGAGGTAAGGCGGCAAAAATCATAAAACGATGCTGAGAAAGCAAACAGACAAAACAAAATGAGATATTGGTACATATGTGGACAAATCCATTTTTATTAACCTCATCGAGATTTGAAGCGTAAAACAATATTTTGAGCAATATGCTATAAGGTGATGGGTATTGGGTATCTTCACCCTCAAAATTTAATAAATCGTGATTTGTTGCAGGTGGAATTACATGTTTGAAAATGAAAAGAAAATTTGAATGCATGTAATTCACATTTTTGTTTTTTCATAACAGCGACATGACTAGGTACCTACTCGTACGAAATCCTAGATTGGACTGGTAAATTAGCCTGTATGTTCGCGATTTTAATTGAACAAAAAAAACCCTAAATGCAGAGCAAAATCCACCTGTACTGAGAATTTCAAAATTTTTACCCTAAAAGTGAAATGAAATCGTTTAAAAAAAGAGAATCCTAAAATGAAACAGAAGAAAATCTGAAGAAGAAAGCAACACACAAAATTTCTCAAATTTTAAAATCTTCGAATCACGAGCAAAATTTCGGCTGCCAGTAGATCGACAATAGTCTTCAAATTTCCTCTCTCGTGTGCATGTACTCAACACATGTAAATATTTATAGTTTCAATTGTCTGTGTGAACGTTATGTAACTCGGTCTCTCGTGTACAGATACACATCCTGATTGTAAAGAAGTCCTGTGTAACCCTGGGGTGATGCAGGACGAGGTGAAGTGACAGACCCAGTGGTATCGCGAACAGCTGAAGAAAGAGTTTGGGTCTTAAGAGAAAAGGCTGCTGCGACTGGAATACTATTAGCCAAGATGGAATTTCTCCGTATAGAAACACAATTGTGACAACTGTAACTTTGGCCACTCTTTTAAAAAAAAAATTCAATGTCACTTTTTTGTAATTTTACACATTTTCCGTGAAAATATTGGTCACACTTATAGCATTGAATTTTAGCGTCGTGTCTATCTACTTTAGATTTACACACACTGCACTTCTTTGTTATGTTTTTGTTTTAAGATTTATACACTTTAAAAGTAAACATTTAAGAGAGATTCAGTTTGCTTGTATCCCCACCAACCGAACAATAGAACTTATAGAACAAAGCAATACGGCAATCTACGAAGACTACGGTGAAATTTTCCATCTTATCAATTTAGCTTATATTAACGAACTAGTGGAAGAAACGCAAATTAATTTTTATAAATACAATAATTATACAAAATACGAAATTAATACCCATGAAGTTAACAATTTATACGACAATAATTATAATAACGTTGTAGAAATAAATTTAATTAAAGTTAAGAATAAAGAAAGAAATTAAAGGAACCATTTGGAAATGGATAGCAGGAACACCAGACCATGACGACTTAGTACTTATAACAAATAACATTTCCGAACTTACAGACAATAATAACAAACAATTCATTACAAACTCCGAAATATTTAATTCAATTAATACGTTATCTAATTCAGTCGAAAATAAGATTAACTAGGGAAAGAAATAAACTGATAATTACAGAATTGCAAAATACAATTCAAACAATAACTTTCGCCAAATTTGGTATATTAAACCCAGGTATTTTAAACCTGCAAGAAATTAGAGAAATTTCAAATCACGAACATGAAAGCGTTAATTTAGCGGATTTAATATATGTTTCTAAATTTAAAATTATGCAAAATAAAGGTGTCATAGTTATTCATATTAAATATCCAATTAATAAAAGAAATTGTATTTTATGTGAAACAAGAGCCATAAGCCATGAAGACGGAAAACTAATAATAAATAATGAAACTATAAAATGTAATGATAAGTTTTTAAATGTTAAGATATGTAAGACCTAGTTGAAAAACATATTTTGAATTTTAAATATAAAAGAATCACATTTATCAGATATATTAAATAAAAAAAGGGCAATGCTTAAAAATAAAGAAATTGAAATTATTAATGATGGAGCGATATTTGTTTCCGGCAAACCTGCAATCGATAGGCATACAGTGGAAGGCGTCTACTTAGTCACATTTGACAATACAACAATAATCGACAATACGAAATAGGAAAATGCCATTTAAGCAATTACAACACAATGGAATGTATAGAATCCGAGGATAGAGAATTAAGATTCCAGAATATATAATTCATTCCAAAAAAAAGGAAATTACGAATCATCTGATTTCATATACGATAATATTCATGTTTATAGTCATAGTCATCAGTCTTACCATTTCATGGTAAACATACAAATTTCATGAAACATAAACAATAAAAAGGAAATTAAAGAAATCGTTTACATCGAGCTGAATACCAAAATTAGAAACCTATCCGAAAAGTAAGAAGAAACTGGACGCTTCTCTTAAGAAAGTCAATATTGGAAGATGCTCCCATTACCTCATCTGCGAACTTCATCTTAACTAAGTCTTATACCTCTACTACCCCTGGTAGTTGCATTATCTCCAGAAAGTAAACTAAAAGCTACTAGTACATCTATAGCAATAAAGAGTCCATCTGCTGAAACGACAAGTCCTGCTTCCCACGATGACAACATTATGGCTCAGCAATATAACTTTGCAAATGCTGTACACCGAAATTATTCAGCTCAAGCACGTGAGAACTGAGGGGCTTACAAAAATCAAAACTCTTGAAGATTGCAATGCCTCTCTCAATAAGCGAGTTAATTATCTCGAGGCGAGATACCATCTTCGGTGTTCAAGGTAGCAGCAACAGCAGCAGCAGCTACAACGACAACTGCAGCTACATTTACATCAACGATTGCCTCACTAAATATGCAAGAGTTTTAATGAATGAACTAAATCATTATAACAAATCTAAGTTTGTCTAGGCTAGAGACTTAGGTTTTTTCATAAGATTAAGAGAAGGAGATAAAGGTATAAAAATTAAATCATTTGAGGACATTTATAATTTTAGCTTAATTTAAATATTTTTTTATTTTTATTTAGCTTATGATTATAGATAACATTTACTTTCTGAAATTTGGATTTTCGAAGAAGAGAAGTCAGATTATGATATAATTCCAAACCGTACTTTTGAAACTGCTTGTAATGATATTTATGCTGCTGGTGGCGTAGTGGTCAAAGTCAATAAATATAAACTTGAAAGTGCTGATATATTGTTATTTGCTGATGATACACCTTTTCTCTATTCAAACAATAGTTTGCTTGATATGTTTGCAGGTGTCAACAGCGACTTAGATATGTTAAGACGATAGTTTAGTGATCATCAGTGGCAGAATGAAATTCATGGTATTAAATTTCAATGGTAAAGTGTTGACAGCTTTAAATATTCAGGTTTTATACTAGACCAACATTTTATTTGGAAAGAACATAAGACATATTCAAAACAATGTCTAAATAGAGTTGTAAGGTAATTATTCAGCTTCAGTATGAACAGCAACCTAACTGTTTTGAAATTGGCTTATAACGGTTTATTAAAATCAAAACTTCAGTCTGAAATTTCTTGTTTGGGTGGTACTTATTTCAATAAAATAAATCAGAAGCTTGAAATGAAAATTATTTCTAAAGCTAATCGCAGAACCCCCAGCTTTCAGCTATTCAAATGTCTCGAATTCCTTCCTTTAAGATGCCTTTACTCCAATTATATAATTGATAGGTTCTTTCGCCACTTATCTTGCATTAGACAACTGATTGTACTCAGCTGTTTGTTTTAGAAACTTTAAGGTTATTTATTATGCAATCTGATTTAATTTTACTATGTTTTAAATACTCGTATTATATCGAAGTTTCTTGATTTGAATTAAAGAAAAAAGATCCTCACGTATAAATTTCTATTTGGAATTTCACTATCCGCTTTCTATACGTTTGAATAATGGTACCGTTTGCCGCTTAAGGGAGATGGCACCTGGTAGCGTTGCTACAATGCTGAAGGTGATACTAACACATTTCGGTCGCATCACTTCGGAGAGCGTTGTTGTTTGCTGTTGTTCGTAATTCTTTCTCTAGTTCGGCTTCATTGTTAATATTGTACATTTAATCCTCCTTCCAATCGTCAGATTTGTTTCAATTTGTCGTCCATTTTGGCTTCTAACGATGAACGCTCACCCTTTCACCTCCTCTGTCGTGGCGGCTCTGATGTTCGAGCTACGGCTATGGAAGGCAGCTACGGAATATACTCGCGTTCTCAACTCTACCTGGGAAAGCAACTTTTTAGTTTTTGTTTGTTCCGTGTCTGTTAGTACGGCGAGTATTCGGAGGGTCTTAAACCGCGTCCCAAACTTGTGTGAGTATACGACCTTCCATTCTGTCTACCATAATGCTAAATTTTGCCCGATCGGATGTCACTTTGTGTATAGCAAATTTTGCCTTAACCTGGGTGAACCCTAGTCGCCGTCACTGCATACTTGTGCATAGTCTGTACTCCTAGCCTCCATCTTCTTCGCCTCGACTTTCTCGTGAAGTACTTGGCATGTGCATATGCTCGTTGCAAATGCAAATTGTGTGAATCTTACCGAGCGGGGTCTTCTTTCCACGGTTGGTATTAAAATGCTTAGATTTATTTAATTCCAATTTTATTATTAACTGCTCCAGCGGGAAAAAAGGAAGGGCTTCTTTCTTCGCATCGTGACGGGCGACGAAAATGGATCCATTACAGCAACTCAAAGAGAAGACAGTCATGGGGCAGTCCCATGTCTTCTACGTTGTCGGCTCGGCCGAATATTCACGCTGCGAAGATTATGCTGCAGAGTTGCAAAAAGGCTTACTATTGTACTGAGTTCAGTACTATTTCACTTTCCGTAGTACGCAAGTACCACTTCGCAATTTTCAGTACTTTTTGTTCTATTTTTAATTTTGTATAGTTAAATTTTGAAATCAAATAAGTAAATATAACAGGACTTCATATCCGCTCAACCAGCAAAGTATTAGCGAACGCACTCCAATGCCCTACTCGCTGAACGCACTCGTTCATTTTTAAATTTTGTAATATTTGGATGCTTTCATTTCTCCCTCATTGTGATCGTGCCACGTTCCACGTACCAATGACGTGACATTGGTTGCATATGCATATGCAATCATTTCATTTGGCTCATTCAAAAATGTTGAGTACTATTTTATCTGTTTCAGTACTATTTTTTTCAGTTTTCAGTACAATCGAGAGCAGGCGATGTTCATCACTGTTTTGCTGTGTATTTGGTGAGACCAGGTCGGTGTTATTTACCATAACTGGGGAACGGTATCGAATTC
Organism: Volucella inflata; assembly: GCA_928272305.1. Lineage (NCBI taxonomy): Eukaryota > Metazoa > Arthropoda > Insecta > Diptera > Syrphidae > Volucella > Volucella inflata. The sequence continues at coordinate 112,145,833 of OV743716.1, read as the reverse complement.
AGTTGATGCGATTGAGCCGATCGCTGAAAACGGCCACAATACTAGCAGAGGCACGAAAAAGTGATTCTCACGCTGCCAAACCCGTTAAAACCTACCTGAAAACGATCAAATGGGAAATCCTACCCCACCCGACATATTCCTTAGATATTATTACATGTTCCGTTCGATGGCACATGGTCTGGCTGATCAGCAATTCCGGTCATATGAAGACATCAAAAAATGACTTAATTCGTGGATAGATCAACACTTTTACCGTAACGGTATTCGAGCTCTGGAAGAAAAATGGGAAAAAGTTGTAGGTATCGATTTGGAATACTTCGAATAATTCATTTCATAGAAAAAAACCTGCGGGAACTAATGTTTTAAATTATAATAATGAATTTTTACCTAAATACTATATTTAAGAATAAAGAAATAAAATGAAAAAATGAAGAAAAATATCTAAAAAAGTTGGAGACATTGAGGGTCAGTCGTTATTAAGCGTTCGTGAAGGTGTCGCAAAATGGCATCGCATACTCTTGGCAAAATACTAGCAACAGTAGGTTGCGCAATGCCTATGTAATCGGCCGCAATTCGCACCGTTTTTCCGCAGGCAAATAGACGCAACACAGCCAACAACTTATGTTCGGCTGAAAGCTCTCGTGACTTAAAATGAAGACAAAATAAATAAACAGATAACGATTGTAGTGAATACCATACCGACGCTTCACTATGCAATTCCTGTCGAATCATCGAATGTAGCCACCAAAATGCCTCTTTTTTCAGCCGGAAATACTTACAGAAACCCACGACAATCGTTGACGCAAACCCAAGTGTGCATACGATACATTCGACGACAAGGACAACGGTGACAAACCATCTGCTGTTCCATAAGCTCTTCGATTAATTCGTCTTCTGACGACGAAGCCATTAACATTTCGTCAACATCACAAATAAAATCCTTCTTTTTTTAATCGTCCTGCTACTATATGTGACTGACTGAAACAAAAAGAGTGAATATTATGAAATTGAGTTTTAACCCGAGTTAAAGAACTTAAACTGGTCTCCGGAGTGAAGTTTAAATTCAATCGGATTAAACGCCGTCAAGTTTAAAAAAGTGGGTTTATGTTCGGGCTTAACGAGTGAATATTATGGACTTAGGTTTAATTTTTGTGTTAAACTCACTTTTAAGCCACTTTAGTGAGTGAATAATATGGCCATTATTAACCACTGCATAACCACGTCTACTTTTCCTGAATACTGGAAAACTATTTGAATAGTACGCGTTTCAAAAAAACCTAGTTCGATTTCTGTTATTGATTTTAGGCTAAAAAGTACGAGGGCGAGTCAATAAGTCCGTGACTTTTGGATTAAAACACAGATTTTTTGATAAAAAAATAATTTTATTTTTCAACGTAGTCTCCCTTGAGCTCTATACACTTTGTCCAACGCTTCTCCAATTTTTTTATCCCTTCCAAAAAAAATGATTTGTCGAGGTCCTCAAAATAGGCCTTTGTTTGCGAGATGACTTCATCATTGGAGTCAAATCTTTTTCCACCAAGCCATTTCTTCAGGTTTGGGAACAAGAAGTAGTCGCTCGGAGCCAAATCTGGAGAATAGGGTGGATGAGGGAGCAATTCATAGCCCAATTCATGGAGTTTTGCCATGGCAACTGCACATGTGTGCACCCTTGCATTGTCTTGGTGGAAAAGAACTTTTTTCTTGGCCAAATGAGGTCGTTTTTTTTCAAATCGTCATTGAATCGGTCCAATAAGTTGACATAATATTCTCCATTGATTGTTCTTCCCTTTTGAAGGTAGTCAATGTGGATTATCCCGCGTGCATCCCAAAAAACAGTCGCCATAACTTTATTGGCTGACAAACCCACCTTGGCCTTCTTTGGCGCCGATTCACCCTTAGAAACCCACTGTTTTGACTGTTGTTTGTTCTCTGGTGTGTTGTGATGGATCCATGTTTCGTCCACGGTTACAAAACGGCGCAACAAACTCCTCCATATTGCGATTAAACAACGCCAAACCTTCCTGTGAAGTTGTTACACGATTGCGTTTGTGGTCGACTGTGAGCAAACGCGGCACCCATCTTGCGGAAAGCTTTCTCATGCCCAAGTGATCATTCAAAATTGAAACCACTGAGCCATGCGAGATCCCTACGGCTTCCACAATCTCTCGCACTTTCAATCTTCGGTCGGCCAACACCATATCGTGAATTTTTTCGATTGTTTCGGGTGTAGAGACCTCAACTGGGCGTCCAGGACGTTCGGCATCTTCAGTGCTTGTACGGCCACAACGAAATTCAGTAAACCACTTTTTTACCATTGAAATCGATGGTGCAGAGTCCCCATAGTATTTATCAAGCTTAGCCTTGGTCTCGGTAATGGTTTTTTTTCGCAAGAAATAATGCTTAATAAGCACACGAAATTCACTTTTTTCCATTTTCTTCTCAAATTAGTGAGTAGTCTGATAAAACACAAACTAACTGACGCAGCAAGTTTAAATTTTGACAGGAGTCAACTGACAGATGCCTGTTGACAGGAGCAGTGTTGCTCTTTCAGTAAAGAGGTCAGAAATTCAAAAAGTCACGGACTTATTGACCCGCCCTCGTATTTTACCATGTTTGTCAAAAGGCTTTGAGAAATTGAATGCAGGGCAGATCTTTGAATATTTTCATCTTAATAGCCCTCTGTATGGCCGACAATCCGGTTTTAAGGCAAATAGCAATTTTCGGACAGTAAATTAAATGTTGACCAAACTGATCACAAGGTGCTAAAAGCTTACTGGGTACAATGTTTAAACACTATGATGACACCAGCAATCGTATTTTCTCACAAAACATCATTAAAAAAAACACTCCTTTTTATTTATGAAAAACTTTATTTCGCTCGTACGTAAGGTATCCTTACCCTTATTCCATCACGTTATCACATTTTAAATTCGTTTCATTTATTCTTTTATTCTGTTTAATTACGAAACTTACTACCAATAATAATATGATAATATAAGAATTATATTCTGTCAAAATATAACATGGAGTATGTCATTCAAACGGTTCGCTATAATGGTGCCATTTATATGTCGACTAGTTTCTTGTCAGTAGCCAAATACATTAGATAACCTCTTGCGCTATTGGCGATTTTTACTATGGAAAACTATGTGCGCAAAGATTTTTTTTGTGAATAGTTGATTAATGGGTAGAGAAAATGTAGCGCTTACTTACTTACTAATGACATCCGATTTAAACGTGCTATTTGCTGTCACTACATACTTTTATCTTAAATTCATACCTACTCGTATTTACACTCCTATCTTAATGTTCCATTTTCTTTTCCTCCTTTCTCATCTTTACTTACTTTATGTGGCTACAGCCCGCGGTAGACCCGGGTCTCAGTCAATGAGTGTCTCCAGCCAGTTCGATCCTTTGGTAGCTGCCTCCAGTTTCATCTTTACTCTACTAAAATATTTGCATTTGTTATTTTAATATTAATTTATATTTTAATTGTAAAGTCATGTTATATTTTCAATTCTAATCGTTAATTGATACTCCCTAACTCTAAGTATTGTAAAAGATTTTTGTATTAATGTATAATGTTTACATATAATATGTTGATCAATTAATTGAATTTAATTGAAATTAAATTGCGAATTCACTTAATAGTTACTCGAAAGGATACATAGCAGATCTCTGAAGTCTTACCTGCATTCAGGCAATATATATCCGACAGTCTTGGGATATGCAAATTCCGATGAATATGGAAACGTTTGCATTTATTTATTCACAAAATCTCGAACTTCTCCATCGAGCAATTAGTACCTCAAATAGAGCTTTGTGGTGCTCAGTTGCGGTCCAAATCATGGCAAAAGATTAAAGATTAAATAGAGAAATGAATTTGTATTGGCTACGGTCTCCATGAAATTTGTTTGATACATTTGTTGCTAATAGGGTTAGCGGTACGAGTATACGAGCTTACAGAGATTAACTTCTTATGCTTTTTGGAGACATGGAAACAACTCCCCATGCTTAGTTGGGGATTTGAATGCGATTTTAGGTTCCTGTCAATTTTATTAAGATTTCTGCAGGTTTTGAAATCATTAAGAAACGTAAGTTGAAATACAAGCCGCATTTATTTTTCTTTCTCTTATTTTCCACTTTATTTTTTCTTAATCATGAGCTCCGCTCTAAAGCTCACTAAGGATTTTGAAAATTGTGGCAACTGACCACCAAAGGAGATCAAAATACTACATCTCTAATAGGATTTCCGTGCCTGAAGAGAGTCTTACAACGAGTACACAGCATAACGCCGATGAAATAATGTTTATCGAAGCTGGAAAGGAAAGGGACTTAGAAGAGGTGTTCCACAAAATGAAAGATGCGTACTTCGAATATAAGTCAGTTCTATTGGACAGCCTATATAAGTTTAAAGCAGCGGTTGATGTTCCGGTAAGTCCTCTGCTAGGTACCCCTATTGATTAAAACATCATTCGCCTTCCAAAAATAAATTTACCGATGTTAACTGGAGATTATCAGTCCTGGAGATCCTTCCATGATCTTTTCATTTCATATAAATAAGACACTATCGAATATAGAAAAGCTGGACTTTTTAAAGTACAGTTTGGGGGGTGAGGCTGAGCGTCTTTTGCAAAATCTAGCTGCTGATAACGGCAGTTATATGCCAGCATAGGAGATACTCATTTCACGTTATGACCATAAGCGCGTTCTCGTTAATGCACAAATAACGATATTCTTCGGCCAAGAAACAACATTGGAGGCAGTTGGCCAACAGCAGGATATCAGATCCAATAAAGTTTCCAGAGCGCCATTAGCAAAAACAAAATCTTTTTATGTAAATCAAAACCAAAAGAGCCAGTTATAAGGTGTGCAACGAGCAGCAAGCGCTTAGGCCTTGAGGGAAAACCCACCTTCGTCAAGGGAGCAGACCTGCACTTGATTGCTCCAGAGGAGGTGCATTGCGTAGGTTTGCTCAGCTAAAGCGACTGTTCCAGTTGGACTCTACACTACACAATGAATACGAAAAATGTATGAAGGAATACTTACGGCTAGATCATATGGAAGAACTCAATGTCATGGATGAAGTACTCAGGACTCCGTGTCACTACTTCGTGCCACACCATGCCGTGATCAAGGAATCGAGTACAACGACAAAACTTTTTATTTTATTTTATTTATTTATTTAATGTATTCTTTGTTCACATAAGATATGCACAATCTTTTAAAAAGAGAACAAGCATGAATTCAGTTTTTAAATAATTAAAATATACATAGACTTAAACTTAAAATAAAGTGACAGAAAAGGGAAAATAGAGTTGGATAGAATTATAAGCACTGGAAGAAAGTTTCAATAGGAATGCTCAGCGAAATGGTTAATAACTTTTTCTTGAAGGTATTTGTGTTGCTCGTGTGCTCGATATCCAGGGGTAGGTTGTTCCAAAGCTGGTTCGCATGGACGAAAAATTGACGATACGTATTTAGATATTTGAACCTAGGTACAGTTAATTTTAAAGTTCTATGATTTTTCCCAAATCGTATGTGTTCATAGTGATATTCTGGTTCTTTGTTAATAAGTAACTTGTGCAAAAACGAATAGTACGATAACTCATAAGAGCGGTTAAGGAACAGCCAGTTATTTTGTTAGTATAGATGGAAATATGTTCGTATCTTCTTACGTTGAAAATATATCTCGCACAAGAGTTATAGGCGACTTTTAGCTTTCTGCTTGACTCATGATCCATATTTTCAAAAACTTCACATCCGTAAAGAATAATAGGCAAAATATCTGATTTAACGAGTTTAACCTTAGTTGGAAGATATTTTGCAGTGGAACAGTCCGCGAAGGGCTCCATAAATTTTGGAGACGGTTTTGTTTATATAAACGTTCCAATTAAGGTTACTGCAAAGGTAAACTCCGAGATTCTTTATAGCATCCACATATTCTATAGGCAAATGATCAAGATGTAATGGGGGAAACAGTTCGTTACTTCTTCCTACATTTAAAATCATTGCTTTTGTTTTTGTGGGATTAATTTTAAGGCCGTTTTCCGAAGACCATTCACAAATATTTTCTAGTTCCAGATTTAAGTTTGCAACTGCTTAATTTTTCCGGGTTTTTGGAAACAGTGTATACAGGGTGAGTTTTTTAACTTGAGACATCAAAATTACTCGAAAAGTACGAAATATCGCGAAAAATGTTTCAGACAAAAGTCACAAGGTTCTGAAGGGGACATAAGATGGTGACCACGAGTTTGACTTTGAGACCCATTTTCAAGGTCAAATGAAGGTCACTTTTGATTTTTCAAACTATAATTCCCGATTTTCATTGCTCAGTCGTATTGCTCGTAGGCTTGTCAATTGTTTTTACATACTGCGTTTAGCATAACCCAGAAACAACGACGTGGACGTAGCAGTATTTTGTTTCCTTTGGGGTGATTGTTTAGAGTGGGTCCCCTTGCCTCCAACTGTTGAATCATTGAATTCTTCCCATTTCGATGTTTATTTCCCGTGACTGTGTCAACAAATGCTCGAAAATGTGAGCATTCACTTCAATATACTTCTCTATCCGCGCTCTAAATGAACCAACAGAACTGAGAAGTATTTCTGGCGTAATCTTCCGGCAAGCTTCAGTTATTCGTCTTTTCATGTCCTCACGTGTTGTTGGCTTTTTGCTGTAAACCTCACTTTTTAAGTAACACCACAAGAAGAAATCAAATGACGCAGTATCAGGTGATCTAGCAGGCCATTGCCTCGTACCCCCTCGTCCGATCCATCGTTGATGGTAAACATTGTTTAATACACCCCGGGCTACTTGGGAATAATGGGCTGGACAACCATCATTTTGAAACCACATTGTTTGTCGCAACTCCAATGGCAGTTCTTCTAGTAATACTGGAAGATGGTCTCGCAAGAAGTTTGCACACTTTTCGCCATTCAAGTTGCCTTCAATAAAATATGAACCTATTAATTTATCCCCAATAACTCCCGCCCAAATATTAACATTCCAAGGGTGCTGGCGTTCAATTTGTGGCAACCAAAAAGGGTTTTCGGTAGCCCAGTAATGCATATTATGTCGATTGACCGTACCGTGATTGGTGAAAGTCGACTCATCAGAGAATAACACCTTTGCGAAGAAAAGGGGGTCTCGTTCAATTTGCTGAAGTGCCCATTGACAAAAGGAAACCCGGTTGCGAAAATCCTCACTAGAAAGTTCTTGATGCATTGAAACATGATAAGGATGGTATTTATGCCGATGTAGTATCTTACAGACAATCGTTTAAGAAATTCCTGATTCACGACTTATTTGGCGAGTGCTAATGTGAGGATCGTGTGCAATGGCAGCTAACACTGCTTTTTCAGTGTCCTCAACAGCCACCCTATCTGACCGATTCCTTTTCTTCGGTTGTACACTTCCTTCACCAGTGAATTGTTGGATGACCCGATAAAAGGAAGCGCGCGATCGTATCTGGTCAATATCATTTGAATTATCTCTTGAATTGAAGTAGCCTGCATTATTAATCTGGAAAACGTTACTAATAATAATCAGTTTTCGCGATATTTCGTACTTTTCGAGTAATATTGATGTCGTAAATTTTATGGTGCCCTCTGACGGGAAAAGAACGCATTTTTGAAAAAAGTGTTCCATGTAAAAGAACTGTAATTAATCACGCAGATAACGAATCTGTCAAAAAATAGGGGTTCCCATTAAAAAAATCAAAAGTGACCTTCGTTTGCCTTGAAAATGGGGCTCAAGGTCAAACTCGTGGTCACCATCATATTTCCCCTTCAGAACCTTGTGACTTTTGTTTGAAACATTTTTCGCGATATTTCGTACTTTTCGAGTAATTTTGATGTCGTAAATTTTATGGTGCCCTCTCACGGGAAAAGAACGCATTTTTGAAAAAAGTGTTCCATGTAAAAGAACTGTAATTAATCACGCAGATAACGAATCTGTCAAAAAAATAGGGGTTCCCATTAAAAAAATCAAAAGTGACCTTCGTTTGCCTTGAAAATGGGGCTCAAGGTCAAACTCGTGGTCACCATCTTATGTCCCCTTCAGAACCTTGTGACTTTTATCTGAAACATTTTTTGCGATATCGCTTATTTTTCGTTAATTTGGATGTCTCAAGTTAAAAAACTCACCCTGTATACCTGGACATCATCAGCATATATATGATGATTGCAGTTTGTGAAGCGTTGGGAAATGTCGTTGATGAAGCATGTGAATAAAAGGGGCCCTAAGACCGAACCCTGAGGAACCCCGCTGGAACTAGAAGGTAAGATGATACTTCATTTTTATTGAAAACATAGTGCGACCTGTTACTTAAATATAAGGACATAAGTTTACACAAAGAGCTACCGAAGTGGAATTGGTGTCTTAGTTTTTTTTGTTTACAGTATTGCATGATTAACACAGTCGAAAAAGTCTATAATTAGCAACATCAGGTGCCATGTATACGCAACCAACTAGACACTTGTCACAACTATCCTTCAGCTCAATAAAAATGTATTCTATGAGCTCGGTTGGTGCTGATTTTTTCACAATCTGGAAATTATAACACTTTTTAATGTATATTGCTACAACCCCGCCTCTTTTCGTTTTCTGTCATTCCTAAAAATTCCCATTGCGGGTAAGCTAAACAAGTTGTCACACATTCCCGGCTCTAACCAAGTTTTGGAGACACATATAACATCAACCGTGCCATTCTTAAACACATGTCTTAGATTATCAATTTTATTTCTTATACTCTGGGCATTTAAATGACATACGTTTAAGCCTCTTTTTTGTTTTGAAAGTATGTTTATTAAATTATTTGATCCAACAGTGGAATCACCCTGTACATGCGAATTATTACCCATTTCAGAGTAGAAACAAGCAAGACACCAAGCACGAGCAACATGAACTCAATAAAATGAATATAGAGCATATGAGTATGATAAAAGCAAAAATAAAAAACTCGAGAGGCTTTAAAAGATGAAGAATGGTGGAAAGGAAGGAGGAAGGAGTTCACTCTGACATTTGAATTTTTTTTTTCTGGGTCGTCTTTGTTGCTGCGGCCAAAACTTTGGACGGGACTTCATTAACCCTGGAAAGGCTTAGCGTCGAGGCGACGTGTTTAGTTTTGAATATGTTTTTACATTTAATAAGAAAAGAATTTTTATTTTGTATTCTTTTCAGAATTTTAATAAAAACTTACGTTATTTTATTGAACTTTAAAACAGTTACACATAAAGTTATTCAATTTGCTTTAATGGACAAGTAAAGTGAACGAAATCTTAGAACAGATACCCTAAGACCAGCGGGAAATTAATTTTTCTGTTCCTTAAAACCCCTCCGAAAACGTCAACACTCTTGGCATCAAAAGGTTTCCGTGGGAAGACAGTCCTTCGTTTCAGAACATCCAACACGACACCGAGGAAGCAACAAAGAGGACGATCCTATCCACTGTTGCAAGACTTTTTGATTCTCTCAGATGGATTTCGCCATGCACCATTAAGTGGGAAATCATGATGCAACAACTGTGGCGTAAAGAGCTCAAGTGGGATGATCCTATTGAAGGCGAATTGAAGAAAGAGTGGAATAGTTTTCGGGAACAACTATCACAACATGAATTCATTCGTATCCCTTGTTCGATCCATAGAGACGACAACTATAACGATCTTGCACTGCATTGTTTCAGCGACACGTCCGAAAAGGCGTACGGACCGGTCGGAGCAGTGATTCTTGCTACATTACAGGACTATACTTCTAGGGTTTGACATATAAAGCAGTATGCATGGACTGACTCAAAAATTATTTTATCTTGGATCGCAGCACCTCCAACCAAGTGAGTTACCTTTGTCAACAATCGAGTAGCGGAGATACAGCGGCCAGCCCATCCAGATAGTTGGAGACATATTCCCAGTGAGACCAATCCTGCAGATCTAACATCGAGAGGTATAATACCGTCAGACTTGCAGTCGAACAGCTTTTTTTCACGAATCTTGGAAGTTCCAGTGTCCTTCTCGCCTGCGAGCTTAAGTACAGAAGAGGAAAAGCATACAATTAAGACCTATGCAGTCACTCCGATAAAAAATAACATAATAGATTTCATTTTCAAACATTCTACCTAGGGCAAAGTATTGAGAATTTTAGCATATTGTCGGCGATTCATAGAGAACACAAAAAAACTTACCAGGCGTTAGAAACCTTGACATACTTTCTCCAGTTGAAATCCAGGCAACCACATGTGCAGTACTTAAGCTAGTACAAATAGACATGTTTTCTTCCGACACGAAGAACGTTCCGAGTTCCCTTTGCTCTTTAATCGAGTACGATGGCATTTTACGAGTGGAGGGTAGCTGCGGCATTCCGAGCTGTCCTCTTATCAAAAACATCGCATCATACTAATTGGCAATCACCATTTGCCGAATCATCAGAGGACTCTAAATGAAGGACCACAACAAACAACTTAATACTTACGTAGTCACTATTGGATTTTGAAATTCAAAAACTGCGTAAAGAGTATTATGCATAAGTGCAATATATTCTCAGTTCTGTTGGTTCATCTAGAGCGCGGATAGACAAGTGTATTGAAGTGAATGGTCACATTTTCGAGCATTTGTTGAAATAGTCTCGGGAAATAAACGTCGAAATGGGAAGAATTCAATGATTCAACAGTGGGAGGCAAGGGGACCCACTCTAATTAATCACCCCGAAGAAAACAAAATACTGCTTCGTCCACAAGCCTAAGAGCAATACGACTGAGCAATGAAAATCAGGAATTATCATTTGAAAAATCAAAAGAGACCTTCATTTGACCTTGAAAATGGGTCTCAAGGTCAAACTCGTGGTCACCATCTTATGTCCCCTTCAGAACCTTGTGACTTTTGTATGAAACATTTTTCGCGATATCGCGTATTTTTCGAGTAATTTGGATGTCACAAGCTAAAAAACTCACCCTGTATAGATCAAACAGTAGGTTTACTGCGCAATATTTTCCTTATCTTTTTGTGATGACTTAAAAGGTCGCTCTGTATCTGGGGTTTCTGTTTGTGGAGGAGGGTAAGCTTTTTCCGCCACAATCACTTCCTTCGTTCTGTCGTCGTCTTAGTGTCGTTGGTTTTCTCGGTTTTTATGTTGGTGCCCATTTTTTTCGAGTGATCTGCGTTTTGTGTTTGATGGTTCGTGTTCTTGTTCTTGTTCTTGTTCTTGTTCTCCTCATCGTTTTCATCCTCGGTGTGGTTCTCCTTTTTGGTTATTTCTTTCTTGTATTAGTTGGTTTTTGTTTTTTGTGTCTTCTGTACTTTTGTTCTCCGTGTTTTTTGTTTGTCTTTCTCTTTTTGTGGGCTCTTGCCGCTAAGATGATAAGCTATCGATTTATGTGGGTGCAATCAAGAAGGCTGCAAGAAATTAGAAAATTCCGTTGGGAATTTTTTGCGTGTGCTGGCTATAATGACACTATCATATTTGTAGTAAGTTCTAATCTATGTATTCACAAACGGCAGGAGAAAAGATCTTTTCAATGAAGCACTGATTTCATCAGCACGTGTCCCTCTGGCTACTGGGCACTGGTAAGATATGCCAAAAGTCACCAGAGAATAATATCGTGCATCCACCTGTGGGTGAATCCGTACTGCGCAAATTGAAAACTGGTTCGACATGGTAGCTTCGTCCCAAACTGTTAATGAGTAGTCACGTAATAATTTTCTAGTATTACTTTGTTTTGAAATGCTACAAACAGTGCTTTTGTTCTCAGTAGCAATCGTTAGTGTCTTTCAAGAGACCCGTCGCTTGCCATGCTGCTTTATAGGTATTTTTAATTACGCTTTGTATGTTGGGCCCTTTACAATGTGAAGTAGTATTCTCAAGTGAAAGCATTCACTGTTGTTGGGATGAACTACATAGACTCTCCCAGGAGCATCAGTTTTTTTTAACTCCAGGGAAACCTTAAACTAAAGTCCCCTGTTTCCTCCGTTGAAAGATTTTGATCCGGCCTAATTTTGTTCACTAACCATACCGACAGATGGACATTTGGCAACCCATGTTGCTGCCACTCAACAGTGTAAATGTGGCAACGTTGTGTCCCCTGATAAAAATAATCTAGTGTGCGCTGGTCCATTTATCCCAACTGACCCTACTGTAAGGCGCCTACACACAGGCCAATTGCAGACACAATTTTTGTAAATTAGGCACTAAAAACTGGGTTATCATGTCACGATAATGAACACCATTAATCGTTACTGCCTGAACAGCCGCATTTTCGATGAAGAATGATCCGATAATGCCTCCAGCATAAAATCCGAACCAAACAGTCGCGCGTTGTGGATGCACTTGTTTTTCAATAATTACTCGTGGGCTTTCTGAACCCCAAATGCGACAGTTTTGACGATTAACGAAGTCATCAAGATGAAAATGAGTTTATCACTTATGATGATTTTGTACGACTGTAGCTGACAAACCTTCATTATTTTTAAAATATTATCTAACAATGAAAATGCGTTGTTTTTTCGTATAGCGCTCCATTTTTACTAACACCGAAATGTCAGCTGTCACATTGTTATCTTTTTTTCCGGTGTCATTACTGTACTATTAAATGGCGCAAAATTCAAATTTTCTGTGAAATATGGGAAACCCTTTATAAGGAGAGAGAAAAAATGAGGTTTTTGTTTGATAAACATGGATATGCACGCATTCCACTGGTGGGCTGTTGATTGCAATGACTTATATATATATTATATAAACCTCAAATAATTACATTTTCGCTTATTATTTACGTTATAAGAATCACAGAATAATGATTGATACATCAATCTCTTCACAAGGAAATGTACTAATGGATGAATAAAGTCATATTGAAAACTGTTCGTTCTCATGTATCAGCCGTTGAAAATCGATAAAAGAATTATTAAATTCTATAAAAGGTCACCACACGTACCAAGAAAAAAGAGCGGAGAAAAAATGAAACACATCCGATTCGTTTGGTTATAATTTTAAATGTAATTAGTTAATCCCCAAAAGGTATGCAATATACTGAGTCTTAGTTACAATCTTTTATATTGGGAATTTTCTGCATATCATTATTATTGGTAACGCAGTGGATTACTAAGGTTTTACATTTACCCCCTTTTATATATATTATATTTTACATTATCATATATTTAATTACATATAATTAGTTAATCAAGTTGTAATCTCGAACAGCCGTGTTGTAGTAATATGTGTGTAAGGAATAAAAAATGTTTTTTTTTCAGTTAAAAAATCATATAAAAAGGGTTTTGGCCCAAATTGTTGAGGTTTCATTACGTACCTACTTCCTACTCGCAGCCAAACAGAAAAATATGTTCTCTTTTATAGATGTAGAGAAGAGAAGAGAAGAGATAAAAATAAATCAGCTGTGCAGCTAACAGATGCCGGTCCTTGCCCAGAGCATATTTAACTTTCATTCGTTAAAAATTTTTAAGTTTTATATGCGCCTCTGTCAGTTTCGGAGCTAACCTAAGTTTTAATTTGGAATCGATGTCATAGAATCTAGCGACATCGTTCCAGGTTGCTTGTCGAATACCTGAATCATTTAAAAGAATATCATTTTTTAATAGGCAGTTCCGGGCAGTTTTCAGTAAATGGGTCGAAGGGTCGAAGAAAAGAAATACTCTGCTTCCACTTACTAAAAAGTATGACCTAGCAAAATCTACATCAAGCAACCGAGCCAAACCTCTGAAATACGATCCCTGATCACACACAAATTGCATCGGGATTAAGCCACTTTTTTGGAGTTCAGAAATCGCTTCAAAAATGATTTTTTTCAATCTGTTCTGTTACCGCAGCGGGCACTTCCGAAGTTGGCTCCTCGCTATCCAAAAAATGAAGTTCATTTATTTCCAACGCCATTGGAACCTCCCTCTTCGGACAATCAGGCTCAGCTTCAGTTGTCATCGCCATGGTGGAGACCTTCAAAAATGATATAATTACTACATGCAGATATGTATATCGATTTACGAGTATCTCTATTTTAAAATGCTTAAATTAGAAAATTCTTAGCCTTAGCATAATATTGCTTAAAAATAAATACGTGCTTATATATATTATTTAGTTAAGGTAATTAATTTATACCGCAACTTTACTTTATAGAAACACGCACAAATTTGGAAAACAAATTAACTTCTTCTACTTTTTTATGAAACAAAAAAAAACTTTAGTTATTGTTATTCATCTAGAACATTATAATAAAAAAAAAAAAAAAAAAAAAACACTGGCGCTGGCAGCCCGGTATGGGCCATGGCCTAGCTTCTTGACACTTATTTGTGTTGCTCATGTTGTTATTTTTGTCACATCTGAGCGGGGCCTACGGTTTATCGCCGAGTCCGAACGGCACTCTTTAGAAGCTTTTTCGTAGGCAATTTTACTTTCGGGAGTTTGCCATTGCCCGCCGAAAGGGGATGGCGATTTTGAAAAATTATTGGTGACCCAGCCAGGAAATGAACCTAGACTCTCTGCGTGATAGTCCAATGAGCTAACTATCGCGCCATCGCCATCGCCGACATTATAATACATAAGACAAAAAGAAATAAAAATGAAGGTTACAAAATAATTAATAACAGATTTTAAAGAAAATAAAGAAAGTGTTTTCATAGTGTTCCAGTGGCCAGATATTTTAATACAGATGATATAAAATTATTTGTGCTACGAACATTTCTTATGTTTATGGGCAGAGAATTTCACAAACGTACAGAGAAAAACAAAAAACTGACGTTCAGAGGTTGAACAGGCAAAACTTGTTTGAGCCAGCAAGCGCGATCTGGTTGACTGAAGGAATCGAAGCTTATTGTTTAAATGGTTCGGCTGCCTACTTTGTAAGACATCATGCAACAGACATAGGGCTCTATATGTAAGCAGATTGTCGAAGGTACAACCGATTATTTGCTTTGCGTACAGGGAAACATGGTCATATCTTTTTAAATTGAAAACGAAGCGGGCAATATTATTATACACGACATTAAGTTTTCTCCTTGTATTGTAATCTGAGCAGGAGAAGATCTCAAAGCTATAAAGAAGAATGAGTAAAAGAGGAGTTTTCGCTAGTAGGAGTTTTGTTTTTATAGGAATGAAAAGTTTTGTCGCCCAAAGAGCGCGTAGTCCACCATATACTTTCCCAATAGCAGCATTGTTATGAGTAGTCCAGGTCAGGGTCCGGTTGAAAATAATACCAAGGTTTTTGGCAGAATCAACGTAGTCTATCTGGCTTCCGGCTTGTTGAATAGGTGGAAAATATGAAATATCTAGCAATATTTTGTGGACCACGAGTGCTTTCGACTTAAGTGTGTTGAGAAGTAAGTCATTTTCAGTTGACCAGTTTAGTATACGCTGAAGGTCTTCATTTATTAGCCATGTAGCTTCGATGTAGTGTTTTGGAGGAAAACTTAGACAGATCTGAGCGTCATCAGCAAACATGTGCACAGAGACATGTTTGACTATCTTAGGTAAATTGTTAACATAGAGAGAGAAAAGTAGTGATCCCTAAATTGAGCCTTGAGGTACACCATGCCTTACTGGCAAAGACCTTGAAAATCGTTCACCCACTGCAACCAGTTGCTGTCTCCCGTGTAGGTAAGAGAAAATAGGTTTCATTGAATGGAGTGAAAACATAAACTCTTTTCTAAGTATTGAGGAAAGAAGTTTGTGGTTTACAGTATCAAAGGCCTTTGAAAAGTCGAGTAAGGTGAGAATGGTGGCATTGTTTTCATTTCCAGTTAAAGTCCACGGTGTTGTGGTGGCTTGTGACGTATCATCGGAGGCGGACGTCTTTCTAGGCGACGAAGCCAACTAGCACAAATAAGTTCGTGCGACAACTTCTTCGAGACAGTGGCCTTTTATAATCGAAAATAATTACGAAAAAACTTGTGTAGTGCCTAGTTATTTTGAAGTTATTTTGAAGCGTATATGCTCACATCAAACATTAGTAAGAGTTCGAATGTAGTCCAAACTTGTATATGCGACTCAAAAATCAATCAGCCAGTCAGTAAAAAAACTGTTGTTGAACAGTAAATCAATGACGTCGGTCAACATTTCTGGTAACACAACGGCGGATTGTGGCAGTGTGTGCAACGAGTCATCAGGTATAGATTATGGGAATCTTCATCGAGACAGTATCACAGACAGTAATGGCAGTTCAAATAATTGGACAACAGTCACTAGCAATTTGAAGCGATCAGCTAGTTATTTTCAATCCAACACTAATAAAAGGAAGAGAAATTTCGCAGAAGATACATCTATTCGCTCAGCTAAGCAAGTTAACTTAATCAACAATCCCTTTTCACCTCTAGCAGAGAGGTAGTCATTAGAAACAGGTCTTGCAGCAACACGGGAATGCAAGACAAACCCAAGAAGCGCCCCTAATCAGAGTGGATCCAACAAAAATTATTATAGCAGTAGCCCATCAAGTGTTAATAAAATTTCTTATTGTCCTCCCATTTATATATTTGGTGCAAGCTGTGACCTTATTAGAGAGGTTATAAATCTAGCATCAAAAGAATGTAAAGTATCTGATTTAGCACATAAATTTGTTAACATGGGTTATCAGAAAACCAGAGTCTATGTTACCAGTGCTAGTGTACATAAAATAATAATTATAAAATGATAATAATGATAATCAAGAATTGAATATATTCTTGGTACAACTGGAAATAGGGAATCTTATAAATATTAGATATTTGCTCTATCAACGTATCTACTGGGAAAAAAACAACCGAACGGTTATTAGATGCTATCGTTGTCAGCGTTTTGGGCGTTCCGGTGAAGGCTGTGCATATAACAGTCGATGCGTTCTCTGCGGTGAGTCTCATGATTCTACCATATGCATCAATTTAGCGAAATCTCTTACGGAGGCAAACCAGCCTGTACCTCAACCAAAGTGCATTAACTGCAATTCAATTGGTCATGCAGCCAGCTACAGTGGCTGTCCTTCGTATACTTAATTCAAGGAAAAAAAACAATCTCTAACTCAAAGAGCAAAAACATTTTCTTACATAAAACAAAAAGAAGTAAAAGATAAAATTAGTAGTCTTGTCAACCCTAGTGTATCTTACACACAAAGAGCAAAATCGGCAGTTAATGATTTTTATAACAACCAAAAACTTGTGTCTGCAACAAGTACACCCTTTATAGGCAAAACAACAGCCGCCGTTACAAATAGCTCAAACTGTTTTACGAGTGACCTCAGTAAATTCCTTAACGAAGTGCACTCAAAGAGTTATTAATAAACATCAGGCAATTTTGGCTTGCATACCAACAACTACAAACCAAGGAGGAAAAGATGTTTGCTTACCTTGAATTTGTTGCCTCAATGGTAGTTTAACGATGATGGAACTAAATAAACTTAAAGTAATATCGATGAATATCAATTCAATAATCTCTCATGAAGGAAGGCTGGCAGTGTCTGATATTCTAAAAAATAAAAACCATCAAAAATGTTTCCTTTCTGAAACCAGATTAAACAGCAGACGTAATCCACAATTCGAAGGCTATAACTTCATACCGGGAAACTCTGGTAGGGGTACAGCCATTATATTGGATCAACGGTATAAATATGACCCGATTCTTTCCCAAAGTAGTTTGTTTTCAGTATGCCTGGTATCCTTAACCTCACAAGACGCTGCCAATTTATCTTATCATCTAGTTTTAGAAAGTATATATATTCCTTCTAGTGCTAGTCAACTTTTACAAAATGAGCTCGATAAGCTTTATAATTTAATAAGTACAAATGAAGCAGCGATTTCAGGTGGAGACTTCAACTCACGACACATATCATGGGGGGATAGCACATTGAATAGAAATGCAAACCTTTTTTACAACTGGTTTTATAGTGCAACATTCATGGATTTGGATTTGGTATCTCCCAACATTCCCACATTTCCAAGATCTTCTTCAGTCCTTGATTCTGATTTTCTTATCTCCGCTACTCTGAATTCAGCAAGAAATGCAAATCTGGCTATTTGTACCACATTTCCTACAATTTCGGATCATTTTGGAATAGAATTGGAGGTCCAACTCACAAACTTTTTCCCGCTCATGTTACCATCCCCATATCACATAAGCTTCAAAAACACCGATTGGGAAATCTTTAGATCAAATCTTCATAATCGTCTTTCGCAGCTCTATATCCCAACCAATAGAAATGTATAGAATATTGAAATAGATGCAATAATTACTCAAATGAATGAGCAAATGAACCTCTGTATAGTGGCAAACTATATCTAAGTCTATAACACTAAAAAGCTAAGATACAATAACATCTCCGATCTCAGTATAAAAAATTTCCGACCTCGTTTTCTTACAGTTAGAGTGACCGTAGTTGCCAGTGCCTTTTTAACCGGGTTTTCCGCAGATCATCTTCGAACGTGGCAATACCAGCTTATTCTATTCGCCTCAAGCTGTTCGGTTACCGAATTCTTTATATGTAGACTTCCTCTTATATGCGTAGATCCAATGCAATCGCGTTTAGTGACTCCATTAGACATCCTTAACATTTTCATTTCCGCTTCCGCCATTTTGTTTTTAAATGCTTCGATCATTGTCCAGCACTGTGAACCGTATATAAGAGCTGGTCTAACAACCGTGGTGTAGAGTTTCCCCTTTAATTTAAGTGGAAATTTTCGGTCGCAAAAGACTCCCGAATTTTCCCGCCGTCATCGTCACATTTCGCTTCCATGTTAACGATTGATCCTAAGTACTTAAAGATAGTGCTTTTCGGAAGAACTATTCCGCCTTACATTATATCCGGAACAGGTCGCAACGGATGCGCAAATGGGCACGTCAAATGCTCCGTCTTTGAACGCCTTATTTTAAACCCGTTTCTCTGTAGCGCATTTCTCCATGAATCTAAGGTGTTCTGTAATTCTTCGACGTTATCGCTAAGTATAACTGCGTCGTCAGCGAAGAGAATTGGCGTAACATTTGCTTCGCGCACGCAGTCTTTTAAAAGGTAGTAGAATACTACGTTAAAGAGGAAAGGGCTAAGTGCGCTTCCTTGATGCACTCCGACATTAACTGGAAATTCTCTCGTTAGTCCAGCAGAGCTTTTAACCGCAGTTTTCACGTTTCCGTACATGTCTTGTATTATTCTTACATACGTTTCCGGTACGTTTTGAGACCTCAGCGCGGCCCATATGAGATCCCTAGGCACTCGGTCGAATGCTTTCTCTAGGTCGATAAATACCATGTGTAAATCCAGCTATATTATTTGGATCATTAGTTTTTAAGAAATCGCATGCAAGCCCAAAATTTTGATAAAAAAAAATTTAAAAAATTAAGTTTGGACCAATTTTTTGTTCAAAATTGTGAAATGAAGTGCTAAATTTGATTCCTGTGGTCGATGTCTATATCAATTTTGAATCGAACACGAAAAACCGAATAGATTTATGTCATCTAGTTTTTGAGAAAATTGAAAATTACTATCTATGTTTTTTTCTTTTTTTGGTATTTACATGGTCTTCCCTTGAGGTAAGTATAATAAATGAATATAATAAATTACACGTAAACGGCTGGCGCCTATATTAATAGTTTTCTTAATTAAGGGATTTCAACTCTCTTTCCACAGGCGGGAGGTCCCACTCACGCCACTTTGTTGCTCCGCTCGGTGTATGTGCTTTTCCTCAGGCAGGCGCCTGTCAACAATACTCTTCACCTTGAGTACTCATTCCAAAATTATAGAAAACTCACATGTTCAAATGTTGTAGGAAATTATTCATTTTGCGTAGTATGTATGTTTGTACTTTGCGTAATGTATAATGCACTCGATAATATGCGTGTAGTTATTGATATCCACAAAGGTCATTCTATGTTCAACCTTAGTGCGAATCGGGTATTATTTATTGTGAATAAGTAATGGCGGCTAAGCATCCTCTAATCCATCCTAAACTAAATAACTTCTCAATAATGTGCTCGTTTGCGGATTTGGTGTCGACAAACAAAAACAGCATTGCTGTTTTAGAAGAAATTGGCCTGTGTTACAATTTACGGATGAAGGTGGAAAAATGCAAATATATAAAGTTCGGTTGGATTTGGCGATGCTAAAAAAAAAGCTCTAAAAAAAAAGGTAACAACAATTGTTGGAATACAAATAAACCATCTTTCGGCACATTTTTCCATGGGCCTCAATGTCGGCTAGAGATTCGCGTGGTTCTTGCGATAATTATCTCTTTTGTGCTCAAAATGCCTGTGAACACGGTTTTTCTGGTAAATTATTTAAATCCTTAGTTACAACTTTATGGTTTTTAAATGTTTTTATATATCATATTTTTAAAATTAGCATGTAATCGTTTGGCGCCATCATGACAATAAAAATGAAATAAGAAAATCTACTATAATAGACTACTTTAACTATTGTCGTGAAATAGCTGAAATTATATCGTGTCACGTTGATGTTAACATTGGCCGCAAAGAAAGAACTGTACAAATCGACGAAACTTTTCGTACGAAAAGAATTACCACAGAGACCGTATTACTGAACAAATGACAATCGTGATATTGGGGTTGTTTTGCAAAGAAGATAAGGTCGGGCGGTTTTTTAAATTAATTCCAAATGTAAGGAAGATTTGTGTCCATAAATACGTTGACGCCAACACCAGTCGTATTTGTACAGCGCGCGCCAGTATATAGGTGTTGAAAAAATATTCTCTAGTTCTACAATACATGAAATTACGAACCACAGTAAAGGCGAATATGTTAACAAAATCGATGCAACGGTTAATGATCTGAAGAATCAGAACAAGCTTCTGAAAAAAACAATTTTATGCCGAAAAACAACAGACCACCTCCATTAATATATGGCACTTTTTTATCGAAAATACTGCCTTAAAAAAATATAAGGACAACTTGAGCTCCCAAATTATGCAATTTTTGCTGGACGTAAAAAAAGTATACCCATGTTTTATCAATGGTAAAGAAAGTGAAGGTTTGCAATTAAAGGACTTCGACCCTCCCACCGTTCACAGTAAGCACTTAGAAGGTATTTTACATACAAAAAAACCTCGGCTCTTCACCATCAATGACGAACTCAGCGAACTTGACAGTAACACCAGTACGGATGATGATTTTATTGACGAGACTTACATACCTTTTTAATATGTACATTTAAAATCGACTTGACTATAAAAACGATAGGTTCATCAACATTAATCCTCAGAGTGAGATCACCGTAAATACCAAAAACAAAAATCTCATAAAAAAGTAGTCTTGGTAATTTTCAATTTTCTCAAAATCTAGACAACATAAATCCATTCGGTTTTTTGTGTTCGATTCAATATTGATATAGGCATCGACTACAAGAATCCAATACTAATTTCTTTAAAAAAATTTGGGTTTTCATGCGAACTTCTTAAAAACTAATGATACAATTAATATAGCTGCAATTTAGGGTCGAAGAATAGGTTTCTGACTTTCAAAACTGGTACAGTACTTTATTGTAAGTATTGCCGTTGGTTTTTAATATTTTTTTCTCTATTTTAAGTCATTTTTTAATAAATTTGCCCCTACCTCCTAAACGGGGCAAGATAGACCCCCTCCCATAGTAAAAAATGCTTGTTTTTGACCCCTCTATAAAAAAAAAAACGTAATCAATTTTTGGCGCCAAAGTTATCGTATTCTCCCCCAATCTACGATTTCGTACGTGTAGGTAGTTATGTATCTGCTATCGAAAAACAAAAATGTGAATCACATGCATTCAAATTTTCTTTCCAAACATTTAATTCTACCTGCAACAAATATTTATTCATTAAATCTTGAGGGTGAAGATTCCCAATACCCATCACCTTATAGCGGATTGCTCAACTTATTATTTTACGCTTCAAATCTCAATGAGGTTGATAAAAATGGATTTGTCCACAACAAAGAATATCTATAACAAGAACGATCACTCTCCCTGGAACCTGAGGCTGAAAAAACCACCCGTCGTACAAAAAAACCAACTACAACGTCTCATTAGATCAAATAGCGCAGACCTATTGCTTTGTTTCATATTCCAAATCCCATTGGGCCAGCGCACACTGGACCAATTACCCCGGGGTAAAACCAGTTATTGAAGAGGGAGATGGAGTGCCAAGAGAAAACGTAGTAAAATTTTGAACCAGAGATGAAGCACTTGAACATCGGGGTAAAATATATACACACATAATTTGTCAATTTTAATGGTTAGAAAATTATCAAAAATACCACTACAAACAAAATATGTATACACAATTTTAACCCGAAATATTCATCCCGTGTGCGAATGAAGTAAAAGATACCCCAGTTTAATCCCGGGGTAAAATTAGTCCAGTGTGCCCTGGCCCATTTAATTTTGCCTGAGTAAGAATGCATACGATAGTTTGCCCGTCATTTTTTCCTCATGTAAATTTAAATACACGCTGAAACCTTTTTGTGAGTAATTTGTCTCCCTCCTCAGGCTGCAAAACACTGTATAAGTGGAAGTAGACTGTTTTCTCTTCTTTTGTTTATGCGTTCGTGATTGGCTAACCCCAAAACTTTTTACTATGAGTTAAGGCGTGTAAATGATTGTCATCCTATTGTATTTTATTACTGGGTGTTCCGAGAAGACTAATTTACTTTTTAAAAAGTCTTCTTAAAAAGAAGAATGCTGGGAAAATATTTAGTATAATGGATTTATTTTTAATTCACCTTTTTATATGTTTTAAAGTTAAGCTAGCCATTTATTTATCCGAAACGGTTATTAACAAATGCATTTTATTAAATAAAAAGACATCACTCAGAAATAACGTTTAAATAATAATGTAGAATATATATTTAAAATGATTTTATTTTATTGTATTTGCGGGAATAACTCATGTAGTTATACTTAGAACAAAGAAAATCAATCCTTTTTAATCATGCTGCTAGGAATGATATTTTATTACTTTGTTTTTAAGACTCCCTAGCTTTTGAAAATTATGATTACCAGAGGTATAATTCTGGATGAAAAAAAAACATCTTGCATTATTTCTAGGTTTTGAAATAAAAGATGTCATTCAACCCTTTATGATCTTCGTCAGGCAGGTATATTTTTTAAAAAACAAAACTCAGGTAATTTTATAACAGCAATAAATAAAACGATATTTCTTGGTTTTATGAATTGGATTAAGCCTTAAAAAACATGGGTGTTCCAAAAATCCTTAAATTAAGACTAAATGTTTTTTATTGCATTAAGATTTGATGAAATTAATTTTGTCCTTTTGTCCCTACTATAAATATTAATCAGGATGCATTGGAAAATACTGCGGATTACTGAGGAGGAGAGGAGGAAATAATAGACATATTACTCCATATCAATTTAGTTGTGCGTTCAAAAGATCATTCTCGGTTAAGTACATGGAAAAAATTAATTCATTTGGCAATTGTGAAGCAACTATGTCTACGGATTTTGGTCAAATAGAAATTCCAAAAGAAATAATTTCAACGGTTAAAGAAACTTCTGACAAAAATGGTTGTATAAAGTTGGACTTACTTACTTTTAGTGACGCTACAGTCCGGGGTGGACCTGGGCCTCAGTCAACAAGCGTCTCCGGCAGCTCGATCCCTGGCTAGCTGCCTCCAGTTTCGCACACTAAGTTGGCTGAGGTCCCCTTCCACTTGCGTGCGCCACCTAAGTCTTGGCCTTCCTCTACTGCGCTGTCCCTCGGGAGCGGATTTGAAGACTTTTCGGACCGGAGCATTGGTGTCCATACTCTCTACATGACCCAGCCATCTCAGTCTTTGGATCTTCACTCATCTGGTAAGGTCGATGCCGCTGTACAGTCCGTAGAGTTCAATGTTGTATCTCATCCTCCATTTGCCTTCAATGCTAACGGGACCGAAGATCGCCAACCAAGAACACCCTTATCCTTTTTTGATAATGTCCATGCCTCTTCGCCATAGAGCAGGACCGGGATTATTATGGTCTTATAAAGAATGACTTTTGTTGTCCGAGAGAGGAGCTTTGTTACTCAATTGCCTTCTTAGCCCAAAGAAACAACGGTTGGCAAGAATTATTCTTCGATTGATCTCAGCGCTGGTGTCGTTGTCTGTATTTATAGCGGAACCTAGGTAGACAAAGTCCTTAACTACCACAAAGTTATATCTGTCGAGGCTGACGTTCTGCCCGAGACGTCGGTGTAGGTTGTCCTCTTCGCTTCACAGCATATACTTGGTCTTGCCCTCATTGACACCGATTAAAAATCAATGGAATTTTAGGAAATTAATGCCTTCTACTATTTTCGAGGTTGAATTTAAAAAAAATGTAGATAGAACCATGGCTGTGAACTACAACTAGCTGACGAAGAAGGCACTCCTCTAACTTTTATCAACTTCAAGCAATATGATAATGCACATTTAGTCAGAACACCAATGTTATTTATGGAGGCTCTTGAGGAATTGCAAAATAAATTTTCTGCCAATTTCATAACGAGCTGTAGCATCGAAGCAAAATTGTACAAAGTATTGAAATCAGAATTTATTTATGTATGTTATGCCAGACAGGATAAAAAATATTTAATTACTTTTTAAATAAGAACTACAACAAAGATGTTAAAATATTTGATAACAAAAATAAACTTTTTAGCGTTGCAAATTGATGAAAAAAAATTTACCTTATGTTCCAGCAGTTGAATTTTTGCTCGCAATCTTTATTTCTGTCTTGAGGCTCCATTAGTTGTATTGTTTGAGCTTCTTTTATGTTTTGCAGTTTCTTGTAAATCATCATCAGCGTGATGCCGGATTCTTCGATTCTTCGAGAGGTGAATTGGATTCTTTTGTAGATGAATTTGTTCGCTTCTGATATTGTTTGTTTATAACACCTGCAACAACGTTTTGTGGTTTCGCAGTTCCCTCATCTCCAAGATTTGTTGCTCTTCTTTAAGAATTCCAAATTAACCGGCAATATATTAACACATTTCGCATGATGGATTTTACTGTAGTCGAAACAGACCACTTTTAACTCAGTCCGTTCGACTTTATTACTGCATAAATTGCACGACATATTTAATAGTTTTAAACGTTTTTTGATAAATAAATATTTGTTTTTATAGCTCTCGGTGTGGGTGTACCGCACATCAGGCGACAAAGAACCCACGATCTTTTACGCTTAGAGTTTTCAAACTACATTCATCTGCTTTTCATCGGCAGTCAAAATTCGATTCGACTATCTTTTGTACCTGGCGATCAGCATTTCGCAAGTAGTTTTTCAATTTTTCTGTTGCCTCTCCCAAGGAGATAGTTTCTCATGCCACACTTAATTGATCTGCGAATTGTATTTGCTTTTGATCGTCATAATCCTCCAACAATACTTGCAGTTGGGTGTCTTCAAATTTTTTCAGTGATCTTCCATCTTCTACGTTTCTCGCCACTTTCGAATTTTTGAAATCACTCAAAGCACAATGATTTGCCACCAGGAGAATGCTCTCCATAATATTCGACAACCATTTCATGCGATTTTGCAGCAGTTTTCTGCAAATGGTAACAGAAAATCAATGCTGTCCGCAATTCGGAGTTTCCAGACATAAAATTCGACATTTCTAAAGATATTACAAATATTTGTCAGATGATGGTAAATTCATTGACATTTGACTAAATTCCGGTTTCGTATTTACAGATCTGGTATATTCATTACCCTATTCCTAGCCAGCTTATAGTTGGAGGATGTTAGGAAAACAGGATACACTTATTTGCAAGGTACTATTTATGGAATTCGAAGCGTCGTGACTTAGAATGAAGAAAAATTAACATCTATATATATGTATAAAAATGTAAAGTTGGTTCACTTCAAAAACTCGAAAAGAAAAAGCTTCAAGGATTATTTTTATCTATTTTTCGCGTCAGTAACATATCCGTGCCTGTGAGAAAACAGTTCTTTTTTTTACCGTGTACCAGCAACCGCGCCATCTCCTAGAAGTTATTGGAACACTTGCCATACTAACCAACAGACAAATCAACTCAACATTTTTATATACATATTATGTTTTGGTATTGAGCAAAACCATCACACCAGCTCCGATGGTCCGTATATCCCATTGTGGGGTGGACTATGCAGGACCAATAGATGTTAAGGCCTGGAAATGATGAGGGTTTAAAACTTCCAAGGCATATTTTGCCATTTTTATATGTTTAGCGATAAATACTATACATATCAAACTGGTCAGCGACTTAACATCCCAAGCCTTTATCGTAGCCTTACGTAATTTCACATTCAGAAGGGGACTTTGCGCAAACATGTTCATAATAAAATAATAAATAAATAAATAATAAAATAAGGGATTCTCAAATCGCACTCTCTCAAGCTATTGTGACCCACATTCGCAATGCAATTCGCATACCACACTTTTGAATATAAATTGCATCAAAAATGTAAACAAATAGAACATTTACCCATCACTTTCAGACAGCCACACGTACCATTTGGCACGCATTTCTAGCCATCTCAGTCACACACACCACGTAAATCAATTTCGCCACGAATCGAAACACACTAATACAGCTAAACGCGTCCTCGCTATATTTAAATATACTAGGCTCTCCCGTCGCCGAAATTCGACGATTCACAAAAGCAACAGTTGTCGTGTACACAACAAAAGTGTCGTCACTCGTCACTATGTTTCTCTTTTTTTCATTTTGTTTAGTCTCTATCCCACTTATAGTAGTAGTGACTTTCACAGTCACAAACTTACATAAAAAAACAAAACAACACATTTCATAAGTCAAAGCAGTCAAACTAATTCCTTATGTAGAACCACATACACAAAAACGATTCGACTATATGCTTATCCCTAGCATCTGTCCTTTTCTTTACTATTGACTTTCAAAGGCAAGCAGACTGGAAAATGTTTTTTTTTTCTCTCAGTAAAGCTGGCCATACACGACGAACATGTTCGTGCGATCTGTTCGTGTTCATGGTCTTGTTCGACGTTTGTGGTGCTCTTGACGAACCTATCCAATGTTTATGAAAAATTGCAAAATTTGTGGATTTGTTCGCAAGCATGTTCGCCGTTTGTGGCGTTGTTGCAAACATTTTCTTTTTAAATAAAGTTTGTTACATGCACATCAGAGGAAGATAAAAAATGGCAAGTTCTAGCAAAACGTTTCCTTTGGAATTTATCGAAATTCTTAGAAATATTTGTTAAAAACTTTAGATCCTCGAAACTTTGTCCAGTTGCGAGGAATCTTAAAGTTGCTGACAGACTCTCGTTTGCTGTAATTGCTTCTCGCATTCCTGTGTTTTCTGTTCCAATAACTGGACCGATCAAACTCAGAAATTCAATATAAGTTTCTGAATCCATTCTAAGAAATTTTTAAAAATCTTCTGGTGCAGACATTTCTAATTTTCTTAACAATTTAGTATGAGTGCGATCGTTTCTACCATACAGCCACTCTTTCATCCTCTCTCGCCTTTTTTGTTTATTATTTTTTTCTTGCTTTCACTCTTTACATATATACATTGTTAATAATGCAATTGCATCATCCGCGTGAGCGTTCTCCATATATTCTTGTTGAAAGTTACAGGAAAAGTGATGTTCCGCAAATCGGTTCGTCATGTGTGGCCAAATGTCAACTAACAAATCGCACGAACATATTCGTCTTGTATTTCCAGCTTAAGCTACGTAAGATTGTAAATATTGTAAAACTTCGACTAGGGTTCGAAATTATAAAACATTATTCTATTTCAAAACACTTAATTTACTATTATTTAAAATAACTTCCAAGTAATTCACAACTGATTTTAATATCTCACAATTCAAATCTCTTATCGTTCATTATTAAGACTTAAAGGCTGAAGAGAATGTGAATCTGTATCTATATCTCGAAGTTGGGTGTTATTCAACTTCGAGATACGTATTATACATGTATTGAACTTTTGAAAGTTCTATATCAGATACAGATTCAAGCTTCAGATTCACACTCTGTTCAGCTCTTAAGCTCCTTTTCTGTCGCTTTTCTTTTTTTTTCTGTCCAAAAATCAACTTAACTCACGCTGTTTCTTATCCTGTATTTATACCACATTTGTCGGGTCCTAGTTCTCGCTCGTATCTTCTGGTTTGAAACTGGGGTAATAAATGAGCTCACCAGAGAGAGAGAGAGTTTATGAATGATGTATGATCCTAAAGTTATGCAACACTGGATTCCTGATTTTATCACATCTATATCTATATCTATATGTAAAATAAACCAATTTTTTACACGTTTTACCAAGGTTCTTCTTAACCGTTAAACACATTCTGCACATCTACGCGAAATTACCTTTCCAATGGTATAAGTATCATGTCATTCGGTTCAGTAGAACGGTGTAAAAGTGTACGACAAAAAAAGGCAGCACGTATTTATATATAGATTAAGCATCAAAAAAAGTGTTTCGTTTTTCGTGGGGTCAACACGTACTCATAGTCTGTGCGAATTACTTTTTCCTTTTTAGTATTGATTTCTCAGTATTTTAAATAATATGCCTTGTGTGTGCAAACAAAAAGTTGATCGAAATCAACTCAAGATCAAATGTGCGCGCTGTAACGAGTTTGTTTAAGCAACAAGTCAACGACCTCAGAAGTGAATTAAATTTCATGCAACAAGAGAAGAGAGAAAAATGTGTTGAGATTGTGGCCGTTCCTAATTAAAACATTAATAATGCTCTTGACGGCGCTGCCAATTATTTTAAAGGGTATTTGCGCAGATGTTTCTGAAGTGGATATTGACAATTGTTATGCAAAAAAAATTCAAGGGAAAACTGATTCAGATGGTGATATGTCTAAGGTACTTCAGGTAAAATTCAATTTGTGTTTAAAAAAAAGCTATAATGAAAAAAAAAGTTAATAGTAAGAATAACTTAATGACACATATTTAATTGCAAACGTATTTCAAAATTTTTTATTAACGAATCCTTAAATGGTACAAGATGACTTTTACGTGCTGCCCAAAAGGTGCAAAAAGAGAAATTGTTTAAGTACGTGTGGGTGAAAGCAGGAGGAATATACATGCGCAAGGGGGATAATTATAAATATATAATTATTGAATCGGAGTCTGATCTCCAAGTTTCAACTTAAATTCTTTTTTGTTTGAATCACAAAATTATAATCTAAATATCGCCTCTGTAAACTGCATAAATACTGATTCCTTTGATTTTGCTTTAAACCATACCTTTCTTAACAAATTTATTATCGTTCACCAAAATATAAGGTGTATTCGTAAAAATCTTGATAACCTTTTTGCCCATTTGGATTCGTTTGATAATAAGCCAAGTTTTATATTCTTAACAGAAACATGAATTTATGATGAGGAAGTATCCTTTTTTAATATAGATGGCTATGAATTTTTTCCATGTTGCAATAATAAATATGCTTCTGGAGGTGTTGCCGTTCTTTAAATAAATCAGCCTAATGTCGATATTGTTTTTTTTAATTTGCAGAGTTGTGATGTTATTAAAGTGT
Organism: Volucella inflata; assembly: GCA_928272305.1. Classification (NCBI taxonomy): domain Eukaryota; kingdom Metazoa; phylum Arthropoda; class Insecta; order Diptera; family Syrphidae; genus Volucella; species Volucella inflata. The sequence goes on along the minus strand of OV743716.1, from coordinate 112,116,418 downwards.
CTATCGGTAAAAAGAAACTAGCTATATTCTGTGTATGAGTTAATGAGTCTTTGGTCAAAATGTTTCTGGAGGAATTGGAAGGTCTATTAATAAGTGCGCCTGGACATGATATTATCTTATCAGGCGATATTAATATTGACATGATGCAGGATTCCGCAGAGGTTGACAGTTATTTATTCCCATTAGTATCTTTCGGTTTTGAATCGTGTATTAACAAATCTACTCGTATTAATGAATCCTCAAGTACCGGTATAGATGATATTATGGTGCGTTTTCGCAGACCTGAAGATCTCTTGTTTTACAGCTCTGTTTTCGATTTACAAATTTCTGATCACTGAATGACATGTCTGAGTATTAAATACAATTGTGCTGTTAGTCCAAATATACTTCCTTCGTACTCTTTTTACTCTATCACTGATTTCCGTGCGTTAAATGAATTTCTTCACTATGAAAGTTGGTTTAATGTTTATAATAAAAATAATCTTTCGAAAGCTTACAGTTTTTTGTTGATACACTCAGTGATTACATTATGCTTAGTTCGAAAAAAATTAAAAGTGGTTTGAATAAAACAAAAAGACTAAAACCCTGGATAACGACGGAATTACTTAAAAGGGTTTAAGAAAAGAATAAATTGTACAAAATGAAAACCAAATCTTAAAAACAATTCTAGAACTATTAAAGCTTATAAAAAAATTTGTAATGATATTGCCAAAGAGGTTAAAAATTGTAAACTTAACTACTACCTAAGCAAGCTTTGGGAAGCCAAAGGTGACTCGAAAAAAGAATTAAGATTGGTTAGAGAAATTCAAAATATTGCTATCTACTGTCACAACTTTTGTTGAAAATATAAAAGATTGTGATACTATCATCATGAAGCCGAAGAAAATTGCTGAACATTTCAATCAGTTTTTTGTTTGTATTGGTAACACAGTAGTATCAGATAGCTGTGCTAATGTTTCTAAATGCGAATGTCCTTTTGATGATGTATCTTCTTCTGTCAATTTTAAACCAATAACATCTTTCGAAATATACAAGATTATTTCTTCTCTTAATAGCTCACGCTCTAAGACAAGTGACGGCCTTTCGAATAGTGTTGTTAAGAAAATAGCCTTGAATATTTGCGACATTCCATGTTCTATTTTCAACAAAAGTGTCTCAGTGGGTGTATTTCCAGATGATCTAAAACAGGCCGAAGTATTACCTTTATTTAAAGACATCAGTTAAAAGTTATAAACCTATCCCACTTCTTGCTGTCTTTTCTAAAGTTTTTGAGAAAGCTGTAAAAAAACAGAATGATACATTTTTTAGAAAAAAAAGATTTTTTTTAGTAAATCTCAATTCGGTTTTCGCCCTGGTTTTTCTACTGAAGGAGCACTGTTGAACTTCCGCACTGATTTTTTCAAGAGTTGGATAAATTGTACAAATGTGGTTTTAGAGGCATGATACACAAATGGTTTTCTTCTTATCTTTCCAATAGAAGACAAAAAGTGAAAATTAATGGGCAAATTAGTTCCAACAGAAACATAACTATTGGAGTCCCGCAAGGTTCGGTACTTGGTCCGATACTTTTTTTGATTTTCATTAACTCGTTACTTTCACAAAATTATCGAAGTAAGGTTAATGCGTTTGCTGATGATGTGGCATTTACTTTTCAAAGTAATTCAGTTCAAAACTTAGCTACCGATATAAATCATGCTCTGGAGATATTAAGCCACTGATATCAACAACAAAAATTGATGATAAGTGATAAGACCAAAATCATGTTATTCAATCTGTGCGGATGGAAGTTTGACTTTGGACTTTGTTCTGATAAATGTTTCACCATAGAGAGAGTCGATTCGTTTAAGTACCTTCGTGTTATACTCTATTGGAGGATGAATTGGCCTGCACATACTAGTGCACTTAAGAAGTACCTTAAAGCTGCCACAAGGCAAATTTTCTTTTTAAAACCCTTTTGCTCTCTAAATCTTCTTAAATGTATCTACTATGGATTAGTTCATTCTAAACTTGAATACGGTTTAGTTTCCTGGGGCGGTACTCATGACAATAAATGGAATCCTCTTTAAAATTCTCAGAAACATAAAAGACGATATGCAATAAAAATCGTTGCGTTAATAATTTACCACTTTTTAGATATCTTAAAATTCTTCCTCTTAAACATTTATACTTCTTTAAGGTATTAAAGATTTTTTTTACTAGATCGGGATGTGAATTAAATCGCGGCTCCGCAAACTATAATCTTAGTATCAACAATCTTAATTATGCGTTAGTACCACAATACAGTCTACAAATATTTTTTAATTTCTGTACGGCAATTGCTCCTAGACTCTTCAATAGGTAACCTATTTGCATTAGAGCCTTAAGATCTAAATCTGTTTTTCTAAAGAAGGTAAAACTTTGACTTTTAGATAAAAGTCATGATTTTTTTTCCTATTGTTATTATTATTTTTTTTCTCTCTTTTTCTTTTTTTCCTTATTTTCTTTCTTGCACTACAAACTTTGTAATTTTAGATTAATAATACGAGTATACTGAGACCCCACCTCATTTGAGTTTATAATTGTATCTATCATCTGTAGTTCCCTCTGAACTATAGACAGCTTGTTTTTATTTTTTCTTTACTAATTCTTTGTATATTTTATGGTAATAGTAATGTAAGAAATATGTAATTGTTATTCTTCCAAATCGAATTAATAACGAATATAAAATATATAAAAAATATATATATAAAAAATAAAATATTTTTTTCTCACTATATTATCAGAAAAAAAGGTAGTTTTCACAAATGCACATCTTTTAAGCTTATATCCAGGTACAGAATGGTGCATTTTTCAAATTGGAGGTCACTGACGATACAACACTTCACGAAAATCTCGAATTCACGAAATCGCTACCAGAAAAATACTCGAACTAGAGAGAGGCAAACAGGGAAGAACAGTTTTCATTGACAAACAGCTACTATGCACTTATGAATCAGACATACATATGTATGTCAACAATAGTAATTGAAATAATAAAAAACACTATGTAAAACTGAAATTCATTCCTTAAAATTACTTACACACCATACTACTATACATGTAACTAAAAATTTATTTTATTTTTTTAATCTTTCCTTTTACTTTAAAAAAAAAAAAAAAACAATTACTGCACAACACTACACATAACGCTGGTTCGGCGAACAAAGCAACAACTGCAGTAATATGAATTATGAACGAAGACAAAGCCGTGGGTGATCGACAAAGAAAGTTACTATACACAACATGAAGGTATAAACCCTCTGCTCAATTAAGTGTCGGACCACATTGAGAACGTTGTTCAATGCCGGGAGGATGTTCGAGAAGTTTATAAAATAATTAATTATAAATAATAGTGAAATAATTATACATATATATATAAAGCAAATATTTAAAAATTGAACACATAAATGAAGAGCAATGCACTGCTCTACCAATCATATTGATTAAGGAAAATCCCTTTTTATAAATGCTGTAAGTAACGATATTACATTGCATACCTTGGAGGGGATATAACACCATAAAAAGATAAGTCAACCGATTAAGACGTTTTACATTCATTCTATCCATATCTTCCGATTAAATTCAACATTACAAATTAAGTAGTGAACACTTAATATCATTTTACTTAAAAGATCTTATATAGGGTAACTTTTGTTGTTCGAGAGAGGGCTTTGCGAGTCAGTTGCCTTGTTGGCCCAAAGAAGCAGCGATTGGCAAGAGTTATTCTTCGTCTGATCTCAGCGTTGATGTCGTTGTCTGAATTCTTAGCGGAGTTCAGCTGCACAAAGTCCTTAACTACCTCCCTCATAGTTATACCTCTCGAAGGTGACGTTCTGTCCGAGACTTGGTGTTCAGTGTCGTTTTTGCTTAACAGCATGTTGCGTACAAATCACGCCCCAAAAATCCTCCACTCTCTTTGCTCCTTTTGTCGTCCGTTCACTCCTTTGTCCTCCTGCCTTTTTTTGTGTTGTCCACGTTCTTCTTTTCCCCTCATGGTATGCCACGGTAAAGGTGGGATTCACTGGATTCCTTGAATCAAGTTACCTCTCCGCTCCAGAGATGACCATTTAGGTACCCGGAATAGGGCCACGTGGACGGACGCTCTCCTCCCTTATTGATGCTCTCCTTGATTCGCCGAGATGTCTATGCCACCAGATATGGCCGAGTTCCCACACTTAATTACATTGTTTGCTTCAGAACCCAATAAATAGTTGTAACAATCCCAAACCCCCACAAATACAAAACACGATGTTGTAAGGAAAGCCCACAATTCCCCACGATCGTCGCCTTAATTCTTATCTGCAAGGAGACTTACTACCCTCTTTTGGTGGATGTTTCCTCCCTACTTGGCGGTCATTATTAGAGCTCCACTTAATTGTCCCCCAAAAGTCTCTCGGGTCCGAGGGTGTTATATGGACCCAAGCAGTCACTCGACAGACAAAACAAACATGAAGAACTTGACAAAATATCGAATTTGTATGAGAGATGTGTGAGTGAGAACTAGCCGTAATGCGCGAAAACCAACGAAACAGTAACAAAAAAGGAAATAAAAGAAAAGATCAAACAGTTGGAACAGAAAGAAAATTACAATCGACGAAAACACAAACCCAAAGAGAAGAACGAGCAAATAGAAGAACAAACAAAACAAAACCCCACGAACAACCAGGATAACCACGACACAAAGAAAGGGAGGAACCAAGCCACAGGAGACGAGAAAAACCCCGAAAGACGAAAACAAAACAACGAACTTCCCTGTGACTGTGGCGGGAAGTATAACCCCCGCCCCAACCCCGAGGTTAGACAGGTGCGACCCCAATTAGGAAGCAAGAGACCAGATAAGTACCCCTTTTCTATTTACATATACTATATACTTGTATCATTGTGTGATATTCCCCCGAGTTTGGATCTATTGAAAATTTCGTGCGACCCCGTAAGGCTACTTATCGTGTGTGATAAACCCCGTAACTCTTAAGCGGTTACTGTCGAACGTTTTCGCGACCCCGTTGGCTCCGATTAAGTGTTTTTGTAGATCATATAAGGGAAGTGGTTTTACTAGAAGAAGTGCATCGTCGGAGGAGCGCAACGGATACATACCCACCAACGTATTTGAAAAATATATCGGTGGAATTGAGGAAACCCAGGTCGTATGTACCGTGGTTAACAGGTAGGTTGTATTCTATTTATATTTCCGATTTTGTTTTCTGTTTTGGTTATCGCCAAAGTGCTTTGGTAATAAATATCCATATTCCTTGATTTTTTTTCCTTATTATTCTTCATTTTCTGTGAGTGGAGGGATTTCTTTTGAGTGAGTTTAGGCCTTGTACGGAAAGTGTTGCCGTGTTAGCAATCACCTGATTGCTTATTATTGCTGATTATTTACTTTTAGTTCTCTTCATCGTTAGACACGATTATAACTACTTGGAATTTATTTTGCTCTTCGAGTTTTCTAAGTGTTGTGAATTAAAGCTTATTTTAGTTTAAAAGTAAAATGGAAATTAATAGGCTATAGCAGGAGGAGCTTGCCTACGAGATGGTAGCTCATGGGCTGAAGACAACGACAGGAGACGGCATGCGAAAATCGCTGAATCGACGAAGTTCCATGGGTGTCAACGAGAGTTACCCATTTACTTTCGATGAGGACGCTGACGCGATAAGGCAAAATACTAACGAGATAGAAGGTCTTCTTAAAAATTGTCCAGATGATCCGAAATCGGCGGAATATCTGAAGATCCTCACGAAGATCGAGTGGGCGATGGGTAGATTAGAAAGGCCACGACCGGACTCTAAGGAACAGACGGCGGAGAGGAATGAGCTGAAATGGGAACTGCTCATTCTTCGGTGTGAGCAAACGCGGATTTTTAATTAATTAATTTATTTATTTCGAAATTCAGAATAAACCAAAGTGTGCCAAAGACAGTGACTTTCTATATCCTTTTTTCTATAAAAAAATTTCCATAAGCCATTGTAAAAGCAGTGAAAGAATAATTTCTTTTCCCACTCAAAATCATTATAACAGCAATTTCTCTCCTACTCGCTTATTTTATTTCCTGCAAACACCCACACTACAGTACCCATGTACAATACGGATCCATGCTGTGGATACCTCTCCGACCTCGCCGCCGATGAAGATTTCGTAACATGTGACCGAAAAATGCACTATGGACGTACCTCCATTTCTGAAAAATCCTACAGGAAAATGAGCATTGCTAGGAAGGAGAAATGGAGATGTTCAACCTGCAGAAAGGAACTTGTAGATCTCTCTGCATCCAAAACACCAGCTGAAACATTTTCGATTCAACCACAATCGAAAGGAATGCGAAGCGTAAGTTCCCCTGAAGTTGTACAGCAAAGAGAAAATCCAGCAACAAAGACTTTAGGAGCACTAAAAGCCACTAAAAACGACACACTTCTATATGAAATGCGAAATATGCGTAAAGAAATGTCTGACATCAACACAAGATACCGTAGGGATACTTTTTCTATTCTAAAATTGTCCGTTACCGTAATTATATAATTAGAACCTCCTGTTAACGCCTGTCCATCAAAAGGCTTAAACGTTTCTTTTAGGTGCTCGGCAAATAGATCCGCCTTCTCTTTATCTCCTTTTGCCCATTCGCCATTATTTTTTCTTATGGGGGAAATTGCATTTGAGGCTTTTTGATTCCCTTCATAGCTTTCCAGAGCGAGTACTTTGAATTTCTTTCGGCAGTCAGACCTTCGAGATATGTAGAGATATTCCGATTTTTGTAATCTCGTATTGCGTCTTTCAACTTGTTGCATAAGTGGTTTAAGTATGTTTTATGCTGAGGAGCACGGGATTGTTGCCATATTTTGCGCGCTCTCCTCTTTTCTCTCACCAGTTCTTTTATTTCTGGCGGATATTTTATTTCATTACTTGCTTTCTCTTTTCTTGTTGGAGTTGGAGTGTTGTTCCAGGCAGCGTTCTGCAGGACTTTGATGAATCTGTCAACTTCGTCTTCTATTTCGTTTTGTGTTTTTAGCGACACGTTTAGAACAATATGTGCAGTAGTTTCTAAAACCGTCCCAGTTAGTCTTGTTATTAGTTAATCTAGGCGCCACTTCTTTCTTAATTAAAAGTATGCTTAGTGTTAAAATGACTGGTGAGTGATCTGAGGAGAGATCGTAACCTTCCCCGATGTCTGTAGAAATGTTGGCTGCTCCCTTTGTGACAAAGAAGTCTACAAGATCGGGGGTCTTTGTTATATCCGAAGGCCAATATGTTGGATTTCCTGTCGAGAAAAAGTCAACTTTACATTGCATTCCGGCTTCATAGAGTTGTCTGCCTTTCGTTGTATTACATCTTGAGCCCCAGAAGGTATATTTCGAATTAAAAACACCACCAATTAAAAAATTCGGTCCGAGTGAATCAAAGATACCTTTAAAGTCATTCTTTGCTCAAGTGAGTTTCGGAAATCAAGCAAATGTCAATGTTGGCTTTTTGTAAAAACACTTCCAGTTCGTCGAGTTTTTTTTTAATAAGGTTCATATTCATGCTTGAAATTGAGTTTTACGTATTTCTTTCTCGAGATTGCAAAATTTTTCAACTAGAAGTTTATTTGTTCTGCCTTGCTCCTCAAGAGTCATGAGAATTAGGGAGAAAACGCGTGCTACTGGATTTGGCGTAACACCGCTTTTTTTTATTTCCTTGCAACGCAGCTTGTGCATACGTTAGCGCGTCAATCGGTGGCGGATTTTCCTTAACGGCCACACATGCAAAACAAATTTAATTAAAAAAGCAAAAACAATACGTAGTATTCCTCTGAAGAAGATCAGAGAAAATACTTGCAATGCCCCTGCTCCAAATACAACACCCGAAATCGAAGCATTAATTTATGTAAACAATCATCTCACACCTACTAATAAGCAACTTCTTTGGCTAGCAAAAAACAAAGCCAGAGAGTGCAACTGGAGGCAGAATATTAGCAAAAAAACGAAAACGGTGAATCCATACACATCGGGTCTTGCGACGATGTAAACAAGATGAACAAATAAGCATTGTAATTGTACGTCACACTTATCCAGAGAATCGAAATAAAATAATCAAATGGAAAACACATATAGTGAAGCTGATATTAACTTTAGGGTAATGCATGGTGTTAGCGGCATCGAAAAAAAATATTTGGAAAAAATGAATTTTTGTTGTGTCAGTTTTAATATTAGATCGATCACCAAAACGTGGGATGTATTTATAGCGGAAATAGAAAATGTGCTATGTTACGTCGATATTCTAGTGTTGAATGAAATCAATATACCGAAAAAATAATTTTTAAAACATTGACGGTTTTAATCCTGAACTTCTAAACCATTATGCGACGAAAGGAGGAGGAGTTGCAATATTTATAAAAGACAATATAACTTACACAATATAACCAGCCAGCCCAATAAACTACGAGGGCATGCACCTAGAAATATGCCATAACGGTGAACAAAAGCATGTACATGCAATATACAGGCGACCTATCACGAGTGTTGGAAGGTTTATTGAAGAATTAGATGGAATTATAAAGGGGAATAATGAGAATATCGTGTTGGGAGATATCAATGTTAACATCAGAGATGAGAATAACTCACTTGTTTTAAAAAAACATGGAGATGATGGCTTTCAAAGGCTAACAAGTGTGATTAAATGTCCCACGCGTATTGATGTTTTAAATAACACAGCGATGATAATTGACCACGTATATATTAGTATAACTAAGCGTGAAATATTTCAGCAGTAATTGAAACCGATCTCTCTGACCATTACGTTGTTTTATACGCAACGAAAAGCTTAAATAGCTCTGAAACACCATGTGAAACCGAGGTTAAAAATATTATTCAGCAAAAAGTTAATGAGCTTATTCAGAGTACAGACTGGCAACATATACTTTAAGAAAATGACGTTGAGGCACTCTACAATAAATTCGTAGGAGAAAGGAATAAGATTTATGCTGAATCAAGTAAAATAACCACAAGGAAAACAACACTGAAGCGTAAGCCATGGATAACTCCAGAAATAGTACCAATGTGCAAAAACAGGGATGAGTTACTCGTATATAGGAGGTGGAAAAACAGCCCCAGATGTAAGACGTTTGAAGAGGAGTACAAAAGATATCGAAACACAGTTACTAAGAACATTCAACTTATAAAAGCCAAATACTAAAAACAAAAGTTTTTAAATGCCAACAACGACCCGAGGAAAACGTGGAGTATTGTGAGTGAACCGCTAGGAAGAAAGAAATGCTCAGTAGACGAACCAATTAAAAGTAATTTTTCAAATGGTGCCGATGGCTTAAAAGACATTGTTGAGGAATTTACGAAGCGGTTTTCAATTCAAGCGGCATACATCATTCACATCTGTGATACAAAAACCTCAAACCATGAGAACTGGCAACTTCAAAAAAGTATTTACATAGAGGAAGCAACAGAGCCTGAAGTTTACAAAATACTATGTCAACTGAGTGACAAAAAAGGTCCTGGAGCAAACAACATTGATCTCAAAATAAATGCTATGTGTCTCACTCCTATAATCACGAAGATCGTAAACCGTAGTTTGTATCAGTGTCATGTGCCAAAATTAATGAAAACTTCAATAATTCGCCCAATATACAAGGGATGAATAAAAAAAGATACGGAGAATTATAGACTGATTTCATTTCTACCAGCGGTTGAATAATGTTTGGAAGAGGTAGTTGTTAATCGTGTTACTTGTTTTATGTCGAAGCGCAAAGTGATTCATCCAAACCAATTTGGTTTTCAAAAGTGCAAGAGCACTCAATCGTTACTGGAGGAATTTACCAATGTATGCTGGACTGAATAAAACCACCACGCACTTGTGCTCTTTATAGATTTCAGCAAAGCGTTTGATACCCTGACACCTGAAAAACTTGTGGAAAGCGTCAACAGATTAGGACTGAGAGGAGTGCTGGCAAACTGGCTTAAAAGCTATCTGAGTGAAAGAGAAATACAAGTCAAGATATCTGACACAAGGCAAAAAACGAACGATCAAATACGGCGTGCCACAAGGTTCCAAACTGGGCGCCATATTATTTACACTGTTCACAAATGAACTATTAAGAACATTTAAAAAAGCTACTGCATATGCCTACGCTGATGACATCGCGATCGTCGTGAAACACAAGGACTTGCACTTAGCCATAAAGATACTGCAACACGAGGTCAACCTTGTATCTGAGTGGTGTCATGACAACGGCCTGGTGACCAACGCAAATGAAACTAAGTTGATGCATATTCGGACTCCATCGAAGCCGACGGAAGTTATTCAAATCTTTCATCGAAATGATCGTTGTCCATTACTGACGAGCAGCAGCACACGCGAGGTAGTTAAAACCATAAAATACCTCGGAGTTACCATTGACGAGAATTTCCTGTGGCGTGAGCACTTCAACGTACTGCGTCTTCAACTTAAGAGCACTATATTTGTAATGGTGAATCTTTAGCGTTACTCACATATGGAGGCACTAAAGCAAGTGTACTACTCGTTGGCAGAATCACGCATTAGAGACGGGATCCTGGCCTGGGGAAACGCAGCAAAAACCTACCTGGAGAAGATATCAAACTTGCAACATCGTCTTGTTAAAATTATTCGACACACTAATTCAAGTTTTAAAGTTTTAGATGTAAAGGCAATCTTCCAGATTACAACTCGTACCGAGACAAAGAACTACGACTACTACGATGCACTGTTCCTAATTTGTTAAATTCGCTCCCACCGTTACTGAAAATTATTCCTTATTTAAAAAAAAGGAAAAAAGAGATTAAAAAACATTTTATTGAATTTCATCATGTAAAGTAGAGCCATATTATTGTAGTAATTCTTAAAATCATCGTAATAATATTAACTTCAACATGTACTAATTGTATTTAAACCTAATCTTTTCAATTTGTAATCACTTCAAAACTATATCAATGTTATGACCAACCACCTGCAGATAAGCACATTGCTTTGCTAACGAAAATTTATTTGCAAATAAAACCTTAATCAATTCGACCTCATGGATAAGGAAAACGAAGAGATAGTTGAGGAGGTACGCCCTAGTATTTCAGATATAAATGGAGAAGGCGGTCAACGACGACGGTTATCTTTTATTCATCTTTTCAAGTCAGCGGTGGAACTGTTCGAGGGGAAGGCACTCATTTGGTTTAGGGCGAATAGGAGATTAGTAGAATCATGGGAAGAATTGGTCTCGGAGTTCAAGTTGGAGTACTGTTGCGTGCAAATCACGCCCCAAAAAATTCTCCACTCCCTCTGGTTCTTTTGTCGTCTGTTCACTCCTTTGTCCTCCTGCCTTTTCTTGTGTTGTCCACGTTCTTTTCTTCTCATCATTCTCTGGATGCCACGGTACAGGTGGGATTCACTGGATCCTTTGAGTCCAATTCCCTCGCTCTGCCTACCGCTCCAGAGATGATCATCTAGATACCCCGGATAGAGCCAGGGGGACAGTCTGGTGGCTCTTGCGGACGGACGGTCTGCTCTTCTCTTGATGCTCCCCTTGATGTCCCGAGATTTCGACAACACCAGCAATGGCGGAGAGCGCAACATAAATTACATTGTTTACTTGCACTCTCTACTGTAAACGAAAATACACTAAAGTTTGAACTCAGCTTGTTTTGTTTATACATGTTCTTTACATATACTTTGTCCCCTACCCTAATATCCGAACTATTAGTTTTTCGTTTTCTGTCATTTTGCCTATTTTTTGCCTATTTTTTGCCATCTTCTTTCTTTTCTTTGTCCCTATCTCGTACTTCCGAATCATCTATCTTTTCCTGTCTATCTATCTATCTTTTCTGTCCTTATTTAATCTTTTGAAGAATAATTCTGAAGGTGTTTTCCCGGTAACCGAATGAGGAGTACTATTGTACATCATCAGGTATTCCCACAAGCTATCTTTAAGCGTTTTGCCTTCTATTTTTCCTATTTTCAAACGCTTCAAAATATCACGATTCTGTCTCTCTAATTCTCCATTTTGTTGAGGCCAATATGGAATGCTATTGAAAAGAAAGATATTGCACTGTTTACAGAACTCCTCAAATTCATCATTTATAAACTGTTTCCCATTATCTGCTGTAATCGATACAGATAACGATATCTTTTTACCGAATCATCTTTTTGCCGGGCTTGTAAATAATCTTATATTTATAAGACTGTAGCCTTAAAACCCTTCTTTCGATTCGGGCGCACGGTTTTGATTTAGGGCCAAAAATAATTTCTAAAGGCTTATGGTCATTTATCAGGTTAAATTCTTTTCCAAAGATGTATATATCGAAATGTTCTATTGCCCAGACTAATGCAAGAGCTTCCTTCTCCGTTTGACTATATCTTCGCTCGCAGTTTGTTAACGTTTGTTCCCGAAAGCTATTATCCTGGAACCCATCGTGTTTATTTGTATCAACACTGCCCCAAGTCCGACCGGACTTATTCAGAAAGACATTATTTTCCTTTAAAGTCGTTAGTAATAATTCCAGTCGCTTATCATGTTGCTCTGCTGTGCTTTCAAAAATTAAAATGTCATCGATAAAGTTGATGACCCCCTCACATCAAATAAGCATTTTCTCCATTATTTTTTGGAAAATTTCTGGGGCGCATGTTATACCAAATATTAATCTTTTATTTTCGTATAATCCTTCAATATATCTCGAATCAGGATGGATTCCTACTTGGTAGAAAGCGTTTTTTATGTCGAGTTTTGAAAAAAAGGTTGCCTTTCGAAATCTTGGCAAGAGTTGGTTCATTGTAGGCAGTGGGTGGTTTTCGCGCATGATCGCAGCATTTGCACGTCTCATGTCGACATAAAGTCTTATTTCGCCATTTCCTTTTCAAATAGGAACTATGGGCGATACCCATTTCGATGGCCTTTTTGCTTCTTCAATAATATCGCAGTCAAGAAGTTCATCGATTTTTTGTCTTACTTTAGTTTCTAAGGGAATAGGTATTCCCCTACAAGGCTGAGAAATCGGTTTCACTGATTTGTTTATAGGAATTTCTTCCAAAACGTCCTTTAACTTAGGAAATACTTTTTTTCACACATGGTTCACGTGAATTCCGATTTTCAACACTTGCAACAGGATATTAGTCTCTTTTCCTAACAGATAATTTGTTCCCCCCGCTATCTCATAAAATGCAGCTCTGGTCTTAACCTCTATTTCGCTTTCAAACGAGCCTCTGATCTCTAATGGAGTTTGACCGCCAACGCCAAGAAAACTTTTTTCTTACTTGATTTTAAACTTTAATTTTTTTATTTTTCATGCCATGCCATGTCACCTCCTACTCTGCATTTAATTTTTGTGTCTCCTTTTCTTCATCTACACAATCAACTTCCTTTTTTAGCTCTTTTATTACTGTAAAAAATCTCCTGTAAGCCAAGTCCTCCGCAATAAAGCAAAGTTGCTCTCTTTTTAACTGGCAAAACATCGAGAGCCCTTTTCCATTTCTCCCATCTTATACCAACAGATGTATTGTTCCCTCGACGTCAAAGTTTTCAAGGTTGGACAATGTGTTAGACATCCTTCTTTTATTTGAAAGAATTGCCTATGCGGAAATAAAATACATCAAACATCATTTGATATTATGCGACATATGTATTTTCAATTTAATGAGGGTGCCTGTGCACCAGTTCAATTTTGTTTAACTTGTATACATGAAAGATTTTTGAATTGAATGAAACACATTTTTCATACCACAATTGGTGGTAGCAGTATTTTGTTTCCTTCGGGGTGATTGATTAGAGTGAGTCTCCTTGCCTCTCACTGTTGAATCATTGAATTCTTCCTATTTCGACGTTTATTTCCCGAGACTATTTCAACAAATGCTCGAAAATGTGACCATTCACTTCAATACACTTATCTATCCGCGCTCTAAATGAACCAACAGAACTGAGAAATATTTCTGGCGTAATTTTCCGGCAAGCTTCAGTTATTTGTCTTTTCAAGTCCTCACGTGTTGTTGGCTTTTTTCTGTAAACCTGACTTTTAGGTAGCCCCACAAGACGAAATCAAGTGACGTAAGACTAGGTGATCTAGCAGGCCATTGCCTCGGACCCCCTCGTCCGATCCATCGTTGATGGTAAATATTGTTTAATATGCCTCGGGCTACTTGGGAATAATGGGCTGGACAACCATCATGTTGAAACCACATTGTCTGTCGCAACTCCAATGGCAGTTCTTCTAGTAATACTGGAAGATGGTCCCGCAAGAAGTTTGCATACTTTAAATAAATGTAAAATAAGCAGTAAAAAATAAAGCAACAAAATATGGGCCTATTAATTTATCCCCAATAGTTTCCGCCCAAACATTAACATTCCAAGGGTGCTGGCGTTCAACTTGTCGCAACCAAAAAGGGTTTTCGGTAGCCCAGTAATGCATATTATGTCGATTGACTGTACCGTGTTTGGCGAAAGTCGAGTCATCAGAGAATAACACCTTGGCGAAGAAAAGGGGGTCTCGTCCAATTTGCTGAAGTGCCCATTGACAAAAGGAAACCCGGTTGCGAAAATCTTCACTAGAAAGTTCTTGATGCATTGAAACATGATACGGATGGTATTTATGCCGATGTAATATTTGAAAATGGGTCTCAAGATTGTAGGCAAAAGTAAAAAGAAAATGTACAAATCATACAAAAAAAAATATAAGCAAGCACCCTGTGCAAAAAAAAGTTTTCGAACATCCAGTCAACGACATCTATTAACAAAACTAATAATATTCGGACCACCTGATCAGGTTTTTGACCCGAAGTTCACTTTAATATAAATAGAAGCAGAATGCAGTTTTTTTCTCTCTTTTCCTCGTTTACCAAATAAAGATAACATCGCTGTCAAAACAAGTGTTTCTTTTTGCGCCCACCTCCACCCTCTCTCTACAATTTCAGAAGTGGGATTCGGTTAATAGATCTACTGTACAGTAGAGTGTACATCCCAATTTAATACTGCGAAAAATTTAAAATTTAATGTCCGAGAAGTTTATAGATATTCTGGATTCTTCGACGGTATACAGACTGTGAATTCTCAGATCACTAAAATTTCCTACTAACGGCACCAAGGCAGAACTTCGAGTTGAAGAAGCAGTGCAGGATTTTGCGGATGACGACTTTACCAGGTTGATCAACGAGTTTTCTTCAGACACCATAGAACAGTGTGCTGACGACTCAACGCCACCGGATAACGACGTGCCTGATAAAAGCAGTGAGGACGAGGAACAACTGAATGAGGAGATAGCAAAACTTCAACGAATATGCAAGAAGAAAGAAGAGATTCGACAATTGAAACAGAAACTGCGAGAATTACAAGTTGATGAAGTTCAATCTATTCCCAGGTCGACTTCAACTTACAACTTCAAGGACGTCGAGGACTCGATACCCGTTTTTAGTGGAGATGACTATTTCTCCGTTAACCGCTGGATTGAGCAGTTTGAGGAGTACTCAGAAGTTTTGGAACTGGACGACAGGAACAAATTCATCTTCGGTAAGCGGTTTCTCAGGGGAACAGCAAGACTTTTCGTCAGGACCGTTAGCCTTCGCAGTTGGTCTCAATTGAAAAACGCATTGAAGAACGAATTCCAAAAAAAAGTAACCACATCAGACATTTACAATGAGCTGCGAAGATGGAAAAAGTTGAGCAACAAAACAATGCAACAGTACGTGCTTCATATGCAAGAAATTGCAACACATGGAACTGTCGAAGGGGAGGACTTAATCCAGTACATCATTAGAGGAATTCCTGATTCTGAGCCGAATAAAAGTATCTTGTACAATGCTTACTGCCTTGTGGAGTTAAAGGAAATGCTGCGGAAATATGAGAAACTAAAGAACAACCACCTGGATCATAACACCGACAAAGTGACTAGAGTTAATTCCACTGTTTCTCAAAATCATCGTAGTACTGCTGCTAAACACTCTGATTCCAGTAGCAACAAGAAGCAAGTAACCTGCTTCAAGTGTGGAAAATCTGGCCACATATCCCCTAACTGCGACAACATAGATCGAGTCATGACACTACAAAAAAATCAAAAAGTGAACACTTCTGCGGCTGTTGAAAGAAACGATGCGAACTCTTTGAAGGGCACTTTGTTTTCAGAAGCTGAGGATGGCCTGATGAACGATTTTGAGTGCTGTATTCATTACGAATGGATAAACCAACATATGGAGATTTCGTTAAGATTGTTGACGCTGCAGGAGAGGTATTTACCAACAGTCTTACTGGCAACACTCGGACGAGCCAGGCTTATTGCGGAGTCAACAACAGCCCACTTCAGGTGGTAGGAAGTATCAACAGCCGTATTTGCTTTCAAAATTCTATTATACAAATTAATCTCTTAGTAGTGAAAAATTTTTCTATGATATATCCTGTTATTCTAGGTCGTGATTTTATTGCGAAAACAGGTTTGGCTTTCCGATGTATCAACGAGGACGAAGATCGAGATTCACCAGTGGTTTCCAGCTCCTCCAAACCTGAAATTTCATATGCATCTCCTAGTGCTGATACAATTGAAGATAATGACCTACAGCTGATTACGAACATCGATGTAGCTGCAGATTCTGGTGAGTTTCAACTATACATTAATAAAAGTTTGTGTGAAAATGTTAAGGGCAAAATAAAAGAGATAGTTAGGCCCGCTTATTTACATCCGAACGACCGCTTGTCGCAAACAGATTTTAAAATGGAGATAAACTTGTCCAAACATATCCCATTTCGGTTTCCACCTAGGAGACTTCCATATGCACATAAAGTCGAGCTCGAGAAAATTTTAGATGACTTGTTGCAAAAAGATATAATTCGTGAATTCAATTCACCATACGCTTCGCCAATTTTACTTGTACAAAAGAAAAATAAAGAGCTCCGACTGTTTGTAGATTTCAGGGAGCTGAACAAAATCACTTTACGTGATAACTAGCCTTTACCTCTCATAGAAGATCACCTTGATCGACTTCGGGATAAATTGTTTTTTACCACATTGGATCTAAAGAATGGCTTTCATCGTGTCCAATTGACAGATGACTCGATGAAGTTTACTTCTTTTATAACGCCGCTAAGGCAATTCGAATATACGCGGATGCCATTTGGGCTTAAGAACGCCCCCTCCGTTTTCGAAAGATTCATGAAGCATGTCTTCGGAAATCTTATTTCAAAGGGTAAAATACTTACTTATTTGGATGACATTCTCATTGACATCTTAATATTTTACGCGAAGTAATAAGTATCATAACTGATCATTCATTACAGCTCAGGTTTGACAAATGTAGTTTTCTGCAAACCGAAATCGTCTATCTCGGATATAAAGTCACTAAAGATGGTATCCGACCAAATGACAGTAATTTAAACGCGATTAAAAGTTTTCCAATACCTTCCTCTACTAAGAATGTGCATAGCTTCCTGGGACTCTGTTCCTATTTCCGAAAATTCATTAAAGATTTTGCGAATGTGGCTAAACCACTTTATTAACTTTTGAAAAAGGACACGCTATTCATATTCGGTGTGAAGGAAATGGAAACTTTGGAGGTGTTAAAATCTAAGCTTATAACATCTCCCGTCTTAGCTTTATTCAGCCCTCATAACGCGACAGAACCTCATTGTGATGCAAGTTCGGTTGGCTACGGTGCAATTTTCATGCAGAAACAGGTGGATGGAAAATTCCACCCTCTATTTTTCTTTTCGAAACGCGCCACTGAAATGGAAAGCAAATATCGTAGCTATGAGCTAGAGACGCTTTCGATTATATACGCTCTTAGGAGGCTTAGAATTTATCTCATAGGCGTAACTTTTAAAATCGTAACCGACTGCCAGGCTTTAACATTGAAAAAATCATTATATCCTCGGATTTCACGATGGGCCTTGGAGTTGCAAAGCTTCGACTACATCGTTGAGCATAGGAAAGGGGATAGGATGTCACACGTTGACGCTTTAAGTCGCTCAGTTAACGTTTTATATACCGGAAGTGCAAAGGCAAGGTCAACTTTCACGTTCCATCAAATATGGAAACCGAAGTAATAGGTACGCATTATGAAGCAATGTGTCACGTTGGGGTAGAAAAGTGTTTTCAGCATCTATCAGGGTGTTATTGGTTTCCTAATATGAAGGAAAAAAAATCAAAGAACACATAAGAGGCTGTTTGAAGTGCATATATTTCTCTTCCCACTCAGGTAAACTTGAAGGGAATTTACATTCCATACCCAAAGGAGACGTTCCATTTCATACACACCATATCAACCATCTTGGTCCGGTGCCTAGTTCACAGTCGCGTAGAAAACACGTTCTCCTCGTAATTGATGCTTTCACTAAATTTATAAAACTTTATCCTGTTGAGTCCACCCAAAGTAACGAAGCGATAAGGGTGTTTGACATCGTTCTTTGATAATTATTCGCGGCCCGATCGTATTGTATCAGATCGTGGAACCTGTTTCACGTCGACGGAGTTCACCGATTTTCTACGCGATAATAATATTCAGCACGTGAAAATTGACACGCGTTCTCCTCAATCAAATGGACAGGTAGAGCGTATAAATCGTATACTTGTGCCGATGTTGTCCAAAAATGCGATTCTAACACTACCAGTGATTGGGATAAGCATTTGGTTAAGGCAGAATTCGCGCTAAACAATACTATCAATAGGAGTACAGGTTTTACGCCAAGTGTTTTATTGTTTGGGGTGCATCAAAAAGGAGAGCTCTGCGACCGTGTAAAGGAGTTCCTTGATAGTAGGATAAAGTCAAAACAAGCTTAAAGATATTAGGACCCAAGCGCCTGAAAAAACCCAAGCACTTAACGAACTCTATTTTGACAACAAACATGAAATTCCTAAAGTATATAAACCAGGTCAGTATGTGATGATTCGAAACACAGCTGCTGCCCCAGGTGTAAATCAAAAACTTATTGCCAAGTATCGAGGTCCTTATGAGGTCAAGAAAGTCTTACCCAATGATCGGTACTTGATTATGGATATCGATAGGTTGCAAGTATCGCGGTTGCCGTACAAAAGTATATTTTCTTCAGGTAACATGAGGCCTTATGAAGTTCAGCAGAGATGTGCAGAAGACGGTGAAGAGGCAGTCGGGGACAACTTGGAAAATCTCGATTCTCGGTCCGAAAATTGACATTCACATTTATAAATTACATTATTATCTCGCGTTATTCAAACCTATTTTCACTAAGTTGCCATTGTATCATTTTTAGCATTGCATTGTATTTTTTTTCCTTTCTTCTTCTTATCCTTTTATTAACCCTTTCCTCGTTATACGAACTTATGCGTAACGAGTTTCCCATTTTTGCTACATCGCTGCTGCTCCGCTTATGGGGTTGGCTAATGTCGCAGACCGCAGAACGCGTCTACATAATGCTCGGTCCTGGATCGCTTCAGTGGTTAGCCCCAGGCGTTGTTGCGCATTTGCCATCTGAGGAATCCAGGAATTCTTTTTCCGACCTCGTTTCCTTACAGTCGGAGTGACCGTAGTTGATAGTGCCTTTTTAACCGTATTTTCCCCAGATTTTCTTTGAACGGCTGTTCGGTTACCGAATTCTTTATATGTAGACTTCCTCTTATATGCGTAGATCTAATGCAATCGCGTTTAGTGACTCCATTAGAGATCCTTAACATTTTCATTTCCGCTTCCACCATTTTGTTTTTGAACGCTTCGTACATTGTCCAGCACTGTGAACCGTATATAAGAGCTGGTCTAACAACCGTGGTGTAGCGTTTCCCCTTTAATTTAAGTGGAAATTTTCGGTCGCAAAAGACTTCCGAATTTTCCCGCCATTTCATCCATCACACACTCACTCTGTGGTTTACGTCATCGTCACATTTCGCTTCCATGTTAACGATTGATCCTTAGTACTTAAAGATAGTGCTTTTCGGAAGAACTATTCCGTCTAACATTATATCCGGAACAGGTCGCAACGGATGCGCAAATGGGCACGTCAAATGCTCCGTCTTTGAACGACTTATTTTAAACCCGTTTCTCTCTAGTGCATTTTTCCATGAATCTAAGGCGTTCTGTAAATCTTCGACGTTCTCGCTAAGTATAACTGCATCGTCAGCGAAAAGAATTGGCGTTACATTTGCTTCGCGCATGCAGTCTTTTAAAAGATATTCGAATACTATGTTAAAGAGAAAAGGGCTATGTACGCTTCCTTGATGCACTCCGACATTAACTGGAAATTCTCTCGTTAGTCCAGCAGAGCTTTTAACCGCAGTTTTAACGTTTTCGTACATGTCTTGTATTATTCTAACATACGTTTCCGGTATGTTTTGAGACCTCAGCGCGGCCCATATGAGATCACTAGGCACTCGATTGAATGCTTTCTCGAGGTCGATAAATACCATGTGTAAATCCTTTCTTTTGGTTATTGAATTGAATTGAATTGTTGAATAGCTTCTCTATTTTTTAAGAACTGAATTTTGTTATTTTGTACATAAATTGAAAAAATCGGGGCGATTACTTGATCAGGATGGCCGAATTGTAGGCAAAAGTAAAAAGAAAATATACAAATCATACAAAAAAAAATATAAGAAAGCACCCTGTGCAAAAAAAAAGTTTTCGAACATCCAGTCAACGACATCTATTAACAAAACTAATAATATTCGGGCCACCTGATCAGGTTATTGACCCGAAGTTCACTTTAATATAAATAGAAGCAGAATGTAGTTGTTTTCTCTCTTCTCCTCGTTTGCCAAATAAAGATAACATCGCTGTCAAAACAAGTGTTACTTTTTGCGCCCACCTCCACCCTCCCTCTACAAGGTCAAACTCGTGGTCACCATCTTATGTCCCCTTCAGAACCTTGTGACTTTTGTCTGAAACATTTTTCGCGATATATCGTACTTTTCGAGTAATTTTGATGTCTTAAGTTTTATGGCGCCCTCTGACGGGAAAACAACGCATCTTTGAAAAAAATGTTTCACGCAAAAGAATTGTAATTTTTCACGCAGATTACGAATCTGTCAAAAAAAATAGGGGTTACCATAAAGAAATCAAAAGTTACCTTAGTTTGACCTTGAAAATGGGGCTCAAGGTCAAGTCAGGTCAAGACTGTCGTACATGCACACTGGACAACCAAGTGTAAAAAGAGTGCAACTATGGAATTTCTACAACCCATACTCTACTCCTGTGTATGTTGTTACCATATGCTGCGTGTGTGTTCATCATGGATCTCTTACAATCTCGATGACTGATAAGTCAATATACTACAGTCTCACGAAAGTGTCAAGGGTCCGAGGGTGTTATATGGACCCAAACAGTGACTCGACAGGCAAAACGAACACGACAAACTTTACAAAACATCAATTGGTGTGATTGGGTTGTTCCACAAGGATAAGCTGTCGGAGCTCCCCTTTTTTCAAAAAAAATATACCTTTTTAATTCCCCATCAGGGAAAAAGTAACCTCTTTTGCTTTAATCGTGTTTTCCCAATTTCACTTAAAAGTTGGTTGGCGTCCACTTTGCCTATTGTTTACCATCGTTTCATTTTGAACCCTACTGGTGCTGAGCAGCCGGTGTGTGCAGCTTGAAATTTGCGAATTATGCAAAATATTGACGCCCAGGCGTGGGGCTCCTTAAAGCATATAAATACATATATACATACTTCGTTTCATCGTTTCATTTTGAACCCTACCGGTGCTGAGCAGCCGGTGTGTGCAGCTTGAAATTTGCGAATTATGCAAAATATTGACGCCCAGGCGTGGGGCTCCTTAAAGCATGTAAATACATATATACATACTTTCCAGCTCAGGCGTGGGGCTCCTGAAAGCATATAAATACATATATACATACTTTCAAATCCTGTACCAAAAGTACAGAGTGCGTGGGAAGTGTTCTTTTTCTGGAAGCGTCTGCAGTGTTCTTTTGAAAAAAGGCCATTTAATCTGTGTTATGTTTTTTAGATCAGATAAGGACAAGTGTTTTACTAAAAAGTGCATCGGTGCTTTAAATACATCATCAACGCAAGATCTTCGGGAAATACATCGGTAAAATTTTGGAATACCGGGTCGTATAATACCCCTGGTCAACATGTAGGTTCTTTGCTATTAAGATTCTCGTTTCCCATATTGTGCTATTCAGTTCAAACATATAAATACTCGTACCATTATTTATATACATATAAATTTCCATTTTTATATAAAAAAAAAATTAATAAAATGCGATCGTGTTATATATTTACATATATATAAAATATCCATTGAAACACTTTTGCATTGAGTAGTTTTTACTATTAGTTCGCGTTTGTCAATTATTGTTGCCGTGTGAGCGAACAATGGTTAGGTATTAAAGAATTTTTATTTATACTCATAGTTTTAATACTTTTTCTCTTGGTTGATTTTTTCTAGTGTAAATTCTTTTGTGTAAATGGAAATAAATAGGCTATCGCAAGAGGAGCTGGGCTACAAAATGGCAGCTCGGCGCTTGAAGACAACAGCAGTGGACGGCATGCGAAAATCGCTTCATGCCGCACGTCTACTGGAACGACGGGGCTACATGGGTGTCAACGACAACTACCCGTTCAAGTTCGACAAAGACAATGACGCCATACGGAAAAAAATTATAGAGATAGAAGATCTTCTCGGGATTAGTCTAGGTGATCCGAAATCAGCGGAATACCTCAAGATCCTCATGAAGATCGAGTGGGCGATAGGCCGGTTAAATAGGTTACGACCGGACTCGTGGGAACAGAGAGCGGAGAGGAATGAGCTGAAAGGGGAACTACTCATCCTTCTTTCCGACCTCACAGAAAAGGAAGAAGAGTAGGCCCATTATCGACGACAACTCCGACTAGACAAACGCAATGGACGACACCTATGGAACACAGACAGCGGAAAGAGCCTATTCAGGAACGATGCCAGGAGCTCATCGAGAAGTGGGGCTTACAATTTTCAGAGGAACGTTGCGGATCTTCTCTTAGTTCCTTCTTGGAGCGTGTGGAAGAATTAAGGGAAGCGAGGGGGTTGTCTTTTACTCATCTTTTCAGGTCAGCGGTGGAACTCTTCAAAGGGAAGGCACTCATTTGGTTTTGGGTGAATAGGAGGTTAGTAGATTCATGGGAAGAATTGGTCTCTGAGCTGAAGTTGGAGTTCCTCCCTATAAATTATGATGACTTGCTCTTTGACGAACCCAAGGGAAGAAAGAATCAATATGTGTTTATGTGGCCATCATGGAGAACATTTTTGGCAGACTCTCTGAGCCATTATCATGGTACAGAGGAACCTGGCACCATTCGGTTCGAGCAAATGTAGACCCCTTCGTACCACCACCAACTCAACGAACCAGAAACCTCCTGGAATCAGACTCAGCCTATGTGACAGTCGTGGAACCAAGGGTGGTCGAGCCTCCAGTCGTGACGGTCAGCAGGAGCACTCAACTGAATAGCCGGACTGGATGTTTCAACTGTTACCGCGAGGGGCATCTTTCTAATACTTGTTCCGCTCATAGGCGTTTTGTAAGTTGTGGAAAAGTAGGGGTTATACGTAGGGACTGTCCCATTTGTTCCGGAATTGGAACCGGACTCTCGCATCGGCAGGGCGTGTGCGCCGGCAAAATTAGAAAAGTTGCCTGCTGGTTACCAGCTGGTGGGAACGACGGAAGAGGTCGTTCACTTGGGTTTTACGCTCGAAGCACAAAATTATGTCGTACGCTCTTATTTATCAGTGAGGGTGTTAGAACTTTTATATTAAGGAGCTTCGCGTGCGATCATCTGTAGGGATGGATGGCAGCCATTAAAAAGTTAAGGGTCAGAGTTAGGAAAGGCAAGTATTAGTAAGGTTTCGTTGGCAGACGGTGCAAGCAAAGAGGTTGCAGGTTGTTTGTCTTTGCCGATAGAAGTGCAGGAGAAATCGATCCTGCTGGAATGTCTGGTGATTCCAAATCTTCCACATGTTTTGATAATGGGTGCCGACTTTTGGGCTCTGACGGGAACTGCCCCGGATCTGAGATCAGGCGTGTGGAATTTTTCGAACCAGGCAGAAGTGGCATCAATTTCAGCAATCAAAGAATGAGAAGATTTCGATGAAGACCAAGATAGGGAATTAAGAAGGGTTATAGATAGGGTTTTCAAGAACATGACAGAAGGATTAGGATGCACACTTTTGGGCATAAGATAAGGACGACGTCTGAACCGATTAAGCAGCGTTACTATCCAGGCTCGCCCGCGGTTTAGCGTCACATAGATAGGGAGTTGGAGGAGATGTTGAAAGATAATATCATAAAGAAATTGTCTATGGGCTTCTCCCATTATGATGATCAAAAACAAAGACGATTCGTTAAGGTTCTGCGTCGACTGCAGGACGCCTACGTCTCAGCTACCTTGGAGTTTGTCGGGATGTCAAATACTCATTGGAGACCAAGTCCGCGTATTGGCAGATTCTTTTTTTTTACCGTACCCAATCGGGGCCTATTCCAATTTAAAAGGATGCCACTCGGGCCACATAACGCGCCAGGGACGTGCCGGCGTTTTAGCGTCATTGTGCTTGGAGCCGATCTGGAACCGCACGAGTTCGAGTACCTGGATTACATCATAATCGTCACTTACGATTTCCGGCAGAAACTGGAAATATTGAAAGAGGTCTTCAAAAGATTGACTGTGGCAGGCCTCAGGGTTAGCGAAAAGAAGTGCAACTTCTGTAGATCGTCGTTGAAGTTTTTCGGATATGTAGTTGATAGGAATGGTTTTCATGCCAACCCAGAGAAGGTTTTGGTAGAACCTTTGACCGACCTGTTGAGGAAAGGGAATAAGTTCATTTGGTCTGAGGAGTGCGAAGGGAGTTTCCAGAAAGCAAAACAGTGCTTAGTGACTGCCCCGATTTTGACATGCCCGGATTTTGAGCGGCTGTTTGTGGTGCAATCCAACGCATCGGACCTTGGAGTCGGCGCAGTGCTCACTCAGACATTTGAAGATGGAGGAAAGGTAATTTGTTACCTGAGTAGGTCGTTGAATAGAAACGAGAAAATCTATTCAACCACGGAAAAGGAGTGCTTAGCCGTACTGTGGGCTATTAAGAAGTTGCGACCACATATTTGTGTTCGATTTACGGTTGTGACGGGTTATTACTCACTGGTTTGGCTAAGTAATCTCAAGGCTCCGTGTGGTAGGTTAGCTACGTGGGCGGTTAGATTACAGCAGTTCGACTTCGAAATTGTTCATCGTAAAGGCAAAGATCACGTGGTTCCAGACATGCTCTCTAGAAATGTTGCAGCGGTAGCAGAACTGGAGGACTATATCACGGATTCATAGATCGCCAAGATGATCAACAAGGTCGAGTCGAACCCTCTGGACTACCCGGATTGGAGAGTAGAACAGGGAACTTTGTCTAAATTCGCTAGGGCAAAACACGTGCTTGTGCATAAAAATAGTTCGGAGTGGTAGGAGGTAGTCTCAAAAGTAGATAGAGTCAGGGTATTAAAAGAATGGCATTACAATCCATTAGCAGGGAATATGGGTGTTAGGAAGACATATGCCAGAGTAGGGTCTAGGTATAACTGGCCGAAGATGAGTTCAGATATAACTACGTATGTTAGGAACTGTAAAACGTGCCAGAGTGTAAAGCCGGTGAATGAAAAACCAGCTGGTCTGATGGTGGAGGGGAGAGGAATTTCAAATCCCTGGGAGATGGTCTGCGGCCACGAGTAGTAGTTTTATCCATGTCCCCACTGTGGTTGATTATTTCACCAAATTCCGCCAGTTGTTTCCCCTTAGGTCTGCTACTGCTTCCTCAGTTTTTATGGAACTCGAGGACAAAGTTTTTCTTTTGTTTGGCGTACCCCGAAGAGTTGTCTGTGACAACGGCCCTCAGTTCCCAAGCAAGGAACTGAAATATCTCTGCGACTCGTATGGATCGAATGTGAACTTTACCGCGCATTAAAATCCGCAAGCTAATCCAGCTGAACGGATAAACCAGATTATAAAGTCTAGCCTTATAGCCTAAGTTTCGGAGAATCAAAGCGCTTGAGACTCTCAGTTGGCGAAAGTTGCCCCTCGCTCTGCCAACCAAGGAGATGCCCATCTAGGTAGCCCGGTGACTCTTGCGGACGGACGGTCTGCTCTTCTCTTGATACTCCCCTTGATGCCCCGAGATTTTTACACCACCAGCAATGGCCGAGAGCCCGCCATAAATAACATTGTTTGCTTGAAACGACTTACATTTGTGAAACAACCAAAACCCCAATTGAAAAAAAGGAAAATTGTGAAGAAAGCCCACAATTCCCCACGATCGTCACCCCTATTACTGTCTGCAAGGACACTTACTGGACCCCCCTTAAATATAGTCTAGAGAAAATGTTATCTCTACTTGGTGGTCAGTAGTTGATCTCCCTTTAATTGTCCCCCCAAAAGTGTCCAGGGTCCGAGGGTGTTATATGGACCCAAGCAATCACGCGACAGACAAAACGAACACGACAAACTTTACAAAACATCAATTGGAGTGATTGGGTGGTTCCACAAGGATAAGCTGTTGGAGCTCTGGAAGTGATTCCCTTTGCTCTGGGATCTGGAAAGTGGAACTGCGTATGAATGTGTATGTGTGTGAGATGTGTGAGTGGGAACTAGCCGTAATGCGCGGCTAGTTCAATTAATAACTAGCCGTCATTGCGGAAAGTTAACGAAAAAAATAACACGGAATATAAAAAAAGAAACCAAACCCAACAAGAAAATAACTCAAAAAGGAAAGAGGAAGACGTAACCGTCAGAAATCAAAAACAATATCACCATCGACATACACAAAAAAAAAAACAGGAACCTATACGAGAACGAACAACGAACAAGAAGAAATCTACGCAACAAAACAAAATCCCCCAAGAACCATTACGACACCCCAAAAAAAAAAGTAACAAGAAAGAATAAAAGGGGAACAACCCTCCAAAGACAAGATGCGAACAACCAACGCAACCGCAGTGACTGTGGCGGGAAGTATCCCCACAACCCCACCAGCCCCGACATTAAACCAGGAGCGACCCCGAGTAGGCAGCAAAATAAAGATAAGTACCCGCTTTCTTAATTTCATATATATATTTGTGTAATTTCTCCCCGAGTTGGGATATATTTTGGTGATTCGACTCCGTAAGTATCCTTACCGCTCTCTTTGTGAACCCCGTAACCCTTTAGCGGCTACACTCGAAACATTTCGCGACTCTGTTCATCCCAAGGGAGTCATTTAAGATTCTTGGTGATCGTACGGAATCGTGGGCCTTTCGTAAATTGCTGCCACGATCGTATTGTTGTCGACCTCCTTTTAAACATATGTGCACGGCCTTTGTCATCCACTTTCTTCAAAAGGTATATACCTTCCCGTCAGAGAAAAATAAACCTCTTGTGTTTTGATCGTATTTTCCCCATTTCACTTAAAAATTGGGTGGCGTCCACTTTGTCTGTTGTTTACCATCGTTTTGTTTTGAACCCTACCCTTGCTGAGCAGCCGGTGTGTGCAGCCTGAACCAGCTGCTTGCTGCAATTCCGGTTTTTTTTTTTGCGATCCTCTGTTGGGCCCCCTCCTATTCTTCGCATTCCTCTTCATTCGCTTACCAATCACCATACGTGTGGTTGCGGTTTTTTTTATCTTTCTTCACTTTGATTTTTTGTTTGATTTGGTTGCGGGAAGTCCGGCATCTTTGTTATTACATTTGGTAGATTTAAATTCGCGAATTTTGCAACAGTTGCTCCCTCCAAATTATGATGACTTGCTCTTGGAGGAAATTAGGTGACGTACCCTAGGGAAGGAAGAGTCTATAGGTGTATACGTGGCCATCATGGATACCACGTTTGGCAGACTCTCTAAGCCGTTATCAGAGAGTCGAAAGTTGAGGATGGAACAGAGTAACCTGCCACCGTTCTACCAAACACAACTAGGACTATCGGATCCAAAATCCATTAAGGACCCTGTTGCGTTGGGTAGAAGGCTCGAAACAGTTCGAGGAAATGTCGTTGCCTTCGTATGACACCACCAACTCAAAGAACCCGAAAGCTCTTGGAACCAGACTTGGCTTATGTGTCAGTCGAGGAACCAAGGGTTGTTGAGCCCCGAGTCGCGATGGTCAGCATTAAGACTCAAGCGAACAGCTGAATTAGATGTTTCAGCAATTTCCGCGAGGGCCATCCTTCAGATACTGGCTCCACTCCTAGGCGTTGTGTAGGTTGTGGAAAAGTAGAGGTAATACGTAATGAATACGCAAACGGGAATCGGACTCTTGCATCGGCAGGGCGAGTGCGCCGACGATACTAGAAAGGTTGCCTGCTGGTAACGACGGTTTTAAGCTCGAAGCACAGTAGGATGACGTACGCCCTTATTAATGAGTTAGTGCCTATCGTATTACGATATTTACACTTTTAGATACAGGAACTTCACGTACGATCATCTGTGAGGATGAATGGCAGCCATTAGAAAGTTTAGGGTTACTTAATTAACTTACTTTAGGTGGCGCTACAGTCCGGGGTGGACCTGGGCCTCAGTCAACAAACTTCTCCAGCCAGCTCGATCCCTGGCTAGCTGTCTCCAGTTTCGCACGCTAAGTTGGCTGAGGTCCTCTTCCACTTGCGTGCGCCACCTGAGTCTTGGCCTTCCTCTACTGTGCTGTCCCTCGGGGGCGGATTCGAAGACTTTTCGGACCGGAGCATTGGTGTCCATGCGCTCTACATGACTCAGCCATCTCAGTCTTTGGATCTTCACTCCTCTGGCTAGGTCCATGTCGCTGTACAGTCCATACAGTTCGTCGTTGTATCTCCTCCTCCACACCCTCATCCATTTTTGATAATGTCCATGCCTCTGCGCCATAGAGCAGGACCGGGATTATTAAAGTCTTATAAAGGGTGACTTTTGTTGTCCGAGAGAGGGCTTTGCTATTCAATTGCCTTCTTAACCCAAAGAAACAGCGGTTGGCAAGAGTTATTCTTCGCTTGATCTCAGCGCTGGTGTCGTTGTCTGTATTTATAGCGGAGTCTAGGTCGACAAAGTCCTTAACTACCTCAAAGTTATATCTGTCGAGGGTGACGCTCTGTCCGAGACGTCGGTGTTGGTTGTCCTTTGTGCTTGACAGCATATACTTGGTCTTGCCCTCATTGACAGCTAAACCCATTTTCGCCGCTTCCGTCTCAATACTAGCGAAAGCGCCACTGACATCACGCTGCTTTCTCCCGATTATGTCAATATAGTCGGCGTATGCGAGTAGTTGGACGGACTTTTGAAAGATAGGGCCTCTTGTGGTTGCTCGTGAGTTTTGCACTATTCTTTCAAGTACGATGTTGAAAAAATCGCATGACAGCGCATCGCCTTGTCTAAATCCTTTCTGGACATCAAAGGTCTCGGTGAGATCTTTACCGACCTTGATGGAGCAGCGTGCATTCTCCATCGTCATCCTGCACAGACGGACGAGTTTGGCAGAGATGCCAAAACTAGACATTGCTCTATATAGCTCGTCTCTATAGACGCTGTCATACGCGGCCTTAAAATCGATGAATAGGTGGTGGGTATCGATCTGAAGCTCATGGGTCTTCTTCAAGATCTGCCGTAGTGTGAATATCTGGTCGATGGTGGACTTTCCTGGCCTGAAGCCACACAGATATGGACCTATCAGGTTGTTGACGAACGGCTTCAGGCGTTCACACAATACGGCGGATAAGATCTTATATGCGATGTTAAGGAGACTGATGCCTCTGTCGTTGGCGCAGTTCAGAGGGTCTCCTTTCTTGAGAATTGGACAAACAATGCTGAGGTTCCATTCATCGGGCATACTTTCGTCCGACCATATTTTACAGATGAGATGGTGTATGCTCCTTACCAAGTCATCGCCTGCCGCTTTGAAGAGCTAGGCAGTCAGGCCATCCGCTCCAGCAGCTTTGTTGGACTTAAGCTTCGATATGGCTATCTTCACTTCATCCAGGTCGGGTGGACGGAATTGTTGGTCATCATCGTCCAGGTTGAAAGGTTGATTCTGCCTGACAGCGGTATTTGGTCCGTCATCGCCGTTATACAGTCTGCTGGAATGATCTTTCTAAATCCTCAGCATCGACTGCGATTCTACTACGATGTTCCCTTGTTCATCTCTACAGGCTTCGGTTCGGGGTTTGTTTCCGCGGCATGTTATTTTTAGCTTTTGGTAACACTTCCGAACCTCATTCCTGGAGTAGCATCTCTCAATTTCCTCGAACGCGCGCTTCTCATGCTCTTTCTTCTTCCTCCTGAGAAGCCGGTGCTCGTCTCTCCTCTTCCGCTCATAGAGCTCATGAGCAGCTCTGGTCTTTCTAAGCAGCGCCACGTTATATGCATCTTGCTTAGCTGCATGTGCTTGCCGGCATTCATCATCGAACCAGGGGTTTCGTTGTGGTGGACGAGTGAAACCCAGCACATCAGAAGCGGCATCTCTGATAGCGTTTTGGCAGTGTTTCCAATGGTCTTCGATGCTTGATGCTGGCGGCATTGGACCTCTTAAGAGATTAAGAGGCACTCGATCGGAGAAGGACTTGGCGATCTCTTGCAATTGTAGCCGTCTGACGTCGAATTTTCTCACAGCATTAGTTTGTCTTGGCGTAGTTTGGGATATCCGCAACAGTACCTTGGCTACAACAAGGTAATGGTCCCAGTCGATGTTGGCTCCTCGGAACGTACGGACATCCATAATACTGGAGGAGTATCTTGTGTCGATCGCAACGTGATCAATCTAGTTGACTGTTGATTGATCAGGAGTTCTCCAAGTCCCCTTGTGTATGTCGAGATGTGGGAACCGCGTGCTAGCCACGACAATGTTTCGCCCCGCCGCAAAGTCGATTAGCCTGAATCCGTTATCGGAGGTGGTGTTGTGCAGGCTATATTTTCCGATTGTTCCACCAAAGATACCTTCTCTTCCTAGCTTTGTATTAAAATCACCGAGGACAATTTTAATGTCATAGCTAGGGCATTGCTCGTAGGTCTTGTTGAGGAGCTCGTAGAAGGCATCCTTGATGTCGTCATCTTTCTGCTCTGTGGGGGCATGCGCGCATATGATGCTTATGTTGGCGAATTTAGCCTAGATGCGGATTGCTACGAGGCGCTCGCTCACATGCCGGAAGCTGAGGACTTCTCGTCTGAGTCTGCCTCCGACAACAAATCCGCATCGAAATAAGGGCTGCTTTTGCCGTCGATAGCAATTGCCGTAGTAGATATCGCAGTTGTTTTCATTCTTCTTTTTGTTCGGCCTATCCCATCGCATGTCTTGAATGGCGGTTATGTCTGCTTTGCAGCAGTCTAGGGCCTCCGCTAGTTGCCTCGGCTGCCACGTGGTCTATTAAGGGATCTAACATTCCACGTGCATATCCGAATCTCATTGTCCTTAAAATCGTTTGCGTGGGTTGTCAACAGTAGATCCGTCCATATCCGAGGCTTGTTGATGCTTCGTAACTTCTTGTTTTTTTTAAATTGGCCGGGCAGTTACCCCGGCGGCACAACCCCCAACCTGGAGGACCAGTTCCACTTTTGACTGCCCCTAGGACGAGGGGTCGGTTACACCGAAGCCAGTAACCCGTAGCCGGGATGTGAGGCGCTGCCGTTGGCCCCTTATAGGGCTCGTCCGCCACCATCTCTTTTCCAAGACCCTGACTAAGTCCTGGAAATCCTTTCCGGCCTGAGCTCCAAATATGTCGGAGTAGCCCGGATAAGGTATTGGTTTGTTTTTCCGACAATAATCCTGGTTAATGGCGCAGGAAACTCGCCATTTGCCCCTTCACTTCGCAACCTCTAGTGAGATTCCCAGATGGCGTCACGGGGAGGCGTGAAGTAGGACTTATTATCAGAGCTGCAAGATGTTCGGCTGCAGAGGCTCATTCTCGTCATTTAAGGAACCAGCACCTGTCGGAAGATGCTACTTCTACGAGGCCTTATACTAATCGTTGCCATCCTAAAAAAAGTTTAGGGTTAGAGTTAGGAAAGGCGAATATTAGCAGGGTCTTTTTAGCAGAGGGTGCAGGTATAGGGGTTGCAGGTTGTTTGTTTTTGCCAATAGTAATGCTGGGGAAATCGATCCTTCTGGAATGTCTGGTGATTCCAAATCTTGCTCATGTTCTGATTCTGGGTGCCGACTTTTGGGCCCGGACGGGAATTGTTGCGGATCAGAGAGAATGCCTGTGCAATTTTTCGAGCCAGGCAGAAGTGGCATCGATTTCCGCAATCAAAGAGCGAGTAGAGTTAGACGAAGACCAAAATATGGAATAAGGTAGCGTTATTGATAGGGTTTGCAAAAACATGCCAGGATTAGGATGCACACACTTAGTGGAGCATAAGATTTATATTTATATTTATATTTATATTTATATTTATATTTATATTTATATTTATATTTATATTTATATTTATATTTATATTTATATTTATATTTATATTTATATTTTATATTTATATTATATTTATATTTATATTTATATTTATTTATATTTATATTTATATTTATATTTATATTTATATTTATATTTATATTTATATTTATATTTATATTTATATTTATATTTATATTTATATTTATATTTATATTTATATTTATATTTATATTTATATTTATATTTATATTTATATTTATATTTATATTTATATTTATATTTATATATTTATATTTATATTTATATTATTTATAATTTTATTTATATTTATATATTATATATTTATATTTATATTTATATATATTTATATTTATATTATATTTATATTTATATTTATATTTATATTATATATTTATATTTTATATTTATATTTATATTTATATTATATTTATATTTATATTTATATTTATATTTATATTATATTTATATTTATATTTATATTTATATTTATATTTATATTTATATTTATATTTATATTTATATTTATATTTATATTTATATTTATATTTATATTTATATTTATATTTATATTTATATTTGTATTTATATTTATATTTATATTTATATTTATATTTATATTTATATTTATATTTATATTTATATTTATATTTATATTTATATTTATATTTATATTTATATTTATATTTATATTTATATTTATATTTATATTTATATTATATTTATATTTATATTTATATTTATATTTATATTTATATTTATATTTATATTTATATTTATATTTATATTTATATTTATATTTATATTTATATTTATATTTATATTTATATTTATATTTATATTTTATATTTATATTTATATTTATTTATTTATATTTATATTTATATTTATATTATATTTATATTTATATTAGTTTTATATTTATATTTATATTTATATTTATATTTATATTTATATATTTATATTTATATTTATATTTATATTTATATTTATATTTTATATTTATATTTATATTTATATTTATATTTATATTTATATTTTATATTTATATTTATATTTATATTTATATTTATATTTATATTTATATTTATATTTATATTTATATTTATATTTATATTTATATTTATATTTATATTTATATTTATATTTATATTTATATTTATATTTATATTTATATTTATATTTATATTTATATTTATATTTATATTTATATTTATATTTATATTTATATTTATATTTTATATTTAGATTTATATTTAATTTATATTTATATTTATATTTATATTTATATTTATATTTTATATTTATATTTATATTTATATTTATATTTATATTTAATTTATATTTTATATTTATATTTATATTTATATTTATATTTATATTTATATTTATATTTATATTTATATTATATTTATATTTATGATTTATATTTATATTTACTATTT